>CM077148.1:26443321-26835844 GCA_039583875.1 Platanthera guangdongensis | reverse complement strand
AACTGCTCAGGGTCGAGACTCACGGTCCCGGCTGTGTGAACTTCGGAGCTAGACTGCCCCACCTCCAAGCGCACCGTTCTCTGGGGCTGCTCCTCCATGCTGGTCTCCACGATCCCCTAAATGATGCGGTTCGAAAACCGTTAGTCTAAAAGACTAAGTCCTATCATCCCCCGCCCCTTCCCCACGGCTCCTAGGCACCGAGCGGAGAGGAAGAAAAGGGAGGACTTGAAGGTGGAGAAAAACCAAAAAGCAAGTGACAGCGGACCTATACTAGCAATTCTATAGTCATAAGCTGAAGTATGAAAGTAACCTTCACTTATGTGAAAAACAAAAGCCAAGGGGTCTTCTGCAAGGCTCCCATCGTAAAAAGTCTCATACCAATTTATACGATGGGGTGTCGGTTATCAAACAGCAGCAAATATGTATATCCCAAATTTAACCTTAATTTATAAACTTGCCCACACAAGCTTATAGACCAAGGGGTCGTGTAGCAGGTCCTAAAGTATAAGCGTCCCATTCCACTTATACTTTAGGTGTCAAGGTTAAGGTAACGAATATGCTATGACATGCAAGTGGGTATGATGGACATGCAAGTGCAACACGCCACCCCGACTCTGTGCACACAGACCTTTAGTTCCCCCTTTTTGGAGCCGTAACCTCCCAGGATACCTCCGTATAGTGGCAGACGGAAGCGGTGGGTTGGGCCTCGCCCACCTCTAAACCAGTAAAGCACTACGGTCAGACCTATCGTACGCCTCAACGCTTGGTGCACGAAGCGGACTCCTGCGTACTCTTGCCGGCTGGCGCACCGGACTTCTGTTGGCGAAGTGCTAACCACACTTGCCGAGTCGAAGTATTGGCGTCGGTGCATCGACCCTCCATACCGAACCACCCACACCTTAATTTCTTCCTGTTATGCACATGCAAATTAGCGTAATCAAGAATCGAGCCGAAGCTCCCCGGCCAACACGTCCGACTCAAGCAATCGAGCCGAAGCTCCCCGGACCCAAAGTCCGCCTTTTAACCATCCGAGCCGAAGCTCCTAACCAACATCTGGTGCCATCAGTGTTGTGGAATGTGCAACCCTAATTACTAAGTTACTCTTTTCAGCTTGTTAAACAGTTTACGTTAACCCAGGACTGCCCCGGGTATTCCCTGTGAAGGGCTCTCAAGGGGCACTAGGAACTGTGTTGGGATTACGCCCAGCGTTTCCTTTCGCAAGGTACTTATTTATTATTGGTTGATTCCCTTACCCTTTATTTTCTCATATTTCGATATGCTAATCTAGGGTAATTTGACTCCAACTCTCCTTGGGTAGGACGATCTTTCGTCGGACCCGAACGCTTATAACCCTAGACAGAACCACACCTTACTCACTCATCTTCCAAGACGCAGCCCATTCCACTTGTCCTTGCAACAATCCATCAGGACCCATCATACTTGCCCTAATTCACATCCAAATGAAATCCTGCAGTTTTGCTATATGCAGACCACTTAAGCTACATGACCCGTAAAAAGGGAAGTACATGAAATACTCATCCAGTACCCTTATGATAATTATTAGAGGTCTAAAAGGACATTTGAAGCATAAATCCAGAAATCCATAATTTTCCTAATTTGTCTGATAATTAATTTATTTATTCTAATGTCCCAAAAGGCCCAGTTTGAACATGAAGTACCATTTTCAGACAAGCTATTAATCCACTAAATTTATAATAATTACATAATGCCTAATCAACTCTAAATCCTAAGTCTCCAATTTTTCAGCAAGGTTTAGGCCTGTAAATTAATTTCAAAGATGCCCCATAAAAAGTCATTTTAAAAGATTCTATAGTAATAACACCTTCAAAAATTCAGAGAAAATTCAGGGATGATTGTGATGGACTACAGGTGCCCTAGAAAAAGTTTCATAATTTTTCATTTGGAAATAAAGCTATATTTGATTTTCTTATGAACTCTCTAATTTAAGGTTAATGAACAAAGTATGCTAATCAATCATCAAATAATTCCACAAAAATTTCCATATGATATCATTGAGCTAAAAACACTATGCAGGAAGTTTCATGATTTTGCAGTAAGTAATGGCCTCTGACAAGAATTATTAATATGTGATCGAAATAAAAAACTTGTGAAGTAAATGCCCTAAATAGATATCCAAAAATTCTAACAAAATTCATACAAGATTATCATAACCTAAAACTAACTCTGCCCATGTTTCATACCCTCTTGATGGGTAGTGAGACCACAATAGCCAAACTAATTATTAGGGCATTACCATTGATTACTAATGAAGTGCTAAAAATATTGTCCAAAATTCCTCAAGTAAATTATCAGAGGCTCAAAATACCCTAATCCCCTCTCTCTACCCAAATTTGGTTAAGGTTCAAGATGTTTAGCTAACCTAAACCTACACTACAAGTTTTAGGACCTAAGCTAGGGTTAGGGTTTTGGGGCCCTATCCTTTTCAAAATTAGCTCATATTTTTAACAGAGGGTTCTATATATCCTAGGAACCTCCTTGCAAAATTTGGAGTTCATCCAAGGTGTTTTAGGACTCATACCCTTCACAAGGCCAAAAGGTCCCTCCTTAGGGTTTGACCTAGGAACTTAGGGCAAATCTATTCCTCCCTACCCCATATTCCATGGGTAGGTGATAAGTGCTATAACAAGCCAGTGGCCCAAATTTCAGCCTCAGTTGAGGTGATTTGGTCACTCAAACCAAAAGTGCAACTTTTGACCAAAATGCCCTTTTTAGGGTATAGTTAGGTTGGGTCAAAACCTATTCAAAACACATCCAAATTAAATGAAATTTTATACAGGTACCTAATTGGAACCCAGGGACCACTCACCAAATTTGGGAGGGTTTGGAGGTGTTTAGGGCACCTATTTAATTTATCTAATAATTATTAAATATTTACAAAAACTATAGAAATATTTTCTCCAAAAATTCCCATTTTTGGGCAGGCCCTAGGTATGTCTAAGATAGATTCTCTGCCAAAATTTCAGCTAATTTGGGCTAGGGGTGAAGAGTGGGCACTCAATTTAGTGACTGCCTAGCCCTAAGGGTATGTCCCACCAAAATGGGTGCCCTGGTCAACCAAAGCCTAAATGGGTTCAAACCAATTTTAAAATAACGTAGACAGGAAGGGCTACAATTCATGTGTTGATCATTTTCTCATACAGAGCCTCTAGCTATTTTAAAAAATTAAAACATTAAATGCCAAAAGTGTGACAGAATGAAATAAATAACATTTATTTTCCTAAAGTTTAATGCTGATGCAGCACGAATCTTGGCGCAAGGATCAACGGCATCTGGTCATCATCTTCCTTGAGCCGACGGCTGAGATTCGTCCCGCCTGGAGCGATTTCCAAGTCCTGCCGCCGGCGATCCAGCCCCTTCCCCGGCCGGCCACCGCCACCAACACCTCCGTTGAGGTGGTGGCTATCGTCAGGCGGCGGCTCCGCCGCCGGAGAGGCGTTTTCCCGGCGATAAAGCAAGAGATTTTCTCTTCCGAAAACAGGGAAAATCCCGGATTGAATCGGGCTCAATTGAGCCCGAAACTCAAGCCTAATGATTCCTAGGATCTACCCGCGGGTTAAGGAGAGGAGGAGGACCTTCCTGGCGGCCTGGATGCGAGAGGAGCGGCGGGATGCCATTGACGCGGACGGCGGCGGCGCTCGGCTTCTGCAACTGCACAGTGGAATGGCTCGTCTCCTCCAGGTAAACGCTCTAAAATGATCTCCTCGGCTCCCTGAAGTGTTTAAATGGCAAATGGGGGAGAGGAGAGGCTGGTTCTTCAATGGCCATTAACACCATTAAAGGTGTGGCTCGGGTTGTGTGGAGGGGGGCTGAACCCACCCCTTGGTGGCCGGGGAAGGAAATGGCTGAATCAACTCCTCTCTCCTAGAGGAGTTGATTGCAGCCATAATTGGTGGCTTTAGCCTCCCTTGGGCGGCCTCTCACTCCCCCTTCCTCTTCCCCATTTTCTCTCTCCTCCATTATCAGGGAGAGGAGCTCCTTTCTCTCTCCTAGTCACCTCTGGTTGACTAGTCAGCCTTACAAACTAAATGCAGCCCACTTGATTATGATGATCATGGGAATGGGTTTAGCCTAAGGGAGAAGTGGCTTGGGCTTGGGTTAGCCCTTTTTGGGCTAAGTTTGACTTGACCCAAATGAGGGTTGACTTGGTCAACATGACTAATGGGTTGACCCCTATGGGTTCTAGGTGACCCATTGGCTTCCCTTAGGGTCTAGGTAGGGTTATGTAGGGTTACCCTGTACTTGGAGGTCACATACCCTTAGTAAGGGTACTTTGACCAGGTTAGGGCTTGAGTTGACTTGGGTCAACCTGGCCTCTAGGGCTGACCCCAATGTGTCCTTAGTGACCATTTGACCTCACTTAGGGGTTAGGAGGGCAGGAGGGGTCTTTTAGGCTAGGAGTAGGTCAGTTGGCCCTAAGTAGGCTAGTTTGACCCATTTAGGGCTAGGGTTGACCTTGGTCAACTGGGCCTCTTGGGTTGACCTTAATGGGTCCTTTTGGCTCTAATGGGGCTCCCAAAATGTTTGGGAGTGTTGTGGTAGGGTCTTGGGGTCATGGTGAAGCCCCATTGTCATTCTAAACCATTGTTCAAAATTCTACTATTAGCAGACCATGGTGATCCTCACCTTGGCCTCCTATCTCTTGGCCCATTCTGGCTTTCTAGGGTTTGTCATGACCTAGTCATGGCCAAAACCACTCTTAGGGGTCTAGTTGGAAATGGGATGTTACAAAAAAACCCAGTAGGAATGAAGTATATAACACAAGTATACGGCCTTATGACCTTACAATTATTTACTCAAATAAAATGTGTCTTCCATAACACGGCACGCAGGCCGATCACACATGAATATAACAAGTAAAACACTCAAAGTTTGACCTTTGAGGGCCGGCTCAGCAACTTAGGCTTTAGCCCGCTATTTATCGGTCGGCTCCACAGTACCTGCAAGCAACAATCCACCGCACGGTGGCAGACAAATGCAACGGTCAACTATGCTGACCAAATTATAACAATCCCGCCACAAATTCGGGACGGTGATGCTCCTTTCTATACACTTTATTAGCATAACCAAGCAGTATAGATAAACACTTCATCACAGGCGTGGGCACGTACGGCCACACACCCCGTGCACTCAGGGCACATTCTTGGTGAACGGTCAATGTCACGTTAATTAAAGCCATAGACACCCGGTCTCACCACCGCCACTTGTACGACCAATCTTGCGAGCATTTTGTCTTCTCGGCATAGGTCACGTCAATTTAAGCTATAGACCACCAAAGACCCTCATCTATGCCAACGGCTCCCACCGAACGACATAAAACGGGTACGGTTCCGCCTGACCCGTTGCTCACGTTGCAACCTCAATTTAAGCCATATGCGCGGGTCAAACCTCCCCGACTCCCATTTCCGTCACACACTTCACATAACCCGGTTATGTTCAAGTTGGGTCCCAAGCTCGCGAGAGCGGCTTCCTATGCAAAGGAAAAGAGGACTTCACATGTCCTAGGATGAGAATCGTTACCCTAGCATTTTTCCTTGGCGCCATGGAAATGTATGCGGATTGAAAGCACTGCAATCTCCTTGCCTCCGTAGATCCGAAGTCGGCTCGCGATTTGGAGCTCCGAAGCTCCGCCGGTAACCGGATTTAGCCTACTTTCTTCTTCCTTGCTCTCCCTCTCTCTAGTCTTTAGAAAGAGGACTAAGTGAAAGAAGTGAGGGATTTGAAAACCCAATTTCCGGGTATATCCAAGCAGGAACAAACCCCAGCCGTCGGATCCCAAAGTAAAGAAATGAATGGCCACTATCCGGAGCTGAGATGCAAAACCTGGGCCAAACACGGCCTGTGACACGCCCGTGTCTAGGGCCGTGTTTCCCATCCACCGTTGAAATCGACGCGTCACGAAAAACACAGGGCACCCGACATGACCGTGTTCGACCTGACACGCCCGTGTCATCAAGTACACGCCCGTATTCCCGGGCGTGTTCCTCCATCAACACAGGACCAACACCAACCCGAGACTCACACGGGTCTTGGACACGCCTGTGTCCTATGTGACACACCCGTGTCAAAAATGAACACGCTTGGGCTCCAAGCCGTGTTCACTGTCTCGAGACTTCATCGAGCACAGTTCGTCCACCACTCGACACGGCCTTGGACATGCCCGTGTCCTAGGCCGTGTTCTATGTCTCGACACATCGTCGAGCGAAAATCGTCGACTTCCCGGTCAGATCGTCGACACGAGTTCGACACGCCCTAGGACACGCCCATGTCTCAGGCCGTGTTCGCTGCTCGATGATCGTCGACCCAAAATTCATCGACCTCTCGGCCAGATCGTCGACCCAAACATGACACGCCCGGGACACGCCCGTGTCCCAGGCCGTGTGCCCCCTGCCAAATTCCAAACTTGGCTTAAAATGCCTCCCGTCGCTCCTTTGAGTTTTGGGTGTTACAACTCTCTCCCTCTTAAAGATTTTTGTCCTCGAAATTAGATAAAGGAAAGATAAAACAAAACTTAAACGGTACATGATTAGAATAACTCCGCGTACTCCTCAAGCATGGTCTGCTCTCGCTCCCAAGAGAGTTCTTCCCGACCGCAATTGTCCCAACGGACCTTGACCATCCTGATCTCTTTGTTGCGTAGCCGCTTGACTTCCGAGTCTTCAATTCGTACGGGCTTTACCTTCGTCTTCAACCCATTATCCACCGGCACTTGATCCATCGCGATCACATGCGAAGGCTCTTGCACCGCCTTCCATAGAACCAATATATGGAATACATCATGTAGACCACTAAACTCCACTGATAGCTTCAAACGATACGCTGCTTCACCAATCCGCTCCAGAACCTCAAACGGTCCAAGGTACCCCGGGCTTAGCTTCTTTAAGCCCCTCACCCGCGAGACACCCTTGAACGGCTTGATCTTCAAGTACACCTAGTTGCCAACAGGGAACTCCACGTTCCTGTGCTTGGCATTATAGTACTTAGCATGGCGGTCCTGAGCGATTAGCAACCTTTCCCGAATGGTTCGCACCAACAAAGTAGCATATTCCACCTCTTGTCGCTTGTAGAACTTTTACTCGCATGTTTCCAACCAAGACAACGACGTGCGACATCTTCTACCATAAAGGGCCTCGAAAGGCGCCATTTGTATTCTCTCCTGGTAGCTATTGTTGTACGCGAACTCCACCATGTATAAGTGGTCCTCCCACTGTTTCCCAAAGTCCAGGACACACATGTGAAGCATGTCTTCCATTATCCTATTGACTCTCTCGGTCTGCCCATCCATTTGCGGATGAAAGGCTGTGCTGAAACTCAGCTTTGTTTCCAACATCTGTTGCGTCAGCGTCCAATCATTGGACGTGAACCGCCCATCACGGTCACTCACGACGCTGCGGGGCGCACCATGAAGCCGCATAATATTGTCCCCATACAACTTTGCCAATTTCTCAACCGGATAATCCTTCCTATGCGGAATGAAGTGCGACACCTTCGTTAGACGATGTATGACCACCCAAATGGTGTCGTTCCCCTTTTGCGACCTTGGCAACCCGTGCACAAAGTCCATAGTAATGTCGTCAAAATTCCACTCCGGAATAGGCAAGGACTTCAAGAATCCTCCTGGCTTTTGGCATTCCGCCTTCACCAAGGCGCATGTCTGACACTTCGCCAAGTAAAGTGCCACATCCTTCTTCAGTCCTGGCCACCTGAATAGTTTCTTCACGTCGCGGAACATCTTTGTGGTCCCCGGGTGAATCGAGAGTACTTGGGTATGATGCGCCTCGTACAACAATTCCACCCGCAAATTGCATACACTCGGGACGCACAGACGACCGTCTTTCCAAAGAAATCCATCCTCAACAATGAATTGGGAATTTGACCCATCCAGAGCCTCTATCATGAGCTGCTTCATGCTGCTATCCACATCCAAAGCCTGTCGAATCGGATCAACCAGGTCATACTGAACTTCAGTCCAGTTCAATAGTGCTTCAGCACTCGAATGCTTGTCTACGCAAGAGATCTCCAACGCCTCCAACTCCCAAACCAACCGCTCATCATAGACCGACAGCCAATTGGCTTGAGCCGGGTCCCGGCCACTCAACGCGTCCGCAACCGCATTGTCTTTACCAGGCATGTAGTGGATCTTGAATGTATAGTCGCCCAGGAACTCCATCCATCTACGCTGTCGCATGTTCAGATCTTTCTGATCCAACAAATATTTCAGGCTCTTATGGTCGGTATAGATATCGACCCTTACCCCATACAAGTAGTGCCTCCATAGCTTCAAGGCAAAAATCACGGCCTCTAACTCCATGTCATGGACCGAATAATTCCTCTCGTATACTTTCAGCTGTCTCGAGCCATACGCTATAACGCTTCCATGTTGCGGTAGCATGCAACCCAAACAACTACCCGAAGCATCACTGTAGATTTCAAAACCTTCAATCCCACTCGGCGAACTCAGCACAGGCGCGTGGTCAACCGACATTTCAACTCCTCAAAAGCTTGTGTGCACTCCGGCGTCCAAACGAACTTCTGCTCATTCCTCTTCAAAGTAGTGAGAGGTAACGCTATCCGCGAGAAGTTCTCCACGAAGCGCATATAGTAGCAGGCAAGTCCCAGAAAGCTCTGGACTTCCACTCCTGTAGAAAGCACAGGCCAGTCTCGTATCGCAACAATCTTCGTCGGATCCACTGCAATGCCCTCTCCACTGACTATATGACCGAGGAACACCACTGAGGACAACCAAAACTCGTATTTGGAAACTTGGCGTACAATTGATTCCTCCGCAGCATCTCCAACACCAAATGTAGATGCTAAAAGTGATCTTCCTCACTCTGCGAGTACAAAAATATGTCCGATGAAGACGATGAAAGTTCTAAGTTCCCCTGATCAAATCCATGAACACTGACGACGCATTCGTTATCCCAAACGGCATGACCCTAAACTCGTAATGCCTGTATCTCGTACTAAAAGCTGTTTTGGGGATAACACTCTCCCTTATCCTCAACTGATAATATCCAGACTTGAGATCTAACTTTGAGTACACCGTTGACCCGACTAACTGATCGAACAGATCATCAATCCTCGGGATTAGGTACTTGTTCTTCTCTGTTAGCTTGTTCAGCTCTCAATAATCAATACAAAGTCTCATGCTGTCCGTCCTTCTTCTTAGGCGCTAACCGATATGAAGAGCATATGACTAGTTTGGAATCACACCGAACCACCTTAACCATCAGAAGAGCAGACACCGATATCATGCTCGACCCCTTTCAAGCCCACAAATGTCGTCTCACAACAAGTCCCCAACTTGACTTTCTTGCGATTTCGATCAATGTATGCTTGCTGCTCCGAGAGCCAGTCCATACCAAAGATTATGTCGACCTCCCCTAGTGGTAGTAATGACGTTTGTAAGTCAAAGTCTTGACTCCCAATCCGCACCTAAACGCAACAGATTCTACTCGCGCGCAATGAGCATCATTAGACAACAACACATCCAATTTGTCTTTTGTCATCGAAGGAGGTACTCTGACGCGCAATACAAATTCTTTGGTCAAAAGGGAACGCGAAGCTCCCTAAGCGAATCGTGCTCTTGCACAATTAACCGAAAATCAGAACAAAGCTTAGCACAAACAGTTCTAAGCTAACATGCACAAGTGCAGCAAGTATTTAAAGCTAAACTATTATAACTTTAAGTCGTGCCTGTCATCACGACAGCGTGCTTCTTCTCGTACTTTGGGCGTCTGTTCCAGCAGTCTCGGGCAAAGTGCCCCGTCTTTTGACAATTAAAGCATGCGCCCGGGGTTTGACCCGTAGTCGTCCCAGAAGCACCAGAAGGAGCTAGACTCGAAGTCATAGCCTTCTTATAACACCTATGGTACGCAGACTTTGAGGAGTTCGGCATTTTGAACTCCGTCTTCTGCATATCCAAGTCCTTGCTTCCTTGGATTTGATTTAGATCTCTGGCACTTTGTCCTATACCTGCTCCTGACATAGCTTTCTTTAACTTCTGAGCACCATTCCGACAATCTCGGGCAAAGTGCCCTTCCTTGCAACACTTAAAACAACCATATGGAGCCTGACCAGTAGACGTTTTATTCTTGTTCCTCCTCCTTTGGTATGCAGACTTTGTAGAATCTGTAGAGTCCAGTACCCTGAACTCTGACGTCCGATTTACTTTTGCCAAATCTACTTCCAAAGATCTAGCCGATTACACCAAGGCTCGGAATCCCAATAATTTTGGTCTTAGCAGCAAAACTCGTAATTCACCACACATGACATTATAAAACCGAATGACCATCTACTGCTTGCTCTCCACTTCAGAGCCCAGGTAGCGTCTTATCATCAGAAATGCTTGCAAATATTCCTCAACTGAGTGCGTACCCTGCACTAAGAGCATGTTCAACTGCTAACCCAAAGGTCCTATAAATGTCATTTGCTCCATCACACCACCCGGCGTTGGAGTTACCTCAAAAATAGGGGACTGCACACGTCTTTCATTTTGTGCACCAATCGCAGTGAACACTGCTTCAACCACCATTCATATGGTTTCTGCGGAGGGAAGGGTTGCAGGCACGTCACTAGCGTAACAACCCAAGTTTCTCAAACGGGTAATTTTTGGATGACACGGCCTGGGACACGGGCGTGTCCCAGGGAGTGTCAAGTGGGAGTCGATGATATGGCCGCGAGGTCGATGAAATTTGGAGTCGATGATTGTCGAACAGCAAACACGGCCTGAGACACGGGCGTGTCTCAGGGCGTGTCGAGGCCGTGTCGACGATCGGCATGGGAGTCGACGTTTTTCGCTCGACGGTGTGTCGAGAGAAGGCACGTGGCCAAGGACACGGGCGTGTCCCAGGCCGTGTCGTGTGCTCGACGAATTTGGCTCGACGATCGTTGAGAGTCGAGATCTGGTCGTCGAGTGTCGAGAATTGGGTGCACACGGCCTGTGACACGGGCATGTCACAGGGCGTGTCCCTCGGCTCGACGAACTCAGCCTGACGAAATTTTGCGACAGGGCGTGTCTTCGTGCCGTGTATGGGCACACGGCCTAGGATACGGGCATGTCATAGGCCGTGTGAGTCTCGGGCGATTTTGGGATTATTTTCGCCAGGTGAACACGACCACAGACACGGGTGTGTCTGAAGGCGTGTTTGGTGACACGACCCATGATACGGGCGTGTCCCATGGGCGTGTCACTGGTTTTGCTAAGTCGGTTGACCACTGCTTGTGGAACACGGCCTGGGACACGGCCGTGTCACAGGCCGTGTCAGGCAAAAATTGGCTTTTCTGGCATTTTTGTGGCCGTCCATTCCTTCAGCCTGGATCCAAGGGCTGAGAGGCCTCCATGTTTCCTTAAGGCCGTGAATGATAAGGGACTTCTCATATTGCATTTTGGCCTTCATCTTTCTACAAGTTTAGAGAGAGAAAGAGAGAGGAAGGAGGAGGAGAAGGAAAGGGGGCTGGTCACCGGTGGTGCTGTAGTTTTCCGACAAGAAATCCGAAGCCGACGTTGCGGAGGAAAAGCTCTTGTGTGTCTTTCGAGCCAGCTTGGAGTTCATGGCACCGATGCTGTTGTCAAGGGTAACGACTTTTCTTCTTAGCCATGTGAAGGCTTCCTTTTGGCATATATTTGTGATTCCCCCACCAAGAGATGGCTGTTTTGCGAGTCTTTTGGGTGGATGCATGAAATCCCCCTTTGTTAGCATATAGATCCGGAATTGGAGTACGGAATAGGCATGCTGTGTGAAGCCCACCTAGACAGGTTGGTCTGGATTGGTGATGTTGCATAAGAACCAGAGAAGACACCGTGATAAACGTGGAGATTAAGGAGTCAATGGATTATGCCTGTGAAGAGGATTAGCAGGAAGTACTGGAGTGGTAGTCCAGGAAAATATCCGTGTTATGCTTGTGCTCTTGGGTCATACCTGTGAATGAGGCATAGGAAGTACTGGTGTGACCAGGAAAGGCCCTTTGTGATGCTTGATGTCATAGGGTGTCCACCTATGAAGAGAGTAACAGGAAGTACTGGTACGCCCAGGAAAGACCCCTGACATTTGTGATCTTGTGGTGTCCACCTGTGAAGAGAGTAACAGGAAGTACTGGGGTGCCCAGGAAAGACCCGCTGGTATGAAAGGAATTGGGTGTGGAAAATACCCAGGCTGTGTGCCAAGAACAGGATTGGTGAGACCGACCCGCGCCTATGATTAAGCCATGAGTACGCGGTACTCGGAGAAGGCAAGGCGATTTGAGCAACTGGGGGTGGAGGATCCGACCTGCGTTATGTCCGTCCGACATGGACCAAAAGGTGCGGTCTGTTGGAGCGCATAACAAGAGTTGTAGGCCTGTGAGCCATGACACAATGGGGGGCTATGGGCCATCCTAGTGTTGCACGACTATGCGAGAGTCTTAGGCCTGCGCGCCGTGAAACCATGGGGGGCTACGGGCCAATCCCGGTTCACTAAGACTATAAAACTCTGGCTGCATGCCATGGAGTAAATGCTCAAGTAAGTTGTCGTTGGGTGATGACCCTGATACGGTGGTGGGCAAGAGTTTTGCCAGAACACCAAAAAGGTGCCCTGAGTGCACGGACCGTTAGGCCGGGTGGCGAACGGTTGTGATGGCATGTGTGCGGGAAAGCACATTCTATGAGATATATTGCCATGCTTGTGAAATAATATGCCTGCAGGGAAGATTACCGCTGCCCTGAGAAAAGGGGTGGGGTCGTTATAATTTGGTCAGCTGAATGCTGACCGTTGCTTCTATTTACCACCGCTGGGTGGATTGGCCCTGTATAGGTGCTGGAGAGCCAAGCGGGATGCATAAAGGCTGATGTTCCTGCTGCTGTTGCTGCTACTGCTGCTAGCCTTTGAAGGCTTGTGATGTTTGTTGTGTGTTTTCTTTTATTTGTGGCCGGCCTGCACGCCAAGTTGTAAGGCCACTGTGTCCAAGCCATGTAAGGCCACAAGGCCCTTTTTATACTCTTGTAAGACATTCCTATTCTAAATATATACAATGTAATGTTGTAGTATATGTTGGACATTCATGTGAGGAGTTCATGTGGTCGTATAGGCTTCCGCTAGAATGCTTTGTGTTAGGTGCGCTGCGTACTCTGATATCATCCAGTAACTTCATCGTCTATTTTGTGGTCTATGCTGTGGGGCCCCGACCGACCTTCTAGTATATATCATATGAACGGACGGGGTTGTTATATTTATGGTATTGGTTGTTTTGGTCTTTCCCTCTCGAAGTCATGGTCGCCTTCTTTTGTGGGGTGGCGAGCACGCGTTTGTGCAAACCACATGTCTACTATTGAACTCCTGAATGTCCATGATAGGAATGCAAATTTGGGTGTTTGAGGAACCTGCGTGTTCCTATTTTGTGTTGTTCGCTTGTGTACGACCGCTAATGTGTGTTTCTTGTCCACCTTTAGGTGCCACGGAGTGGAGCTGGGCCGTTTGAGCCCCAGCGTTCTGATGAAAGTACGGCCCCAGCCGCGGTGCCTCCACCTCCACCATATGCAGAACATGTGCGTTTAGTTGCAGAGGCTTTGTTTACCATGATCCAAAGACAACCACTGAGGCAAGAGCAAGTGGCTGTGAGGCCAGAACAGGTGGCGGCAAGGCCTGAACCTGTAGTGGATGTGGCTCCTCGAGTGGCTGAGAAGCAGCTAACAGGATTTATGAGTTTCCATCCGCCTATGTTCTCGGGAGTGGTGGGAACTCCGACGCAGGCTGAGGATTGGTTATCGCGCGTCAAGCGAGTTATGACGACGATTAGAATGGCAGAACATCAGAAAGTCACCCTAGCTACCTTCTTGCTTGAAGGAGAAGCTAGATTGTGGTGGGATGAGATGGAGTTGCATCATTTGGCGGGTAGTCCTTTAACCCAAGTATCGATGGATGAATTCTCTCGACTCTTCCGAGTGAAGCACCTTCCTGCGGTTCAACGGATAGCCATGGAGAACGAATTCCAAAGGCTGACCCAAGGTGATTGCAGTGTTGACGCATACCTGCATGAATTTACTCGCTTGGGGCGGTATGCGGGTTCTATATTTGCTAATGAGTAGAGGAAGACCAATCGGTTCTATGAAGGACTGAGGGACGAGCTGAGGTTCCTGGTGTCTAGTTCTGTGAACCAAGGTTTCCAAGCATTGGTTGACACTGCGAGCGCGCTGGAAAAAGATATGAAGAGGGTGCAGGGGAAGAGGGCTTTAGATGTGACGCAACCGGAATGGAAGGCGCCCCGATCTGGTAAAGCATTTTATAAGAAGAGATGGGCAAGAAGTCACAGACAAGTGGTAACCTCCTTCATCAGTTACAACGGGAGAAACGTCGGGGGCTACTTCAAAGCCGGATACACGTATCTGCTATAATTCTGGCCGCATGGGGCATATTGCGCGAGATTGTCGGATGCCGCCAAAGAGTGAAAAGAAGGCGGGAGCATCTTATGCGGAACAAGGAAAGGCGGTGGTGGATTCCTCTGCCTCACAGGCGCAACCCCGGGTTTACAGTCTTGGTCTGCAGGAGGCCATCAAGCAGAGTGACGTTGTCACAGGTATGAGTTTATTTTTGGCATATTAGCTTGTTTGTATGCTTTCCTTAGTCCATATATGTTTGTGGTTTGTGTGGGTGACATGATTGTCACAGGCTTTGTGATGATTCGGGACACGCTGGCGCGAGCACTGTTTGATACGGGTGCATCGCATTCTTTTCTATCTAGAGAATTTATAGCGCAGCTTGGGATACCTAGTCTTGAAAATACAGATAGCGTCAGAGTGGTGTTGCCAATTGGTTGTTGGATGCTTGCGGATCAAGCTTGCGATGTGGCGGTCTAGATAGGAAGTCGGGATTTCCGTTTAACTGCATCTGTTTTGCCAATATCGGATTTTGATGTGATTTTTGGGGTGGATTAGCTTGCGGAGCAGCATGTTATGATTGATTGCCAGTCCAAAGAGATCACGTTGGGCCAAAATACCGAACAGGAGACAAAGTTCGCGGGTATGCGAGGAGTAGGCGGGATATTAATGTCTGCACTCCAGGTAGTCAAAGCTGTTCGGAAGGGTGCGGCATGTTACTTTGCACTGATTCAGGCTGTTGAGCCTAAGGACATTGTGTGCGAGGTTCCGATTGTGGCGGAATTTACAGATGTGTTTCCCACAGATCTCCCTGGGCTAACACCCCAGCGGGAGATTGACTTCACAATCGAGTTGGTGCCAGTTGCGAATCCTGTGGCCTGCTCGCCATATCGCGTCGCGCCAAAAGAGATGGCAAAATTGAAGGTCCAATTGCAAGAATTGCTGGAGCAAGGTTGTATACACCCAAGCATGTCACCTTGGAGCGCGCCTGTGCTTTTGTAAAGAAGAAAGACGGTGGGTTGCGGTTGTATATTGATTACCGTGAACTGAATAAGCTGACTGAGAAGAATAAGTATCTGATACCCCAGATTGATGAGTTATTCGATCAGCTGGTGGGCTCGACCGTCTATTCGAAGTTGGACCTGAAGTCTGGTTATTACCAGTTGAGAATTCGGGAAGGTGACATTCCCAAAACCGCATTTGGAACGCGTTATGGGCACTATGAGTTCACAGTCATGCCATTTGGACTGTGCAATGTGCCCTCGGTATTTATGGATCTGATGCATCGTATTTTTCGCGAGTACCTGGATCTGTTTGTGATAGTATTCATTGATGACATCCTGGTGTACTCAAAGTCGAAAGCTGAGCATGAGACGCACTTGCGGTTGGTATTGAACACGTTGAGGCAAAATCAGCTCTATGCCAAGTTCTCGAAGTACGAGTTTTGGCTATCATCAGTGGCGTTTCTAGGCCACGTTGTGAGTGGAGTGGGCATTGCAGTGGATCCAGCGAAGATAAGGGCTATACATGAGTGGCCGATATTGTCTTCCGTGGCCGAAGTCAGGAGTTTCCTTTGACTTGCGGGCTACTATAGAAGATTTGTGGAAAACTTCTCGCGGATCTCTCTACCGCTAACCACATTGACGCGAAAAGATCAGAAGTTCGTTTGGACGCCGGAGTGCGTACGGGCTTTTGACGAGCTGAAGGTTCGGTTGACCACGGCATCGGTGTTGTCTTCGCCACGTGGAACCGATGGCTTTGTGATTTATAGTGATGCCTCAGGAAGCGGCTTAGGCTGTGTTCTTCTGCAAAATGGAAAGGTAATTGCTTATGGCTCACGCCAGCTGAAGGTGCACGAGCGAAATTATCCCGTCCACAACTTGTAGTTAGCGGCGGTGATTTTTGCACTCCAGTTGTGGCGACACTACCTTTATGGAGTGAAGGTGAAGATCTATACAGATCATAAGAGCCTCAAGTACCTATTGGAGTAGAAAGACTTGAATATGCGACAACGAAGGTGGTTGGAGTTCCTTGGGGACTACACTTTCGAGATTCACTATACGCCCGGGAAGGGGAATGTTGTCGCGGATGCCTTGAGTCGGAGGGTTCCGGCTAGAGCAAATTGGTTACAAAGGCATGATGAACGTCTTATCCGGGAGCTAGAGGCATTGGAGATTTATTGTGTTGACAAGAATTCCATTGCCACTACATGTTTGAACTGGACCGAGGTGCAATGTGACATTGTGGACCGAGTTTTACGGGCAACGGAGTTAGATGAAGATCTCTTACGCTATGTGAATGAAGGGCCAGAAGGCAAATTTTCCTGGAATGACGGTCTTTTGCGAAAAGAGGGCCGTTTGTGCGTCCCAAATGTGGGGAAATTGAGGGAAGAACTGATGTATGAAGCCCATTATACAAAGTATTCCATTCACCCCGGGAGCTCGAAGATGTTCAACGATATGAAGAAGCTTTTCTGGTGGCCAGAGCTCAAGAAAGATGTTGCCCTTTATGTATCTAAATGTCAAACATGTGTGATGGTGAAGGCGGAATGCCAAAAGCCGGGTGGTTATTTGAACTCACTACCGATCCCAGAGTGGAAATTTGATGATATTTCCATGGATTTTGTGCACGGGTTGCCAAGATCGCAACGAGGAAATGATTCCATTTGGGTGATTGTTGACCGGCTAACGAAAGTTGCACATTTTCTCCCGAACAGGCGGGATGATTCAGTTGAAAGTTTGGCAAAGTTGTATGTTGACCAGATAGTGCGGCTTCACGGTGTTCCTCGGAGCATCGTAAGTGATCGAGATGGGCGATTCACGTTAAAGGATTGGAGGCTAGTTCACCGACTCTTGGGCACGAAGTTGACTTTCAGTACGACCTTTCATCCCCAAACGGATGGCCAAACTGAACGTACCAACAGAACGATGGAGGACATGCTCCGAATGTGCGCCCTCGGCTTCGGAAAGAGATGGGAAGATCATCTTTATATGGTAGAGTTTGCATATAATAACAGCTACCAGGCGAGCATTGGAATGGCACAATATGAAGCACTATATGGAAGGAAGTGTCGTACTCCCTTGGCTTGGATAGAAACGGGCGAAGCTCGAGTTTTTAAACCAAATGAGGTTGATGAAGCAAATTCTACCATACGGACTATTCGAGAAAAGCTATTTATTGCTCAAGATCGACAAGCTAAGTACTACAACGCCAAGCATCGGAACGTGGAATTTGCGGTTGGCGATTGGGTCTACTTGAAGATCAAGCCATTCAAAGGTGTCTCCAGGATTCGACGCTTGAAAAAGTTGAGTCCAAGATATTTGGGTCCTTTTGAAGTGGTTGAACGAGTTGGCGAACCAGCGTATCGGCTAGCTCTATCGGCAAACTTGGGTGGATTACATGATGTATTTCACATCTCGGTGTTGCGAAAGGCCATTAAAAATCCAGCCCAAGTGATCGCGGATGATCGTGTGCCGGTGGAGTATGGGCTAACAACAAGAGTTAGACCCATTCAGATCGAGGATCGAGCCGAGAAACAGTTGCGGAACAAAACAGTCGGTATGGTGAAAGTCCGGTGGGACAACTGCGGTCGTGAAGAACTTACATGGGAGCGAGAGCAAACCATGCGAGAAGAGTTCCCCGAGCTGTTTTGTAATCTGTAAAGAGAAATATGTTGTAACAATAAACATTTTAATGTTATAACGTTTTGGTTGCTGGTTACTTATTGCCTTCCTGTGTCTGAATTTCGAGGACGAAATTTTTTTTGTCGGAGGGAGGATTGTAACAGCCCAAGTTTCTCAAACAGGTAATTTTCGGATGACACGGCCTGGGACACGGGTGTGTCCCAAGGCGTATCAAGTGGGAGTCGACGATATGGCCGCGAGGTCGACGAAATTTGGAGTCGACGATCGTCGAACAGCAAACACGGCCTGAGACACGGGCGTGTCTCAGGGCGTGTCGAGGCCGTGTCGACGATCGGCATGGGAGTCGACGTTTTTTGCTCGACGGTGTGTCGAGAGAAGGCACACGGCCAAGGACACGGGCGTGTCCTAGGCCGTGTCATGTGCTCGACGAATTTGGCTGGACGATCGTCGAGTGTCGAGATCTGGTCGTCGAGTGTCGATAATTGGGTGCACATGGCCTATGACACAGACGTGTCCCTCGGCTCGACGAACTCAGCCCGACGAAATTTTGCGACAGGGCGTGTCTTCGTGCCATTTATGGGCACACGGCCTGGGACACGGGCGTGTCACAGGCTGTGTGAGTCTCTGGCAATTTTGGGATTATTTTCGCCAGGTGAACACGGCCACATACACGGGCGTGTCTGAAGGCGTGTTTGGTGACACGGCCCATGACACGGGCGTGTCCCATGGGCGTGTCACTGGTTTTGCTAAGTCGATTGACCACCGCTTGTGGCACACGGCCTGGGACACGACCGTGTCACAGGCCGTGTCAGGCCAAAATTGGCTTTTCTGGCATTTTTGTGGCCGTCCATTCCTTCAACCTGCATCCAAGCTGAGAGGCCTCCATGTTTCCTTAAGGCCATGAATGAGAAAGGACTTCTCATATTGCATTTTGGCCTTCATCTTTCTACAAGTTTAGAGAGAGAAAGATAGAAGAAGGAGGATAAGGAAAGGGGGCTGGTCACCGGTGGTGCTGCAGTTTTCTGACAAGAAATCCGAAGCCGGCGTTGCGGAGGAAAAGCTCTTGTGAGTCTTTCGAGCCAGCTTGGAGTTCATGGCACCGAAGAGGTCGTCAAGGGTAACGAATTTTCTTCTTATCCATGTGAAGGCTTCCTTTTGGCATATATTTGTGATTCCCCCACCAAGAGGTGGCTATTTTGGGAGTCTTTTGGGTGGATGCATGAAATCCCCCTTTGTTGGCATATAGATCCGGAATTGGAGTACGGAATAGGCATGTTGTGTGAAGCCCATCTGGACAGGTTGGTCTGGATAGGTGATGTTGCATACGAACCAGAGAAGACACCGTGATAAACGTGGAGATTAAGGAGTCAACAGATTATTCCTGTGAAGAGGATTAGCAGGAAGTACTGGAGTGGTAGTCCAGCAAAATATCTTTGTTATGCTTGTGCTCTTGGGTAATTCCTGTGAATGAGGCACAGGAAGTACTGGTGTGACCAGGAAAGTCCCTTTGTGATGCTTGATGTCATACGGTGTCCACCTGTAAAGAGAGTAACAGGAAGTACTGGTACGCCCAGGAAAGACCCCTGACATTTGTGATCTTGCGGTGTCCACCTGTGTAGAGAGTAACAGGAAGTACTGGGGTGCCCAGGAAAGACCCGCTGGTATGAAAGGAATTGCGTGTGGAAAATACCCATGCTGTGTGCCAAGAACAGGATTGGTGAGACCGACCCGCGCCTATGATTAAGCCATGAGTACGTGGTACTCGGAGAAGGCAAGGCGATTTGAGCAACGGGGGGTGGAGGATCCGACCTGCGTTATGTCCGTCTGACGTGGACCAAAAGGTGCGGTCTGTTGGAGCGAATAACAAGAGTCGTAGGTGTAACGCCCCGAAAGTGGTTTGCGAGTCGGTCGCGAAAGAAATGTTTTTGGTGCCTGTAGGGGTACACGGCCTAGGACACGGGCGTGTCCAAGGCCGTGTCTGGCTGGTGATTTTTGGCCGTTTTCAACCCGAGAAGGACACGACCAGAAACACGGCCGGATGACACGGGCGTGTCATCCGACACGGGCATGTGCCAACCCGTGTCACTACCCATGTCCTGATGGGTCGTGTCCGTTGCCGTGGCGGTTATGCGTGACACGCCCACGAACACGGGCGTGTCGAGGAACCCGACACGGGCGTGTCAGGTCAGACACGGGCGTGTCTTGGCCCGTGTGTGTTTCTCAGTTCGACGATCGTGCCTAGATCGAGGCACACGGCCTTGGACATGGCCGTGTGCCAAGCCGTGTGTGGCCCAGGTCTGGGGAATTTTGTGCAGATCCGAGCCGTTCATTTCCTATAATTTAGATCCGACGGCCCAGATGAAATCCTGCTCTGTTAAGGCCGGGGATAGGCGGTTATTTCCTCATTTTCTCTCCAAAGTTCTCCCCTTCCAAAGTGAGAGAGAAGAGGAAGAAGAAGGAGGTTTCCGGCCGCCGGCGGAGCATCGGAGCACCGTTTCGAAATCGGAGAACGGATCCGTGGAGGGAAGGTCATTGCGAAGAGTTCTAACCGCGTAGTTTTTCCATGGCGCCAAAACGGACTACAAGGGTAACGATTCTCAACTCGAGCGTTTAAAGCTCTTTCTTTCTGCATAGGGAATCCCGCTCCCGCGAGTGTGCGGTGAGTGCGTGGTGTTCCTTGGGGTTGATGTGAATAGTCCCCCTTGTGTTGCATATAGAGCCCGGAATCGTAAGTACGGGCATAGGCATTGTGTGTGAAGCCTACCCGGACGTGTTTTGTCTGGATCGGTGATGTTGCATTTGATGTGTTTTTGCCGGAGAAGACTCCGTGCTTTGGATTTTTCGGGTTTCTACACAGTAGATTGCAGCAGGGATCCTTGGAGGTTAGCTTCAAGGCGCACCCGGAAAATTGAGCGGAAACGTGTTCTGCTAACTTGGCGGTCTGGGAACCGGCCTTGATCATAACTGGGTTATGAGATTGTTTTGGAAAAATTTGGTATCAGACTTCTGGTTACGGTCAGGCTTAAATGAATTCGTGGGCGAATTCTTTTAAGGGGTGGTGAGCACATGTGTGCGTCATCGTTATAACATCAAAAAGAACCCATGAATGTCCACTTAGGAATGAAAAATACACTTGTTTGGTGGAACCTGAGTGTTCCAATGATTGCTTTTAGCAATTTGATTGTTGTTTAATCGTGTGTCTTTGCTAATTTAGGCAGCTAGGAGCGGTGCTGGTCAGTCAGAGCGTCCGCAATCAGCAGAAATTAGTGCACCAAGGGACGTGCCTGCTACACCTCCTTCAGCGAAAACCATCAGGATGGTGGCTGAAGCCGTGTTCGCAATGATAAATGCCCAACCTGCAGGGAAAATTTATCGCGCACCTCCTGCGAATGAGCAAGAACCGGTTAGGGCGGCAGAGCCGAGAGTGGTGGAACGCGCAGTAGTTGAGTTAGTAAAGCCGAGGAGAACTACAGAGAGGCAGCTAAAGCATGTGATGGGCTTTAATCCTCCGAGGTTTAATGGGGTTGGAACGCCAACTCAAGCTGAGGACTGGCTCTTTTCCATAAAGAGGGTGTTGGCGGCCACAATGACTGAGGAGTGGCAGAAGACCACCATAGCGACTTTTCTTTTGGAGGGTGAAGCGGGGCTTTGGTGGGACGAGATGGAGTTTCATCTTCTAGTTGGAAGGCAACTTGCGGATGTGCCGATGGAGGAATTTTCAAGATTGTTCCTAGCCAGATTTGTACCCTCTGCTCAGAAGTTCGAGATGGAGAATCAATTTCTTGTGTTGACTCAGGGATCCAGAAGCGTGGATGATTATCTGCATGAGTTCACACGGTTGGGTCGTTATGCTGGTGCTATGTTTTCAGAAGAAGAGAGGAAGACCAACCGATTCTATGAGGGTCTTTGCGGCGACTTACAGTTACTCCTTGCTGGGCCTAAGGCGCAGGGCTTCCTAGCCTTGGTCAATTTGGCCCGATCGTTGGAAAAGGTTGCGAAGAAAGTTCAAGAGAAGAGGGACCCAGGAGAAAGGAAGACCGAGTTCAAGGTGCCAAGTAACAAGACAGGTTTCCGCAGATGGAACAAGAAGCGGAGGACTTCGAACTCAGCCCCTTCGGCTGATGCGTCGGGGGCAACTACAAGTCGAGTCCCCGGAGCTTGCTACAACTGCGGGAAAACGGGGCATTTTGCTCGGGAGTTTTGGAGCGGACGTTCAAAGTCCGAGAGGAGACCTGGAGCGACCTATGAGGAGAAAGGGAAGGCGGTGGAGTCAACCGCATCCCATCATGCTCCAGCCCAGCCTAGAGTCTACAACCTTGGTCTACAGGAGGCCATAAAGCAAGCAGACGTGGTGACAAGTATGAGTTAAATTACAGTGGTTTAACTTTTATAGTTGTTACCTTTGTATTTGTTAGCTTACGTTTGTTAGTGCTAGGCTTCATGTTAATCTTTGGGTTTCCGGCGAGAGCCCTTTTTGATACGGGAGCATCACATTCCTTCTTGTCTGAAAAATTCATATCGCGCATCGTAGTTCCGTTCTCGATGGCAGAAAACAAGTTGGATGTGTTGTTGCCTAATGGGTGCTCAATGCGTGCGGATAGGATTTGTGTTGTGAAGATTCGAATTGGAGATCGGGAGTTTGATTTGCGGGCGTTGATTCTACCATTAGTGGAGTTTGACGTAATTTTCGGTATGGATTGGCTCTCGGAGCAGAGTGCATGCATTGATTGCAACCGAAAAGAAGTCAAGTTGGGTCTGGACACTGATCGGGAGACTACTTTTGCGGGCATGAAGGGGTCATGGAAAGTTCTGGTGTCAGCCCTTCAGATGTTCAAGGCAGTTCGGTCTGGGGCAGAACTATATGTCACTCTAGTGCAGACTTCGACGCCTAAGCCTAGTTTGGACAGCATCCCAGTTGTGTACGAGTATCCTGATGTGTTTCCAGATGATCTCCCAGGAGCCCCTCCTCAGCGGGAGATAGACTTTACTATAGAGCTGGTACCGGGTGCCAAACCGGTGTCACGCTCCCCCTATCGGATAGCCCCAAGAGAAATGGCAGAGTTGAAGGTGCAACTGCAGGAGTTGCTAGAGCAAGGATATGTGCGTCCAAGTTCATCGCCTTGGAGCGCACCAGTTCTCTTTGTCAAGAAGAAAGATGGGAGCTTGCGGCTTTGTATCGACTACTGGGAATTGAACAAGCTTACGGAGAAGAATAAGTATCCTATTCCCAGGATTGACGATCTATTTGATCAGTTGGTTGGGTCAACTGTATATTCGAAGTTAGATTTGAAGTCCGGTTACTATCAGTTGAGGATAAGGGAGAGCGACATCCCAAAGACAGCATTCAGTACGCGGTTTGGGCATTACGAGTTCACGGTCATGCCATTTGGGTTGACAAATGCGCCATCCGTGTTTATGGATCTGATGAATAGGACATTTAGAGAATACCTGGATCAGTTCGTGATAGTATTTATCGATGATATCCTGGTGTATTCGCGGTGTGAGTAGGACCACTACAAGCACTTACACATGGTGTTGGAGACATTGAGGAAAAGTCAGTTATATGCAAAGTTCTCCAAGTGTGAATTCTGGTTATCCTCGATAGCGTTCCTTGGTCATGTTGTCAGTGGAGAAGGTATAGCTGTGGATCCGGCGAAGATAGTGGCGATACGAGAGTGGCCTACTTTGACTACGGTGGCAGAAGTCCGGAGTTTTCTGGGGCTTGCTGGCTACTACAGGCACTTCGTAGAGAACTTCTCGCGGATAGCACTACCACTCACGACGTTGACAAGAAAGGATCAGAAGTTTGTGTGGTCTCCGGAGTGCGAACAGGCTTTTGAAGAGTTGAAGAGGCGGTTAACCACGTCGCCTATTTTATGTTCGCCAAGTGGAACCGAAGGGTTCGAGATTTATAGTGATGCTTCGGGCAGTGGTTTGGGCTGTGTTCTGTTACAGTATGGGAGAGTAATAGCTTATGGTTCACGACAACTGAAGGTTCACGAGAGGAATTATCCGGTCCACGACTTAGAGTTAGCGGCCGTGATATTTGCTCTAAAGCTTTGGAGGCACTATCTGTACGGTGTGAAGGGGGATATTTACACCGATCATAAAAGTTTGAAGTACCTATTGGACCAAAAAGATCTGAACATGAGGCAGAGGAGGTGGATGGAGTTCTTAGGGGACTACACCTTCAAGATACACTATGTGCCTGGGAAGGGAAATGCAGTGGGGGATGCGTTGAGTCGTAAGATTCCCGCACAAGCCAATTGGTTATCGGTACATGATGAGAGATTGGTCCAAGAGTTGGAGGCATTGGAGATATCCTGTGTCGATAAGCAGTCTAGTGCCGAGGTGAAACTATTTTGGACAGAGGTGCAGTGTGACCTAGCGGATAGAGTTTGGCGGGCTTTGGTTTAGGATAGCAGCATGAAGCAGATCTTGGATGAAGCTTTGGATGGATCAAATTCCCAGTTTGTGGTTGAAGATGGGTTGCTAAGGAAGGACAGTCGTCTATGCATTCCTAGTGCGGATAATATTCGGGAGGAGTTGATGTATGAGGCTCATCATACCAAGTACTCGATCCACCCGGGAAGCACGAAGATGTATAGAGACATGAAGAAATTATTCTGGTGGCCGGGTTTGAAGAAGGATGTGGCACTTTATGTGTCCAAGTGCCGTACTTATGTATTGGTGAAGGCGGAGTGTCAGAAGCCCGGAGGATTCTTGAAATCTCTTCCTATCCCAGAATGCAAGTTTGACGATATATCTATGCATTTTGTGCACGGTTTGCCGAAGTCGCAGAAGGGAAACGACGCCATTTGGGTGGTCGTAGATAGATTGACAAAAGTGTCGCACTTTATTCCAGTCAGAAAGGAAGATCTAGTGGAAAAGTTAGCCAAACTCTACGTGGATAATATTGTACGATTGCATGGTGTGCCTAGAAGTATTGTTAGTGATCGAGATGGACGCTTCACGTCGAATGACTGGAGGTTGGTGCATAGTCTGTTGGGTACTAAGCTAAAGTTCAACACAGCCTTTCACCCGCAGACAGATGGCCAAACCGAGAGAGTCAACAGGACTATGGAGGACATGCTTCGCATGTGCGTCCTAGATTTCGGGAAGAATTGGGAGGATCATCTGTACATGGTGGAGTTTGCGTACAACAATAGCTTTCAGGCAAGCATTGGAATGGCGCCTTTCGAAGCTTTGTATGGGAGGAAGTGTCATATGCCGTTGTCTTGGTTGGAGGCAGGCGAATCGAAGTTGTATAAACGTCAAGCGGTGGAAGATGCCACTTCAATGATACGGACAATTCATGAAAGGGTAAAGATTGCTCAGGATAGACAGTCCAAGTATTACAACGCCAAACATAGAAAAGTGGAGTTCAACGTTGGCGATATGGTATATTTAAAAATCAAGCCGTTCAAGGGTGTATCGCGGGTTCGACGCTTGAAGAAGCTGAGTCCGAGATACCTTGGACCATTTGAAATCCTGGAGCGTGTTGGCGAGGCGGCGTATAGATTAAATCTGTCGACGGAGTTGAGTGGGCTGCATGACGTATTCCACGTATCGGTGTTGCGTAAGGAAGTGCAAGAGCCTTCGCAGATCGTTGCAAACAATCATGTACTGGTTGATTATGAGTTAACAACAAGGGTCAGGCCAGTACGAATTGAAGATGTTGCAGTCAAGCGACTCCGCAACAAGGAAGTCAGGATGGTTAAAGTCCGATGGAATAATTGCGGACGTGAGGAGCTTTCTTGGGAGCGAGAGCAAGCTATGTTGGAGGAATACCCCGAGTTATTCCATTCAGGTATCATTTAGCTTTTGTGTACCTTTGCTTAATTTCGGGACGAAATTCCTTAAGTGGGGGAGATTTGTAATGCCCCGAAAGTGGTGTGCGAGTCGGTCGCGAAAGAAATGTTTTTGGTGCCTGTAGGGGTACACGGCCTAGGATACGGGCGTGTCCAAGGCCGTGTTTGGGTGGTGATTTTTGGCCGTTTTCAACCCGAGAAGGACACGGCCAGAAACACGGCCGGATGACACGGGCGTGTCATCCGACACGGGCGTGTGCCAACCCGTGTCCCTACCCGTATCCTGATGGGTTGTTTCCGTTGCCGTGGCGGTTATGCGTGACACGCCCACGAACACGGGCGTGTCGAGGAACCCGACACGGGCGTGTCAGGTCAGACACGGGCGTGTCTTGGCCCGTGTGCATTTCTCAGTTCGACGATCGTTCCTGGATCGAGGCACACGGCCTTGGACACGGCCGTGTGCCAAGCCGTGTGCGGCCCAGGTCTGGGGAATTTTGTGCAGATCCGAGCCATTCGTTTCCTTTAATTTAGATCCGACGGCCCAGATGAAATCCTGCTCTGTTAAGGCCGGGGATAGGGGGTTATTTCCTCATTTTCTCTCCAAAGTTCTCCCCTTCCAAAGTGAGAGAGAAGAGGAAGAAGAATGCGGAGCATCGGAGCACCGTTTCGAAATCGGAGAACGGATCCGTGGAGGGAAGGTCATTACGAAGAGTTCTAACTGCGTAGTTTTTCCATGGCGCCAAAACGGACTACAAGGGTAACGATTCTCAACTCGAGCGTTTAAAGCTCTTTCTTTCTGCATAGGGAATCCCGCTCCCGCGAGTGTACGGTGAGTGCGTGGTGTTCCTTGGGGTTGATGTGAATAGTCCCCCTTGTGTTGCATATAGAGCCCGAAATCGTAAGTAAGGGCATAGGCATTGTGTGTGAAGCCTACCCGGACGTGTTTTGTCTGGATCGGTGATGTTGCATTTGATGTGTTTTTGCCGGAGAAGACTCCGTGCTTTGGATTTTTCGGGTTTCTACACGGTAGATTGCAGCAGGGATCCTTGGAGGTTAGCTTCAAGGCGCACCCGGAAAATTGAGCGGAAACGTGTTCTGCTAACTTGGCGGTCTGGGAACCGGCCTTGATCATAACTGGGTTATGAGATTGTTTTGAAAAAATTTGGGATCCGAGAGAAGCTTGGCCCGCGCAAAGGACTTAAATTGGACATGCGGCGTGAGCAACGGGCAAGTGGAATTGGACCTAGGCTATGTGGTTCGGTGCGAGAGACCCGAAGACGGGGACTGGCCGTTGGCATAGTCGGAGCCTTAGACGGTGGTCAGAAAGGCTAAATGCTCACATGTTGTTGCCATCCTCGGGGTGGTGGTGAATGCACTGATGGGTCAGGATTCACCATGAATGTGCCCTGAGTGCACGGGGTGTTTGGCCGTGCGAGCCTACACCTGTGGCGAATTATTATTGCGTTATATATATTATTATGCTAATGTTATGCAGGGAAAGAGCACCGCCGTCCCGAGTAAGGGGCGGGGTCGTTATAATTTGGTCGGCTTTTAGCTGACCGTTGCTTTATTTGCCACCGTGCGGTGGTATGTGCTTGCAGGTGCTGCAGAGCCGAGCGCCAAATAGCGGGCTGGAGCCCATGTTGCTGTGCTGGCCCTAGAAGGCCGTAGAATAGGTGTTTTTATTTTTGTCATGTGTGGTCGGCCTGCGAGCCGATGCATGTAAAACACTCTTTATTAAGTGAATATTTGTAAGGTCATAAGGCCATGTACCCGTTTCTGTGTATTTGGGGTTTCATTCATGTTTTGTAGTTGTGGACATTCATATTGATGGATTTAACTTTGGGTTCTTTTAATTTTTAAATCTTCCGCTAGAATGCTCTGTGTAGGACGAGTAGTCATAATTGGATGGTTTGTTTATTCATTTAGTAACCCTTCCGACTGTCGTGGTATATGGCGTCGGGTTCCAGTTGGACCTTCTGTTATATGCCATGCGACGGATGGGGGTGTTACAGTAGGCCTGTGAGCCATGACACAATGGGGGCTACGGGCCATCTCGGTTTTGCACGACTATGCGAGAGTCTTAGGACTGCGCGCCGCGAAACCATGGGGGGGCTACGGGCCAATCCCAGTTCACTAAGACTATAAAACTCCGGCTGCACGCCATGGAGTAAATGCTCAAGTAAGTTGTCGTTGGGTGATGACTCTGATACGGTGGTGGGCAAGAGTTTTGCCAGAACACCAAAAAGGTGCCCTGAGTGCACGAACCGTTAGGCCGGGTGGCGAACGGTTGTGATGGCATGTGTGCGGGAAAGCACATTCTATGAGATATATTGTCATGCTTGTGAAATAATATGCTTGCAGGGAAGATTACCGCTGCCCCGAGAAAAGGGGTGGGGTCGTTATAATTTGGTCAGCTGAACGCTGATTGTTTCTTCTATTTACCATCGCTGGGTGGATTGGCCCTGTACAGGTGCTGGAGAGCCAAGCGGGACGCATAAAGGCTGATGTTCCTACTGTTGTTGCTGCTACTGCTGCTAGCCTTTGAAGGCTTGTGATGTTTGTTGTGTGTTTTCTTTTATTTGTGGCCGGCCTGCGCGCCAAGTTGTAAGGCCACTGTGTGCAAGCCATGTAAGGCCATATGGCCCTTTTTATACTCTTGTAAGACATTCCTATTCTAAATATATAAAATGTAATGTTGTAGTACATGTTGGACATTCATGTGAGGAGTTCATGTGGTCGTATAGGCTTCCGCTAGAATGCTTTGTGTTAGGTGCGCTGCGTACTCTGATATCATCCAGTAACTTCATCGTCTGTTTTGTGGTCTATGCTGTGGGGCCCCGACCGGACCTTCTAGTATATATCATATGAACGGATGGGGTTGTTACAACTAGGTGTACGATAATCCTCAGAAACCAGATGTTCTGACGGCCCATCACCGTTTTTGGTCACCTATAGTTGTACAAAACACTGTTAAGCGACCATACAAAATTGCAAAAAGCAATTATAGGAACACGCAGGTTCCTCAAACATGTGTATTTTCATTCCTAAGTGGACATTCATGAGTTCTTTTGATGTCATAACGATGACGCACACACATGTGCTCACCACCCCTTAAAAAGAATTCGCCCACGAATTCATTTAATCCTGACCGAAATCAGTAGTCTGATACCAAATTGTAACACCCCCTATCCGTCACATAGCATATAGCAGTAGGTCCGGCCGGGTCCCGACGCCATATACCACAGATAGACAGGGTGGTTACTCAATGGAATATCATCCAACTAATAACCTACGACCTACACAGAGTCATTCTAGTGGAAGAAATTATTAAAAGTTGCAAAATAAAAGAACCCAGCCATAAGCATGAATGTCCACTACAAAACCCACTAGGAATGAAGTACATAACACAAGTACACGGCCTTATGGCCTTACAATTGTTTACTCAAATAAAATGTGTCTTCCATACCACGACACACAGGCCGGTCACACATGAATATAATAAGTAAACACTCAAAGTTTGGCCTTCGATGGCCGGCTCAGCAACTTGGGCTTTAGCTCGCTATTTACCACTTGGCTCTGCAGTACCTGCAAGCAACAATCCACCGCACGGTTGCAAACAAAAGCAACGGTCAGCTATGCTGAAAAAATTATGACGATCCCACCCCCAAATTCGGGGCGGTGATGCTCCTTTCCCTGCACTTTATTAGAATAACCAAGCAGTATAGATAAACACTTCATCATAGGTGTGGGCACGCACGGCCACACACCCCATGCACTCAGGCACATTCTCGGTGAACCGGTCAATGTCACGTCAATTTAAGCCATACACACCCCGATCTCACCACCGCCACTTGGGCGACCAATCTTGCGTGCATTTTGTCTTCCCGGTATGGGCCATGTCAATTTAAGCCATAGACTGCTAATGACCCTCATCAATGCCAACGGCTCCCACCGAACGACATAGAACGGGTACGGTTCCGCCTGACCAGTTGCTCACGTCGTAACGTTAATTTAAGACATATGCGCGGGTCAAACCTCCCCGAGTCCTATTTCCGTCACACACTTCACATAACCCGGTTATGTTCAAGTTGGCTCCCAGGACACCATGTTAGCAGAATAACGCATCCACCCAGTTTTCCGGGTGTACCTTTGAGTTAATCCCCTAGGCTCCCTGTTGCAATCTACCGCGTAGAAAACCCGAAAAACAAACATTCGCATGGAGTCTTCTCCAGCCATTTATGCAATGCAACATCACCGATCCAAACCAACTTGTCTGGATAGGCTTCACACATCATGCCTATATCCGTTCTCGATTACGGACTCTACATGTACACAACGGGGACTATTCATGTCTACCCGAAGGAACACCTCAAACTCACCGCAAGCTCGCGTGAGAGGGCTTCCTATGCAAAGAAAAAGAGGACTTCACATGTCCTAGGATGAGAATCGTTACCCTACCATTTTTTCTTGGCGCCATGGAAATGTATACGGATGGAAAGCACTGCAATCTCCTTGCCTCCCTAGATACGAAGTTGGCTCGTGATTTGGAGCTCCGAAGCTCCGCCGGTAACCGGATTTTGCCTCATTTCTTCTTCCTTGCTCTCCCCTATCTCTAGACTTTAGAAAGAGACTAAGTGAAAGAAGTGAGGGATTTGAAACCCTATTCCCGGGTATATCCCAACAGGAACAACCCCCAGCCGTCAGATCCCAAAGTAAAGAAACAAACAGCCACGATCCGGAGCTGAGATGCAAAACCTGGGCCGAACACAGCCTGTGACACGCCCATGTCCAGGGCCATGTTCCCCATCCGCCATCGAAATTGATACGTCTCAAAAAACACACGGGCACCCGACATGCACGTGTTCGACCTAACACACCATTGTCATCCAGTACACGCCTGTTTCCCGGGCGTGTTCCCCCATCAACACAGGACCAACACCAACCTGAGACTCACACGGGTCTTGGACACGACCGTGTCTTATGTGACATGCTCGTGTCAAAATCGAACATGCCTGGGTTCCAGGCCGTGTTCACTGTCTCGACACTTCGTCGAGTACGGTTCGTCGACCACTCGACACGGCCTTGGACACGCCCGTGTCAAAGGCCGTGTTCCATGTCTCGACACATCGTCGAGTGAAAATCGTCGACTTCCCGCGCTGATCATCGACACGAGCTCGACACGCCCTGGGACACGCCTGTGTCTAAGGTCGTGTTTGCTGCTCGACGATCGTCAACCCAAAATTCGTCGACCTCTTGGCCAGATCGTCGACACAAACACGATACGCCCTGGGACATGCCCATGTCCCAGGCCGTGTGTCCCCTGCCAAAATCCAAACTTGGCTCAAAATGCCTCCTGTCGCCCCTTTGAGTTTGGGGCGTTACACGATAAGCCCTCGGTGGTGTCCTTTGAAAGCTCCATGAAATTGCATTTTTCATATAGAACATTACATGTCATATGGGTGTGGTGAGATAACTTCCCACTTCTCCAAGAGGGGAGAGCGGTCGACACCCTAACATTTTTCTCTTATGATGTCATTGCATTATTGGGTTTGTAACACCCATTATTTTGGAATTTGTTTGTTATGACTGAAGCGTCGGTATAAATCATCGTGTAGCTAATGCACGGTGTTAGTTAGCTACCGCTCGACAGTAGACCCTTTTCATTGAGGGCGTTGAAACGAATGCATTGAGAAGCTACCACACGACAGTATTGTTGGGTCCATTAATCCCATTGTCCTGTATTTGAAGAAGACCTAGTAAATAATGTATACACATGTGGTGATCTAAATTATGCTCAAGTTCAATGATTGCAGGATGTCCTAGCAACATTGATGGGACATATATCCTAAGTGACTAAGTCAGGTAAACACTTACCTAAGATGTGGATAGACAAAAATCTTTCCAAGTCCATAGACGATGAGTGAAGGTAGCTCACTCAACGCTAGATGACATATAGCGCTGAGTGGAGCCTATACATTCAGAGCCATGAAGTGGCAAGCTGAGAAAGTGGCTAAGTCCACAAGCATTGAGTGAAGTCAACTCACTCAATAACATACAACAAAAGACTGTGAGTAAGGCTAATGCAGTAAGAGGCTAAGGAAAAATGGGCAGAAAAGTGGCTAAGTCCTCAGGCATTGAGTTAAGATCATTCACTCAACGTCATAACTCCATAATCATTGAGTATAGCTCAGTCAAGCAGAGTGACGTCGTCACATGTACGAGTTTAGTTTTGCGTATTGTATTGCTTGTATGCTTTGCTTAGTGTATATGTGTACGCGGCTTGTGTGTGGGACATGATTGTCACTGGCTTTGTGATGATTCGGGACACGCTGGCGCGAGCACTGTTTGATACAGTTGCATCGTATTCGTTTCTGTCTAGCGAGTTCATAGTGCGGCTTGGGATACCTAGTCGTGCGAAGACAGATAGCGTCAGAGTGGTGTTGCCGAATTGCTATTGGATGCTTGTAGATCAAGCTTGCGATGTGGCGGTCCAAATAGGAAGTCGGGATTTCGGTTTGACTGCATATGTATTACCGATATCAGAATTCGACGTGATATTGGGTATGGATTGGCTTGAGGAGCAGCATGCCTTGATTGATTGCCAATCAAAAGAGATCACGTTGGGCCAGAATACCAAACAGGAGACAAAGTTCGCCGGTATGCGAGGAGTGGGCGGGACGTTGATGTTTGCACTCCAAGTAATCAAGGCTGTTCGGAAGGGTGCAGAGTGCTACTTCGCACTGATTCAGGTCGTTGAGCCTAAGGCCAGTGTGTGCGATTTTCCGATTGTGTCGGAATTTGCAGAAGTGTTTCCCGAGGATCTCCCTGGGCTACCACCCCAGCGTGAGATTGACTTCACGATCGAGTTGGTGCCAGGTGCTAAACCTGTGGCCCGCTCACCATATCGCCTCGCGCCTAAGGAGATGGCCGAGTTGAAGGTCCAACTAAAAGAGTTACTCGAGCAGGGTTATATACGCACAAGCATGTCACCTTGTAGTGCGCCTGTGCTTTTTGTGAAGAAGAAAGACGGTGGATTGCAGTTATGTATTGACTACCGTGAACTGAATAAGCTGACCGAGAAGAATAAATATCTGATACCCCGAATTGATGAGTTGTTCGATCAGCTGGTGGGATCGACCATCTACTTGAAGTTGGACTTGAAGTCTTGTTATTACCAGTTAAGAATCCGAGAAGGTGACATTCCCAAAACCGCATGTGGAACGCGTTACGGGCACTATGAGTTCACAGTCATGCTATTTGGACTGTGCAATGCGCCCTCGGTGTTTATGGATTTGATGCACCGCACTTTACGAGAGTACCTGGATCTATTCGTTATAGTGTTCATTGATGACATCCTGGTGTACTCGAAGTCGAAAGCTGAGCACGAGAACCACTTGCAGTTGGTGTTGCATACGTTGAGGCAGAATCAGCTCTATGCCAAGTTCTCGAAGTGCTAGTTTTGGCTATCGTCAGTAGCTTTCCTAGGCCATGTGGTGAGTGGAGCGGGCATTGCAGTGGATCCAGCAAAGATAAGGGCCATACAGGAATGGCCAGTACTATATTCAGTGGCCGAGGTCAGGAGTTTCCTTGGACTTGCGGGATACTATCGAAGATTTGTTGAGAATTTCTCGCGGATCGCTTTGCCTCTAACCACGCTGATGAGAAAAGATCAGAAGTTCGTTTGGATGCCAGAGTGCGCGCAAGCTTTTGAAGAGCTGAAGATTCGGTTGACCACGGCGCCTGTGCTGTCATCGCCATGTGGTACAGATGGATTTGTAATCCATAGTGATACGTTAGGGAGAGGCTTAGGCTGCGTGCTTCTACAAAATGGAAAGGTGATTTCTTATGGCTCACGCCAGCTAAAGGTGCACGAGCGAAACTATCCCGTCTATGACTTAGAGTTAGCGGCGGTGATCTTTACACTAAAACTGTAGCGACACTATCTTTATGAAGTGAAGGTGGAGATCTATACAGATCACAAGAGCCTGAAATACCTGTTAGAGCAGAAGGACCTGAATATGTGACAATGAAGGTGGTTGGAGTTCCTGGGGGAATACACCTTTGAGATTCACTATACGCCCGGAAAGGGCAATGTAGTCGCGGATGCCTTGAGTCGGCGGACTCTGGAAAGAGTAGCTTGGTTGTAGAGGCATGATGAACGTCTCATCCAGGAGCTGTAAGCGTTAGAGATTTCTTGTGTTGACAGGAATTCCACTGCCAATGCATGTCTGAACTGGACGGAGGTTCAATGTGGCCTTGCGGACCGGATTCGACGGGCAACGGAGTTGGATGCAGATCTCCTACGCTATGCTAAAGATGGGCCAGAGGTCAAGTTCTCCTGAAATGACGGTCTTCTGCGGAAAGAGGGCGGTATGTGCGTCCCGAGTTTGGGTACATTGAGGAAAGAACTGATGTATGAAGCGCATTATACGAAGTACTCAATCCACCCTGGGAGCTCAAAGATGTTCTGGGATATGAAAAAGCCATTTTGGTGGCCATGGCTAAAGAAAGATGTTGCTCAATATGTGGCCAAATGCCAAACCTGTGCTATGGTGAAGGCGGAATGCCAGAAGCCAGGCGGTTATTTGAAGTCGTTGCCAATTCTAGAGTGAAAGTTCGACGATATTTCCATGTATTTCGTGCACGGGTTGCCGAGATCTCAGGGAGGGAATGATTCCATCTGGGTAATTGTCGATCGGCTAACCAAAGTGGCACACTTCCTCCCGAACAGGCGGGATGATTCGGTGGAGAGTTTGGCAAAGTTGTACGTTGAACAGATTGTGCGGCTCCACGGTGTTCCTCGGAGCATCGTAAGTTATCTAGACGGGCGGTTCACGTCAAGGGACTGTAGGCTAGTTCACCAGCCGTTGGGCATGAAGTTGACTTTCAGTACGGCCTTTCTTCCCCAAACGGATGGCCAAACTGAACGAACCAACAGAACGATGGAGGACATGCTCCGGATGTGCGCCCTATACTTTGGAAAGATATGGGAAGATCATTTCTACATGGTGGATTTTGCCTATAATAACAGCTACCCGACGAGCCTTGGGATGGCACCGTATGAGTCTCTGTATGGACGGAAGTGTCATACTCCTTTGGCTTAGGTAGAAGCAGACGAAGCTAGAGTTTATAATCGTAATGAAGTTGATGAAGCAAACTCAACCATGCGTACTATTAGAGAGAGGCTACTCATAGCCCAAGATCGACAAGCGAAATACTACAATGCCAAGCACCGGAACGTGGAGTTCACGATAGACGATTGGGTATACTTGAAGATCATGACCTTCAAAGGCGTATCTAGGATTCGACGTATGAAAAAGTTGAGTCCAAGATATTTGGGTCCGTTTGAAGTGGTCGAGCGAGTCGGGGAAGCTGCATATCGGCTAGCTCTTTTGGCAGACTTGGGTGGATTACATGATTTGTTTCACATCTCGGTGCTTCGGAAGGCCGTTAAAGATCCAGCTCAGGTGATCATGGATGATCATGTGCCGGTGGAGTATGGGCTAACGACGAAGGTTAGGCCCATTCAGATCGAGGATCGTGCCGAGAAACAGTTGCGGAACAAGACGGTTAGGATGGTCAAAGTCCGGTGGGACAATTGCGTCTATGAAGAGCTTACATGGGAGCGAGAGCAGACTATGAGAGCCGAGTTTCTCGAGCTTTTTCTGTAACTATTATGTAGTGTGTATCGAGTATATTGTGGAATAAAATCCTTCTTTTTGAGATCCTTACTTTGTGCAAATTTCGGGGACGAAATTTTTATACGGAGGGGAGGGTTGTAACACCCCAAAATCCAGAATGTGGAAAATATTGGGTGACACGGCCTGGGACACGAGCGTGTCCCAGGGCGTGTACTGCTCGGGTGAGCAGTTGACGAGTTGTCGACAAACTTCGGTCGACGAATGTCGAGTGCAGAGTACACGACCTGTGACACGGGCGTGTCCTCTACGGGTCGACGAACTCAGCTAGACAAAGTGGAGCTGGGGCATGTTTGGTGTCGTGTATGGGCACACGGCCTGGGATACGGGCGTATCACAGGCCGTGTCCTGCTCGGGATATGCCCAAGGCAATTGCAGCTGGTGAACATGGCCATGACACGGGTGTGTCTAGGGTACACGACCTATGATACGGGCGTGTCACTGGCCGTGTCCCGTTCGGGCAATTTTCGATATTGTGCAGCCTGAAGTACAAGGCCTCAGATACGGGCGTCTCTAAAGGCGTGTCGGGTGACACGGCCCGTGACACGGGCATGTCACATGGGCGTGTACTGGTCTAGATAAGTCGGTTGAGCACCACTTGAGGTACACGGCCTGGGACACGGGCGTGTCACAGGCCGTGTCAGGCTAAAAATATGATTTCTTGGCGAAATCATGGCCGTCCATTCCTCCAGCTAGGATCCAAGGGCTGAGGTGCCTTACTGCTTCCTTAAGGCCGGGAAATGAGTTAGATGAACTCATTTGCTACTTGCCTTCATCTTTCTAAAATCCTAGAGAGAGAAAGAGAGAGGAAGAAGGAGGAGGAGGAAGGGGGCTGGTCATCGGGGGTGCTACGGAAGTTCGACGAGAAATCTGAGGCCGGCGTTGCAGAGAAAAAGCTGTTGCGGTTCGTTCTAGCCAGCTAGGAGCTCATAGCGCCGAAGCGGTCTTCAAGGGTAACGACCTTTCTTCCTAGCCATGTGAAGGCTTCCTTTTGGCATATGCATGTGATTCCCCCACCAAAGGGTGGCTGATGTTGGGAGTCTTTTGGGTTGATTCATGGAATCCCCCTTCTGTGGCATATAGATTCGGAAATGGAGTACGGAATAGTCATGCTATGTGGAGCCCATCTGGACAGGTTGGTCTGGATTGGTGATGTTGCATACGAACCGGAGAAGTCTCCGTGATAAACGTGTAGTTTAGGAGTCGACGGATTAGACCTGTGAAGGGTAGTAACAGGAAGTACTGGAGTGGTAGTCCAGGAAAATATCTGTGTTATGCTTGTGTTATTGGGTTCTACCTGGGAAGAGAATAACATGAAGTAGTGGATTGGAAGTCCAGGAAAGGCCCTTTTGTTGGGTATATTAGAAAATGTGTACCAGATTTGGAGAAGCATAACCTAGCTCAATGATATGCATCAAGTTGTATTTGATGTTGTGTTGAGTTATCATGTGCAGGTTAAGAAAATGGAAAGGAAAATTTTCTAAGTACAAGTGTCGACACTCGGGAATGGTTGTGTCAACACCAAGGGCCAGATTGTGTCGACATCCAGAATTTGTGTCGACACACAGATAATCTGTCGACAACGCTGTGTCGACACCAAGAGCCAAATTGTGTCGACATCCAGAATTTGTGTCGCCACACAAAAAATCTGTCGACAACGCTATGTCGACACTAAGGGCCAGACTTGTGTCGACATTATCAGGAGCTGTGCCGACACACAGAGAAACTGTCGACACATTCCAGAATTCTGTCGACAATGACTGTGTCGACATACAGAACTTGTGTCGACACACACCAGAATTCTGTCGACACCAACTTTGTCAAGAAAAGGAGTGTTTGTGTCGACACACAGAACTTGTGTCGACACATTCCACAGAAGCTGTGTCGAAAACAACAAGACTTGTGTCGACACATGGACTATGTGTGTCAACACATATGAAGAATTCAGTCGACATTCTCTGCTGTTGAGTCAAAGTTCAATGAAGGCTGAAGTAATACAAGTGAAGACTTGACAATTATCATTACTGACATTATTGTTACATCTGTCAGAGGTGTCAGAAGACTGTTTGAAACTAGAACAGCCGGTTACCATGGATGAAGCCTATATATAGATGGGCTCTCTCAACAATCGAAAGAGAACAACCACAAGATCAACACTTGCAGAACAGAGAGAAGTTAATCAAGCACTCTGAAGGATTATGAATACATAAGAAGAGAAAGAAAAAGTCAACAGATTGTAGAGAGTGAAAAACAAGAAGGAGATAAGTTCTCATCCAGTGAAGGCAGATTCTGAACAGTCTGCCCGAAGAATTTAGATCAAGTCTGAAGAAGAATTCAGATTAATTTCTGAAGGAAGCTGATTGAAGATAAACTCCAACATCAAGAAGATCAACCCTACAGTGTTTAGATTCAAGAAGCTTTGAAAAAAGCTAAGTCAGGTTGATCCTTAAGAAATCAGTTCTATCAAGAACTGATCAAGAAGCCTTCAGCCAATTCTCTCTCCATCTGGTTGAAAATATCAACAACTTTTCATCAATAATTTTGTAGGATCTGTACTAGATCTGAGTGTAGGAGATTACATCTCTGAGTTGTAAACCTAAATTATAAAGGCTGAGGGAGGGCTGTGTGCCTGAGGTAGGGGAATTTGTTCCCTGAGTTATAGGCCTGTGATAGAGGCTGAGGTAGGGCTGTTGCCTGAGTTGTAGGAGTGTGGTGTCACTCTGAGTTGTAGGCCTGTGGAAGAGGCTGAGGTAGGGCTTGTGCCTGAGTTGTAGGAGTGTGGATTCACTCTGAGTTGTAGGAACCATTCTTGGTTCTGAGCTGTAAGATCTGTGGATCTGAGAAGAAGGAAGGAAGTTAGGCCGAATCTAGTACACTGCTAGATAGGCGAAGGGGGAAAGTGGATGTACCCATCATTTGGGGAACCACTATAAAACTGGTGTGCAATCTTTGAATGTTGTGTATGTGAATATTGTGTTATACTTTCTGCTGAATACATTGCTGAACTAGATAGAATTATCTGCCTAAGTTAGAAAAAGAATTGAACCTATTCACCCCCCTAGGTGTTTAGAACATCTTGAAACCAATTCTTTCAAGTGATATCAGAGGGAGGTTACTCAAAGAATAGACCTAATAGTCTGAGTAGATCTCCAAGGCAGAAATCTATAAGGCAAAATGGGTTCCATAGAGAATCATAAGGAGTTTGGTTTCATGACATTACCCATATGCAGTAAAGAGATTTTTGGCATATGGAAAGAAAGACTTAGATTGTTTATGGAAACTTCAGATCCAAGAATCTACATGACAGTCAAAGAAGGGTCATTCATTCCAATGAAATTCTCAGTTCTTGATGCAAATCTCAGGACACCAAAGGAATATTCTGAAATGACAAAGGATGAGATCATCTTGGCTACTATGGATAAGAGAGCACAGAATATAATAGTCAGTGTCATAGATGATTCAACATTTCAAAACTTGATCCACTGCAAGACCTCCAAAGAAATGTGGGACATCCTTATTGTCTACATAGAGGGTTCAGAAGAGGTGAGAGAAGATAGAAAGTCTATGTTGAATCAGGAGTATGAAAGTTTTAGACAATCTAAAACAGACAGCATAACTGAATGTTACAAGAAATTCTTCAGAATAGTTAATGAACTGATGTCATATGGAAGAGTATTCAGCACATATGAGTTAAATGATAAGTTTCTGAGATCATCGACTAAAGACTGGGACACAAAGATATGTGTCATTAGGGAAGTGGCCAGACTAGCAGAAATTTCACCTCCAACATTATTTGGCAAACTGCTATCATATGAAATGTAGCTGATGGTCAGAAAAGAGAAGGAGAAAAGTAATAAAATTGATCATAGAGATAAGTCAGTGGCTTTCAAGACTGAAGCCATAACCCTAAACACTAAACCCTAAACCCTAAACCCTAAACCCTAAACGAACCCAAAACTCTAAACCCTAAACCATAAACCCTAAAACCCTAAACCCTAAACCCTAAACCCTAAACACTAAACCCTAAACCCTAAACCCTAAACCCTAAACCCTAAACCCTAAAACCTAAACCCTAAACCCTAAACCCTAAACCCTAAACCCTAAACCCTAAAACCTAAACCCTAAACCCTAAACCCTAAACCCTAAACCCTAACCCTAAACCATAAACCTCCTAGGAGGATGTCTCCATCACCTCCTAGGAAAGCTGCAGAAGTTATTTCAGAAAGTTCTGACATTCACACATCAGATAGTCCAAATTCTGATGAAGACTTAGCAGCTTTCTCAAAATAATTTCAAAGGTTTTTGAAGAAGAAACAGTGGAGATCCAAGACATCCTCTTCACAATCCAAGGATGATTACTATCAGAAAAAGAAATCCTCTAGGAAGGACAGGTAGAGCTCTAAACCTAGTAAATTATCTTCAACTAAGATTGTTTGCTATTGCTGCAACAGGCCTGGACATGTGGTAGCTGATTGTCCTGACAAAAGGAAAGAATCTACTGATAAGAAGAAACTAAAAAATAAGGGCAAGAAGGAGAAATCCTTTGTTGCAAAGAAGCAAAAAAGCTGGTCAGATTCTTCATCATCAGATTCTGAGGCTGAAGCTGAAGCTGAAGCATACATAGGACTGTTGGTAACTAAAGAGGATGTAGAAGAGTCTGAATTCTTGAAGTGGCTGGATTCAGTAAATGAAATTGAAGAACCTTGTTGTAAAGGGATGATGGCCTTGACAGAAGAAGATCAGTGCCAGGATCAGCCTGAACCTAGTAAGGTAAACAATTCTTTAATAGTTCTGATTACTATACTGGTTCAGAATCAGAAGCATCTTCATCAAGAGATGTAGATGAATCTGAATTTGAAGGAGATGTTCATCAACTTATTGATGAATATGGTGACATGCTGCAAGCACTTAAGAAAAGCAGAATCCTTAATAAAGCACAGGCCAAGGAAATTGCTGATCTTAAGCTGGCTGCATTAGATTCAGAAAAATTGCTGGATCTAAAGATGAATGAAGTAGCCAAACTGAAAAACATAACTGTTATTCAGATGGGTACTATTACATTCAAGAATGATCAAATGAAAAGTTTGGAAGTCAGACTTCAGAAGGAAAAGGATCTGGTGGCTAAGTTCTCTAAGCCAAAATCAGTTTTACCTTTAATTGATGACTTTATTCTTAAAAAGGGTAAGACTGGATTAGGCTTTGAGGGAAATGCAAGGGCTGCTAATTCCAAAAGAAAAGGCAAAGCACCAATACAGCCTCTAGTCTTTAAACCCCCATTTCCTTCAGAAAAGTATGGCAGCCAACTAATAGATATGATCATGATATCATACATGGTTCTGATAAGCCTGAAATTCTGAATGACGATGGTGTAGCTCCAGCACTCAAGCAAAGAACTACTGTACCAACAATGTTAAGAACAGCTGACAGCAATGGTGTTAGAACTGTACCTAAAAAGAGGTATAATAGATATGAGTGTTGGTGCTCTAGTAAGATAGGGCATTATGCCATGGATTGCTGGCACAACACCAGTGTTAGGAAGAATGCCAGCTTACCTGTGAGGAATGCTGCTGGTAAGAATATCAAGTTTCATTCTAACAAGAACCTAGAACCCAATAAAAATTAGGGTTCTAAGGTAAATTAATTTTATTTGCTGTAGGTGGGTCCATGTTGTCATACCCCTATATGGTACTTGGACAGTGGATATTCCAGGCACATGACTGAAACATGAATAATGTTAAAGGACTATACTCCCATAGAGAATGGACCTAAAGTGATCTTTGGTGGATCAGAAAAAGGGGTCATAAAGGGTTTGGTAATATTTCTTCTAGTTCTATAGCAATTACTCAAGTGGCTTATGTAAAAGGTTTGAAACATAACTTGATAAGCATAAGTCAGCTGAGTGATCTTGGGTATGACATTTCATTTATTAAGAATGATTGTCAAATCAAAAGGATAAGTGATCAGAAGGTATTCTTATCTGGTTATTGAAAAGGAAATGTTTATTGTTTAAATTTTGATTATGAAAACATGAAATCTCCTGTATGTTTAGTTACAGATGAGAAAGCATCTCAGTGTGTCCAATGGCATAAGAGGCTAGCTCATCTGAACTATAATACTATAGGCTAGCTCTATAGTTTAGAGTTAGTGAGGAATGGTCCTCAATTTAAGTGCATAAAAGAAGGTATATGTTCAGCTTGTCAAAAAGGCAAGCATACCAAATCCACTTTTCATAGTCTTGATACCAAAGACTCTGTGAGATGTTTGTATCTTTGCATATGGATCTATTTGTTCCTATGCTAGTTCATAGTCTAGGTAGGAAAGTCTATACTTACGTGGTAGTAGATGACTATTCTAGATATACATGAGTTTTCTTTTTGAGGCAGAAATCTGAAACCCCTACTGTCTTTCATAACTTTGTTAAACAAATTCATAATGAATTTAATAATTCAGTGGTCAAAATCAGAAGTGACTATGGAACTGAATTTCAGTCAGAGTGTATGAATGATATTTTCTCGCATCAAGTCCGAAAACTTAATGCGGGTTAAAACTCCAAAAAGATTACGAAGCGCGGCGCCCCGGGTGGTTTTATTTAAGTTGAAAAGCGGATTTGGTTTTTATTTAGAAAACGGGGCGCGCATATTTTATTTATTTGGATATAAAACGGGTTAAATCGAGTTTTAACGAAAGGAGGCAAGTGCACCTATCGTGAGTAGTACAGGATATTCCGGGTGGAATATCGAGGTCATATTGTTCTCGGGGTCGGTTCGTTTATTTATACTCTTCCCTGGAGGGGACTATTATTTTACCGATAATTTTATCTTGTCGGGATATTATTTATATAAAGAAAAGGCAGAAAATAAAAGCATAATAAAGGTGGTGCCGATGTAGAGCTTAGCTCGATGGCACCGAGAAAACAAATGAACTAAAATAGACTTTAAATAAAAAGAGCTCCTAAATTTCTAATTAATTAAGGCGGAGACTTGGCCGTGGAGGTTCCACTAAAATGAGCTCACCTATCTCTAGGACTATCGCTCACCTGAACGCTAAGACTATTCGACCGGGCTCTCGTCCGACGAAGGATTCCTCTTAACGCCCGCATTACGCTAAGAACCCCGCTATTGGGTGGGGAACCCAATCCGGTAGAGTTGGCGCGCCTCCTCTCTCGAGGGTTAGTGCGGAACTCTCTTTGCCAAGGGGTGATCGGTCCATATGCACGGCCTCTCGGCTAGCTAGCATGTGGACTACGGAAATAGGGCCCACACATCGATATGTGGTCCTACGCGTCGTAAACCCCGGGCAAACCTTAAGTGATTTTTAATTAAATAGAAAAGTAAGACCTCTAATTATTTAAAGGAATTTTTTCTGTCCCAATGCTCTTCGATACTGAGGGCTAAGAACGTTAGCCACTCATCGGAATGGGGACGGCAGCGATTGAAAGCAATAAAATTAAAGCAGAAAAATAAAGCAGGAAAATTAAAGCAGTAAATGGAAAGCAGTAAATTGCAAGTCCTACTCAAACGAGTAGGACTGAAATGAAAGCAGTAAAATTGCAAGTCCCGGCGCAAATGCGTGGGCAGGAAAAAGAAAGCAAGTACTACTCAAATGAGTAGGAGAAAATAAATGCATTTACAAGGGCATTCCAAATTATTACAGTCCAATAAAGACCGACCATTTAACTCAAGTGAGTAGGCGGTAAATAAAAGCTAAAACTCACGCACTCGACATAAAATTAAAACACACCCACTCTACAAGAAGTAAACACACTCTACTGAAATAAAATCCAGCCATTTAACTCAAGTGAGTAGGCGGAAAATTAAAATACACACACTTGTTTGAATAAAATACAGCCATTTAACTCAAATGAGTAGGCGGAAAAATAAAAATAACACACGCACACACTCTACAGGAATTGAAATAAAGCTATAAAAACTACTCATACACGCACACACACGTACAAAATTAAGAAAAACTAAGTGACTGAAAAATTAAAACTACTACATTTCTACCGCTAGAATGCGGTAGAAATGAATAAAAAGTGAAAATAAAATTAAAAGGAGCAAAAGTTTTTGCAAAATAAACAAAAATTGCAAGTGCTCGAAAAATTGAAATGAATACATTTCTACCGATGGAATGCGGTAGAAATGCATAAAATGAAGAAATAAAATTTAAACGGGCAAAAAGTTTTGAAAATAAAAGGGAAAATGAGAAAGCTCGGAAAATTAAAATGATTACGTTTTCATTCTTATAATTTTATAGAAATGCATAAAAAGCGGTAATAAAACTAAAAAAGAACGAAACGTTTTACAACCCTAAAGAGCCTAAGTTAAAGAATTTGAAAACCAGCTTTTCAAACATTTTTATAAACTCAAAGGAATGAAAACAAAGTAAAAAGAATAAACTAAACCTAAACAAGTTTATTGCATGAAAATAAAATTGCGATTACAACGGCTAGAAGATTGATAAATTCCTAAGTTAAACTAGTTACAAAAGCTAATAAAAAGCACAAAAAAGGGAACGAAAAATTACTTAAGGTAGGGCGCTGTGGCGGATTTTCATACAACATAGAGGAGAAAATAAACATTTCTATTAAGAAAAAAAGTGGTTACAATGAAGCAAAAACAAATACATAAAAGAGGGGGGAAGAAAGTTCCCTTACAATGCATAAACAGCCCCCAAGAACAGCCCTAACCTAAGCAAAGTGGTTCAAAAAGTGGAACCCGGAATTCAGACAGGAAATCTGAATTTATAGAAAAAATTTCACGGGACACGCCCTCGGACACGGGCGTGTCCGGGGGCGTGTTAACACTAATCACATGATGGCCGTCCGATTTGACTGGAGATTTGACTTTGGCGGCTGAAATCATGACGGTCACGCCCCTGGTCACGGGCGTGACTATGGGCGTGTCGACACTATTAAGCAGAAGAGTTCGGTGACTTGACGGCGAGTTGACATTGCGGCGGAAAACGCGGCGGTCACGCCCCTTGTCACGGGCGTGACGGTGGGCGTGTCGTGCGGCGATTAATGGCGTTGTTGACTTCGGGAGGTTGCCGACGGCAGTTTGTCGGGCCAGGTGGAGGAGTCACGCCCTAGGTCACGGGCGTGACTCTAGGCGTGTCGGGTTGGCTCGACGAACGTCGAGCGAAAAACATCGAAAGGAGTGGTCACGACTTGGGTCACGCCCCGTGTCAGGTGACACGGGCGTGTCAACGGGCGTGTCAGCTGGGTCGACGATCGTTGAGCGCTATTCCGTCGATCTGGATGGTCACGGGCATGGGTCACGGGCGTGACTCGGGTGACACGGGCGTGACACGGGCGTGTCACGCTATTTCTTCAAAAAGATGTCATTTCTCGGGAATTTGACGTATCACGCCCTGGTCACGGGCGTGACCAACAGTACACGGGCGTGTACTTTGATTTTTTGGCAATTTTTCCTGAAAAATTCAGAAAACAAAAATAACTCTAAGTTAGAAAATATTTACAAAAAGGAAGCAATTTATTAAGAAAAAACAATTAAAAATTACAAAAAGAAACGAATACATCTTATTTAATGTATATAAAAACACGTATATTTACAACTCATCAAATACCCCCATACTTAAGCTTTTGCTATTCCAGAGCAAAAGTTGGAGATGAACTTATAATGAATTAAAGAAATCCTAAGTTTATCTACCGCTTGACTTAATTGAAAGAAGGATCAAAATGAATATCTGGGGTATACGAGTTAAATCCTAAATTATGCCAAAAATTTAAATAAAGGAAGAGTTTCAGCAAAAGACTTCTCGTTATAAGCAAATAGATAGCAAAAATTTTATTTGTGAGGCTCACAAAAATAGATTGGATTTATGAAACTGTAGCTTGGAAAAAATTAAAGGAAAAAATTTAATTTACAAATTATGCTCTCAAAAAGATTTTAAAAATAAATCTAGAATTTTTTAGAATTTGGCGGAGGGAGATATCGTGGGATATGAAGAAGGCTTAGAATTTTTAGAGGCGAGGGTATATTTTTTCGCTCGAACCTCTAATGATTTTTTTTCGAATATGGATGTTAGGAAAACGAAATCTTATTTTCCATAACATAATTTTTTTTAACATCTTCATAATCCAATGTATATGTGTAGGAGTAATGAATTTTATCCTCTTACTCCATAACATATGATCTTTTCAAATATTGGATGCCTATGTTTACGGAATGAAATCTTATTCCCATTGACATAAGATCTTTTAAGGATCGAAATCATGTCAAGTATGACATGAAAAAAAGGTGATAGAGTTTTTTTTTTTCAAAAATAAAACTAGGTTTAATAAAAAACTTTTGAGAGCAACCTTTATAAATGAAACATTCCTAAATTTCAAAAAAAAGCTTGGAGTTATCATAACTTGAAATCTAAGAATGTTATTTTTAATAAAATAAATATGCAACTATTTAGATAGATTAGAAGTGGTGCTGAAAACAGGTACCTTATTTAAAATAAAAAATATACGAAATTTTTTAAAACTTAACCCCAGATATCTAAATCTATCGTTCTCTAATTAATAAACGAACAGTAAGCAAAGAATTAAAATAATTCGCTTATAAATTAGCTCGCAACTAGATTGTTGGAGAGCGAAAAGGGTTAAGAATTGAGATATTCGATTTATTTGTTACATAATTAAAAAGACTTTTTTTTTTATTTTTAGGGTTTTTCTCTTTTTTTTGAATTTTTAGTTATTGACCCGCGAACAGACTCTTTGGGTGGTTGGTTCGATGAGTTGAACGCCGCGGGCATGCTAAAAAGCGAGGTTTACAAATAAGAAGAGGCGGGGAAGAAAGAGATTTATGTTTTCAAAACATATTTACAAAGGAAAAGAAAAATATTTGTTTTTTGAGTTTTTGTTTTATAATTTTTTTAGTTTTTGTTTTATTATTTTTTTTTTAGTTTTTGTTTTATAAATTTTTTTTTGAGTTTTTAGTTTATAAAAACAAGGAAAAAAAAATTTTGGTTTAAAAATTTTTTGGTTTAAAATTTTTTTGTTTTTGGGGTGCAGAAAAAACAGATGCAAAAAAAATAGGAAACTAAGAATACACCCTCATACTTAAACACAACATTGTCCCCAATGTTGCAATCTAAGTATGCGGAACGATTAATATACAAAATATAATATGGGCAAAATAAAGGGGAGGTGGTCGGAACTACCCTTACACGAGTTCGGGGAGGCCCAGGTGGAAACCCTGCATTATTTGAGAAGAAGTAGCAAAAACATAACAGAAAAATAAAATGAAAAAGATAAACTCGGCCTAAAGGGTGCGGGCGGTAGGGGGCAAATGTGTAAGTGATGCGTAAGCTAACGTCTTAGCTGTTGAGTGGGACAGATGAGCGAGCCCCCTAGTGCACACAAGAGTGTGACGAGCCGAAGCGACCAAAAACGTTTTATTTATTTAATGTATTGATTATTTTTAGGTATTTATCAAAAAAAAACATAGGTTTGCGTTTTGAAAAGGAAGAAGGTAAAAACAAAAAATAGAGACAAAAATTTTTTTTTGTGGTCTTTTAGGAGATTGTTTAGTGTTTTTGCTACTTCTTCTTTTTTTTATATTTTTTTTTTATTTTATTTTTTGGGAAAGTTTTTAATTTTTTTGGTTTGTTTTTGTGTTTTATTTTTTTAGTTTTATAGTTTTTTCAAATTTTTATGTTTTAAGGTTTTTCAAATTTTTTTTTAGTTTTATAAGTTTGTCAATTTTTTTTTGTTTTATAATTTTGTAATAATACTTTTTTTTGTGGTGATAGTTTTTATTATGATTATGATTATTATTATTATTATTTTTGTTGGCCATTTTTTATTTTGTTGAAAATATAGATAATAGGTAAAATTAATAGTATTCCAGAGTTCGAAATAACGACTCGAAAATTCCCCGGCAACGGCGCCAAAAACTTGATTGATATTTTCTCGCATCAAGTCCGAAAACTTAATGCGGGTTAAAACTCCAAAAAGATTACGAAGCGCGGCGCCCCGGGTGGTTTTATTTAAGTTGAAAAGCGGATTTGGTTTTTATTTAGAAAACGGGGCGCGCGTATTTTATTTATTTGGATATAAAACGGGTTAAATCGAGTTTTAACGAAAGGAGGCAAGTGCACCTATTGTGAGTAGTACAGGATATTCCGGGTGGAATATCGAGGTCGTATTGTTCTCGGGGTCGGTTCGTTTATTTATACTCTTCCCTGGAGGGGACTATTATTTTACCGATAATTTTATCTTGTCGGGATATTATTTATATAAAGAAAAGGCAGAAAATAAAAGCATAATAAAGGTGGTGCCGATGAAGAGCTTAGCTCGATGGCACCGAGAAAACAAATGAACTAAAATAGACTTTAAATAAAAAGAGCTCCTAAATTTCTAATTAATTAAGGCGGAGACTTGGCCGTGGAGGTTCCACTAAAATGAGCTCACCTATCTCTAGGACTATCGCTCACCTGAACGCTAAGACTATTCGACCGGGCTCTCGTCCGATGAAGGATTCCTCTTAACGCCCGCATTACGCTAAGAACCCCGCTATTGGGTGGGGAACCCAATCCGGTAGAGTTGGCGCGCCTCCTCTCTCGAGGGTTAGTGCGGAACTCTCTTTGCCAAGGGGTGATCGGTCCATATGCACGGCCTCTCGGCTAGCTAGCATGTGGACTACGGAAATAGGGCCCACACATCGATATGTGGTCCTACGCGTTGTAAACCCCGGGCAAATCTTAAGTGATTTTTAATTAAATAGAAAAGTAAGACCTTTAATTATTTAAAGGAATTTTTTCTGTCCCAATGCTCTTCGATACTGAGGGCTAAAAACGTTAGCCACTCATCGGAATGGGGACGGCAGCGATTGAAAGCAATAAAATTAAAGCAGAAAAATAAAGCAGGAAAATTAAAGCAGTAAATGAAAAGCAGTAAATTGCAAGTCCTACTCAAACGAGTAGGACTGAAATGAAAGCAGTAAAATTGCAAGTCCCGGCGCAAATGCGTGGGCAGGAAAAAGAAAGCAAGTCCTACTCAAATGAGTAGGAGAAAATAAATGCATTTACAAGGGCATTCCAAATTATTACAGTCCAATAAAGACCGACCATTTAACTCAAGTGAGTAGGCGGTAAATAAAAGCTAAAACTCACGCACTCGACATAAAATTAAAACACACCCACTCTACAAGAAGTAAACACACTCTACTGAAATAAAATCCAGCCATTTAACTCAAGTGAGTAGGCGGAAAATTAAAATACACACACTTGTTTGAATAAAATCCAGCCATTTAACTCAAATGAGTAGGCGGAAAAATAAAAATAACACACGCACACACTCTACAGGAATTGAAATAAAGCTATAAAAACTACTCATACACGCACACACACGTACAAAATTAAGAAAAACTAAGTGACTGAAAAATTAAAACTACTACATTTCTACCGCTAGAATGCGGTAGAAATGAATAAAAAGTGAAAATAAAATTAAAAGGAGCAAAAGTTTTTGCAAAATAAACAAAAATTGCAAGTGCTCGAAAAATTGAAATGAATACATTTCTACCGATGGAATGCGGTAGAAATGCATAAAATGAAGAAATAAAATTTAAACGGGCAAAAAGTTTTGAAAATAAAAGGGAAAATGAGAAAGCTCGGAAAATTAAAATGATTACGTTTTCATTCTTATAATTTTATAGAAATGCATAAAAAGCGGTAATAAAACTAAAAAAGAACGAAACGTTTTACAACCCTAAAGAGCCTAAGTTAAAGAATTTGAAAACCAGCTTTTCAAACATTTTTATAAACTCAAAGGAATGAAAACAAAGTAAAAAGAATAAACTAAACCTAAACAAGTTTATTGCATGAAAATAAAATTGCGATTACAACGGCTAGAAGATTGATAAATTCCTAAGTTAAACTAGTTACAAAAGCTAATAAAAAGCACAAAAAAGGGAACGAAAAATTACTTATGGTAGGGCGCTGTGGCGGATTTTCATACAACATAGAGGAGAAAATAAACATTTCTATTAAGAAAAAAAGTGGTTACAATGAAGCAAAAACAAATACATAAAAGAGGGGGGGGGAAGAAAGTTCCCTTACAATGCATAAACAGCCCCCAAGAACAGCCCTAACCTAAGCAAAGTGGTTCAAAAAGTGGAACCCGGAATTCAGACAGGAAATCTGAATTTATAGAAAAAATTTCACGGGACACGCCCTCGGACACGGGCGTGTCCGGGGGCGTGTTAACACTAATCACATGATGGCCGTCTGATTTGACTGGAGATTTGACTTTGGCGGCTGAAATCATGACGGTCACGCCCCTGGTCACGGGCGTGACTATGGGCGTGTCGACACTATTAAGCAGAAGATTTCGGTGACTTGACGGCAAGTTGACGTTGCGGCGGAAAACGCGGCGGTCACGCCCCTTGTCACGTGCGTGACGGTGGGCGTGTCGTGCGGCGATTAATGGCGTTGTTGACTTCGGGAGGTTGCCGACGGCAGTTTGTCGGGCCAGGTGGAGGAGTCACGCCCCAGGTCACGGGCGTGACTCTAGGCGTGTCGGGTTGGCTCGACGAACGTCGAGCGAAAAACATCGAAAGGAGTGGTCACGACTTGGGTCACGCCCCGTGTCAGGTGACACGGGCGTGTCAACGGGCATGTCAGCTGGGTCGACGATCGTTGAGCGCTATTCCGTCGATCTGGATGGTCACGGGCATGGGTCACGGGCGTGACTCGGGTGACACGGGCGTGACACGGGCGTGTCACGCTATTTCTTCAAAAAGATGTCATTTCTCGGGAATTTGACGTATCACGCCCTGGTCACGGGCGTGACCAACAGTACACGGGCGTGTACTTTGATTTTTTGGCAATTTTTCCTGAAAAATTCAGAAAACAAAAATAACTCTAAGTTAGAAAATATTTACAAAAAGGAAGCAATTTATTAAGAAAAAACAATTAAAAATTACAAAAAGAAACGAATACATCTTATTTAATGTATATAAAAACACGTATATTTACAACTCATCAGTGTATGACAAGGTTTTGTGAAGAACTAGGGATTCATCAGGAATTCTCCTCACCTAGAACACCTCAGCAAATGGTATTGCTGAAAGAAAGAATAGAACTCTCATTGAGGCTGGTAGAACTCTACTCAGTGACACTTCATTCCCAGAATATTTCTGGGCTGAGGCAGTAAATACTGCTTGTCATGTTCTCAATAGAGCATCTATAACTAAGAACCACAAAAAGACTCCCTATGAGATTATGAAGGGCAGAAAACCAAATATATCCTACTTTAGGATATTTGGTAGCAGGTGTTATGTGCTTAACACTGGCAAGTCTCACCTAACTAAGTTTGCTGCCAAATCCCAAGATGCGATATTTGTTAGTTATAGCAATAATAGTAAGGCATATAGGGTCAACAACTTGACTACACAAGTTGTAGAAGAATTAGTGCATGTAGTGTTTGATGAATCTGAGCTAATTAACAGTGAGTTGCCTAGCAATCCTTGTAGCTCCATAGGTTTAATAGAAAAGTTGGACATGCTGACCATTAATGAAGAACAAACTGCAAGGTAGGATGTTGAAAATGATGGTTGTTGTCCAGGGGGAGTACAAGGTCCACAAGCTGACATTGAAGACAATGAAGTTCAGCCTGGTGGAGAAATTGAAAAAGTTCAAATTGCTGATAGAATGCCTCCAGCAATAAGGAATCTAAAGGATCATCCAGCACACCAAATCATTGGTGATCCCAGACATGGTGTGCAAACAAGAAGCAAACAAATGAACACAGTGCTTTGCTCAAGTTTCCTGTCACAGTTGGAACCCAAAAGATTTGAAGAAGCCATACAAGACTCCAACTGGATTGATGCAATGCAGGAGGAGCTGAATCAATTCAGAAGGTGTAAAGTATGGGAGTTGGTTCCAAAACCAAAGGATCATAACATTATTGAGACAAAGTGGATTTATAAGACCAAACTGGATGAAAATGGCATAATAGTGAAGAACAAAGCAAGACTGGTTGGCAAAGGTTATAGACAGGAAGAGGGTATTGACTTTGATCAGACTTTTGCCCCAGTGGCAAGGTTGGAAGCAATAAGTCTATTCCTTGCCTTTGCTGCTTTCCAAGGTTTCAAAGTATACCAAATGGATGTCAAGTCATCTTTCCTAAATGGTAATTTGAAAGAAGAAGTCTATGTTCATCAACCCTCAGGTTTTGTTGATCCACTTTATCCTGATTTTGTTTATAAACTTAAGAAATCCTTATATGGTTTGAAACAAGCCCTTAGGGCTTGGTATGAAACATTGTCCAATTTCCTCATTGAAAATAAATTTTCAAGGGCGAAAATAGAGAAGACTCTATTCCTTAGGGAGTCAAAGGGCAAGATGATCCTAGTATAGATTTATGTTGACGACATAATCTTTGGATCTATAGAAAACAACCTTTGTAGGAAGTTTGCAAAACTTATGCAAGGGAAGTTTGAGATGAGCAGTATGTGTGAGCTCAAATTCTTCTTGGGACTCCAAGTAAGACGGACTGATGATGGCTTGTCCATATCACAGTCTAAGTTCACCAAGGAGTTAATTAAGAAATATGGTATAGAGTCATCCACTACCATGAGAACTCCAATGGGGACAAGTATTGAAAGAAATAGTACCTAATCACCTAGATGGGGGGTGAATAGGTGAACTTAATCTTTTTAAAATTACAGGCAGAAACACTGAATAATAAGACCTGTATTTGCAATTCTCTACAGCAATTCAGCACAGATAATACAGCAATCACAGAATTAATCACACACAGAGTACACACAGATTTTTATAGTGGTTCCCCAAGGTCTGGGTACATCCACTTTCCCCCTTCGCCTATCTAGTAGTGTACTAGATTTGGCCTAACTTCTCCACTTCTTCTCAGATCCTCAGATATTACACCTCAGAACCACAAACAGGTTCCTACAACTCAGAGTGACCCCACTCCTACAACTCAGGCACAAAGCCTTACCACTCAGTCTTCACCAAGACCTACACTCAGGCTAAACAGCCCTACCTCAGCCTTCAATCAAGGCCTACACTCAGAGAATAGAATCTCCTACACTCAGGCACTAAAGCCCTACCTCAGCCTTTATAGTTTAGCCTTACAACTCAGATCTAAACAAGATCCAACAGAATATAAAGTTTACAAAGTAAATAACCACAATTCAGAAAGAGAGAGATGAATTGACTGGCTTCTTGATGAGTTCTTGGAAGAACTAGACAGAGATCAACCACCCTTGGCTTTCTTCAAAACCTCTTGAATTAAAACACATTAGGGTTGAATCTCATGCGCAGATGATCTTCAATCAACTGCTGTCTTGTGAATCAGATCTCGATCTGAATCTTACTTATCAGCCTGGTTCAACAGTTGTTCTTCTTAGAAGGAGCTCTCTCTCTCCAACTTCTTAGATCTTCTCTTGAAGGTCTTCTTCTTTTGTTGTGTTGTATTTCAATTCATTGATCACTTCCCCATTTCTGTTGAAGGAGAAAGGTCTATAAATAGTCTTCCTCCAAGGTAACCGGCTGATCCGGTTTCTAACAACTTTCTGACGGCTCTGACAGTTGCAGTTGACCGGTTGAAATGGTAGCTGTCAAGTCATCCAGTCACTTCTTGAAATCTCTGTCACTGTCTGAAAGTGTCGAGACAGATAGTCTTTATGTGTCGACATAAATAGACTAAGTGTCAACACAAGTAGACTAAGTGTCGACACTAGCCTTGATGGTGTTGACACAACTCCTTGTGTTGTTGTAACAGCTTCTCGACACTGCTTCTTCAGAATATGTCGACACTGATCCTGTGTGTCGACACAAGCCTTCTGTTGAATGTGTCGACACTGATTGAGTGTGTCGACACAAGTACTTCTTCAATACTTAGTTGATTTCTGCTGTGTGTCGACACAACTCCTTTGTGTCGACACATCTTCTTGTGTTGAGACTTTGCTAAGTGTCGACACATCTCCTTTATGTCGACAGATTTCTTCATGTGTTGAAACTTTGCTGAGTGTTGACACATCTCCTTTGTGTCGACACATTCTTCATGTGTTGAAACTTTGCTGAGTGTCGACACATCTCCTTTGTGTCGACACTTGTACTTAAACTTTGTTGAAGTTCGCTGCTTGTCGACATAGCCTCCTGGTGTCGACACTTTTGATGTCGACAAAGTTTCTTTGGGTGTTGACACTGCTTCCAAGTGTCGACACTGATTATGTAGACAATTTTTCACTGTGTGTCGACACTGCCTGTATGTGTCGACACATTTCTTCTGGTGTCGACTCAGCCTTCCTGGTGTCGACACAATTACTCCAAGTGTCGACACAGCTTCTCTAGGTGTCGACACAAGCCTTTTTAAGTGTCGACACTTCTCCTCTAGGTGTCGACACATGCACGTAGAAACTTTTATGCTTTCCCTGCAATTACTTAACCTGCACACATAAACTCAAAGCACATCAAATACATCTTGATGTATATCATTGAGTAGGGTGAGGCTTCTTCAAATCAGGTACATATATTCCAATGTACCCAACAATCTCCCCCTATTTGGAGAAGTCATAACCCTTAGTCAATGATATACACCATACATAACAAATTCTCAGTATGATGTAAAACAATATTATATGACAGGGTAAAAACTAAACATGTATAAACATAACATGTATAAACAATTATCTCAGAACAATAATATAATAGATTAAACATATAACATTATTCTTACAACTTCAAAAAGTTTGATTAATCAGAAGTTTACATGGAGTTTAATGCAAGAGATTACAAGATTGTAAACTTAAGAAAAATTCTATCCTATGGCTGTTCTGGCTCCTTGATAACAATCCCCTTTCCAGATTGAATCTTTGCTTGAACAGGAGCTTCATTGTCATCAGCAGGCTTCTTTCCTTTAAGATCTTTCTTTTTCTGTTCTTCAGCTCTTATCTTCTGTCTCTCAAAATAGTGATAAGGCTTAGGTAAATACTTACTAGGCTCCTGTGCATTAGGAGGTAGCTTCCCTAATTTAGCCTTCCTTCTGTATTGTACTATTGCCTCTTGCCTAGCCTCATGTTTCTTCCATTCCTGGTCAGAATACCATTTGCCTCTCTCTAGGAAATTATCCTTAGCAGCCTTCCAAGCAGTTAATATGATATTCCTAGAGTTTGGGCTTCATTGCTCAAAATCTGGCCTTAATTCAGCTTGCTCTCTGAACCTTTTCTTAGATAATTGGGCCTCTTGTTCTTTTAGAACTGCCTCTAGCACAGGCTGTACAATGTTTTCAAGAATAACATTCTGATTACCCTCGGGAGGACTATACATAGACTGTACCTCGTGATGTATCATGTCAAAATCTGCATGAGCGTATATCACTTGAGCCACTTTAGCTTGCTCTCCTCCAAAGTATGCAGGATTGATGCCAGACTCTGCCACATTATCATCATCACATAAGGGTAGATATCCAAGGGTAGCTCTGATAGAGTTTGAAATCCATTTTGCATGATCAGAGCCTGCTTTGACTAATACCCTCTCCCCCTTTATGACTTCTCTTTCTATATGATCCCTAAGATCATCCTTTTGGAATCTTATCTGAGCATTCAGATAGTTAACTCCATCCTTATAAAAAGGTTTCAACCTTTGGAGCTTTTCAGTGATAGCTTTTTGAGATTCTCCAATGGCAGTTGTAACAGCAGTAAGGCTCTCTTGTAGTTGCTTATCAAATTCAGCCTTGGCAGCAGTCCTTGCTGTAGTTTGAGCAGCAGCTAGATTCTACATTTCAGTGACTATCACATTGTGTGATTCAGTTAAATTGTCATTCATTCTTATCTGGTTTTCCAGGACATAGCCTTGTTTGACTGCCAGATCATCAATCTGTTTCTTTAGATTCTCTTGATGTATAGCCAGATAGACCACTGCATTGCCTTCTTTACGGAAACAATCAGTCATTTCCTTCTTATGTTGATTCACTTCAAATCTGATAGATTTGATGTCTTGTTCCAGATCAAATTACAGGGATTTATGCCCTTCATCCATATACTTTTCTAAAGCTTTTTTTTGCTCATCCATCTTGATTTGCAATGCCACCATCATAGAACTATAATTAGTAGTTGGGGCAGGCTGTGGAGCAATTGTCTGTAGTGCTTTCTTGTAGTTATGGCTTCTTCTCTTGAAGACCTGGAACTTCCTCTTCTTGGCTCTAGCAGTCTCTTCATCCTCTGAAGCAGAAGTACTGACAATGTCTACTCTATCCTTAGGACTAGGATGTAAATCCTTCTCAGTCCTTGGTAGCTCCTCAGCAATTCTTTGCTCCTCAGTCGCTTGTCTAGCAGTCTCCTCTACAGGCTCCTCTTCAAGATTTACCTTCTCCCCCTCAACAGCTGATATCTCTCTCTCAAGGTCTGTCTGTACAAGATCAGGGAATAGCTCTTCTAATGTAAACTCATGCTGAGGTTGTACAGGAGAATCTCTTATTGCTGGAGCAACTGAGTCTACTTTATCAGCAACAGATGTGTTCTCCATGACAACATCTTGTGGTTGAGGTTGTATCTGTGTTTGCTGATCAACATCAAGTAATGATTCAGTCAAAACTTCATCCTCAATTGGGAAATTTAATTGATTAACTTCAGTAATTACCTCTAGAATGGTTTGGGTAGCCCTTTCACTCTCTAGTTGAGTTGGTTCATCCACAAGTAGAGGCTCCCACTGGAGTGGATCCAGGTGAATAGGGCTAGCTGATGGTAGCTCCCCCTGCCTCTAAGAATCTTCTTGTCTTGCTGGTGACTGTCCAGCATTATCATCCTCTCCATCATCTGAACTAAACACAACTTGCTCCTCTGAGCTACTTGAGGATTTGTGTGCCACAATGGTTGTCTTCTTTTTCTTCTTCTAAGGTGTTGCCTTTTCTGGAGTTGGCATCTCTTTTGTCAACACTCTATCCCACCTAGAGATAATCTTTACATTCATTCTCCTCATGTGGTTTATCTTTGAACCTGCAGCTTGGTTCATCACTTCAGGGATACTGCCTGCTAAGTATAAACTTGGAATTCTACCCAGATTGGGTTTCTTCAGGCTCTCTTTTATCTTATCAAACATGACTGCTGGCCAATCAGTATTAAGTTTGAAAATTATCTTTGTCATCAAACTGAACATGTGAGCTGAAATTCTATCATGCCCACCAGGCTTGCTCAGTATTACCTTCCCAACTATCTCAGATAAAAACTTGCCCTGCATGTTCTTCCCTTTCCTGTTGAAAACTGATCCTATTTTCAGGCTTGAATCAAGTCCACACCATGCTAGTGCCTCCCTTGTCTTTGAAGCAGATACATCTTCCTCTTCTTTTGTTCTAGGGAGATGTAGAACTTTTCTTAGAGTCTTATGGGAGACTTTTACCTTTGCCCCATGAACTTTGGACTTAATCTTGAGTCCATATTCATCAAGAGTTGCTGCACTCAAGAATTCGAGGACTTCTTTCTTCCTGATCTTGATAGGTTCTGAAACAAGATACTCTAGGCCTGTCTCTGCAATTAGGGTTACCACACCTTGGATTTCGGGTTCCGCGTCATCAAAGGCATGTCGCACAAGCTCATATCCTTCATTAATATTCTCTTCTAGCTTAGGCGCCATTAGGATTTGAAGAAATTTTGAATTTAGAGAAGAGAGATGTTGACACACAAGTTTGGTCTCGAAACTAAGGTGAGCGTGTCGACAAACAATGGGGAAAACCTATTTATACCTTTCTAGAATTGAAGGTGAAAAGGCGCGTTAAAATACTTGAATTGTGTCGACACTATGGAAAAGTGTCGACACTTACGTCTAATGTCACGACAACTATGTGTCGACACAAATATAGTCGACAGAATATATGTGTCGACACATATATATTTCAGCTCGACGCTTAGTCGAGACTCTACTAGACTAATTCTATGTATATCCTAAGTGTCGACACCACCTTGGATGTGTCGACACCTACACTGCATGTGTCGACACTAATTCTCTGAAGTGTCGACACAGACTTCCTAGATGTGTCGACACCATTTTCTGAAATGTCGACACCACTTCCATGTGTCGACACAGACAACTCTGTGTGTCGACACTATTTTACTTAGCCAATTTTGTAAACTATTCTAAGTTTATCATACCTAATTCAATTTTAAATTTATTGAATTTGGTTTCATCTAAGGGCTTAGTAAACATATCAGCTAACTGATTATCTGTCTTAACATACTCTAGGAAAATGTCTTCTTTTTGCACATGTTCTCTTAGAAAATGGTATTTAATTTCTATGTTCTTAGTCCTACTATGGGAGACAGGATTATTTGCAATAGAAATGACACTAGTAGAATCACAAAATAAAGGTGTCCTACTTACTTGAATACCATAATCTTCTAGTTGTTGTTGAATCCATAGAAGTTGAGCACAGCAACTTCTTGCAGCAACATACTCTGATTCTGCTGTGGAGATAGCCACACTTGTTTGTTTCTTGCTACTCCATGACACCAGCCTTCCACCTAGAAATTGACAGGTTCCTGTGATACTTTTCCTATCTTCCTTGCAGCCTGCAAAATCTACATATGAATAACCTGTCAGTTCAAAATCTCCATTCCTAGGGTACCAAAGGCCTAGATAAGGAGTGCCCTTAAGATATCTCAAAATTCTTTTGACTGCTGTCAAATGAGATTCTTTAGGGCAAGCTTGGTACCTAGCACAGACACATGTAGCATACATGATATCTTGTCTACTTGTAGTCAAATACAGTAGGGAGCCAACTATCCCTCTATACAAAGTTTCATCTACAGGTTTCCCTGCATCACCTTTGCTTAGAGACATGCTTGACCCCATAGGAGTTTTCATGGTAGTGGATGATTCCATACCATACTTCCTTATCAATTCTAGGGTGAACTTAGACTGGCATATGGATAATCCATCTTCAGTCTGTCTAACTTGGAGACCCAAGAAGAACTTAAGTTCCACCATACTGCTCATTTCATATTGTCCTTGCATGAGTTTTGCAAACTTTCTGCAAAGACTACTTTCTGTAGACCCAAATATTATGTCATCTACATATATTTGGACTAAGATAATCTTGCCTCTGGATTCCCTAAGGAATAGAGTCTTGTCTATTTTCCCCCTTGAGAATTTATTCTCAATGAGGAAACTAGACAGGGTTTCATACCAAGCCCTAGGGGCTTGTTTTAACCCATACAAAGCCTTCCTAAGTCTATATACATAATCAGGTTTATGAGAGTCAACAAAACCTGATGGCTGCTCAACATAGACTTCTTCCTTCAGATTTTCATTCAGAAAAGCTGACTTAACATCCATTTGATATACCTTAAATCCTTGAAATGTTGCATAGGCAAGGAACATCCTTATTGCTTCCAGTCTTGCTACTGGAGCAAAGGTTTGATCAAAATCAATACCTTCTTCCTGCCTATATCCCTTTGCAACAAGTCTGGTTTTATTCTTTATAATAATTCCATTCTCATCCAACTTGTTTCTAAAGATCCACTTAGTTCCAATAATGTTATGGTCCTTGGGTTTAGGAACTAGCTCCCAGACCTTGCATCTTTTGAATTGGTTCAGCTCCTCTTGCATGGCCTCAATCCAATGAGGGTCTAGGATTGCTTCTTCAAATTTCTTTGGCTCTACTTGGGATAGAAATCTGGAGTAGAGAACTGAACTTAGATTCCTGCTCCTTGTTTGTACCCCTTGTCTGGGATCTCCAATTATTTGATTGGCTGGATGATCCTTTAAATGCCTATTTGCAGGAGGCAGCCTGTCTTCAGGTTGTACACCTTCATTCTCTTCATTTAGCTGCACTTCTTGGTCTTCTTCAGCTTCAAGAGTATCTTGTACTCCCCCTGGACAGCAGCCACCATCTTCCACTTGCTGACTTGCAGTAGAACCTTCTGTTAAGGTAAGCTTGTCCATTCTTTCAGTTACACCTGTGGAGCTGCAAACACTACTTGGAAAATCATTGTTAATGAGCCTTGCTTCATCAAAAACTACATATACTGACTCTTCTACAACTCGAGTAATCAAGTTGTAGACCCTATAAGCCTTACTGTTGTTGCTGTACCCAACAAAGATTCCCTCTTGGGATTTGGCAGCAAACATGGTTAGATAAGACTTACCATTGTTAAGGATATAGCACTTGCAATCAAAGATCCTGAAATAGGATAGATTTGGTTTTCTGCCCTTCACAATCTCATAGGGGGTCTTCTAGTGGGTCTTGGTGATAGTAGCCCTATTGATTACATGACATGCAGTATTAACTGCCTCAGCCCAGAAATATTCCGGGTGAGAAGTGTCACTCAATAGGGTTCTACCTGCCTCTATCAAGGTTCTATTTTTCCTTTCAGCAATACCATTTTGCTGAGGTGTTCTTGGTGAGGAAAATTCATGAAAAATTCCAAACTCTTCACACAGTTTTGTCATACTTTCAGACTGAAATTCAGTACCATGGTCACTTCTGATTTTGACCACTGTACTGTCCAATTCATTCTGAATTTGTTTAACAAAACTATACAAGATACTTGGAGTTTCAGATTTTTGCCTTAGGAAGAACACCCAGGAATACCTTGAGTAGTCATCAACTACCACAATTGTGTAGACCTTCCTACCTAGGCTGTGAACTGGCATAGGACCAAAAAGATCCATATGCAAGAGGTATAAACACCTCACAACATCTTTGTTCTCAAGGCTATGAAAGGTGGATTTGGTCTGCTTGCCTTTTTGACAAGCTGAGCATATCCCATCCTTTATACACTTAACCTGAGGACCATTCCTCACTAACTCTTTGCTAAAGAGTTGACCAATTATCTTATAGTTAAGATGAGTCAGCCTCTTGTTCCATTTAACACAATGTGAGACTTTCTCATCAGCTACAAGATAAATAGGAGAAACAATGTTCTCACACATAATGTCTAGACAATAGACATTTCTCTTCCTATATCCTGTCAGAATGATCTTTTGATCACTTGACCTTCTGATATGACAACCATCCTTGACAAATGAGTATAAAAGCCTTTGATGATCCCTTTTTCTAAACCACCAAAGGTAACTTTAGGCCCATCTTTGATAGATGTATAATCCTTCAGCAACCCCCTAGTTCCAGTCATGTGCCTGGAACATCCACTGTCCAAGTACTATATAGGGGCATGGACACTTGGACTCACCTGCAAAACAGATTACTTAACCTTAGAACCCAAATAATTATTGGGTCCTTGGTGCAGGTTAGTTTGACTTTTAACAAAACTACCTGTAGCACTTCTAGCAGGTAGTTTGCTACTCTCCTTGACACTTGAATTGTGCCAACAGTCTATGGCAAAGTGGCCTATCTTGCCACAACACCAGCACTCAAACCTGTTGTACCTTTATTTTGGTACAACCCTGGCTGAAGTATCTACAGCAGGCTTTTTGTTTAGTGTTGGGGCATTGCCCTTAGACTTGGACCTAGCAGTCCAGGCAGGTTTTGTAAATCCTAATCCAGCCTTACTCTTATGAGGTACAAACTCATCTATCAAGGGTAAAACAGATTTGGGTTTAGAAAAGCTAGCCACAATATCCTTCTCCTTCTGAAGTCTAACCTCCAGATTCCTAATTTGATCATTCTTAAATGTAATAGTTCCCATCTGAATAACTGTAATGTTCTTCAGTCTGGCTATTTCATTCAGTTTCTGATCAAACAACTTGTCTGAATCAGCAGCAGCCAATTTAAGACTAGCAATCTCCTTTGCCTGATTTTTGGCCAAGGTTTTGCTTTTCTTTAAGGCCTGCAACAAGTCCCTATATTCATCAATTAACTGATGAATATCACCTTCAGATTCAGACCCAACCACATCACTTGATGCAGATGTATCTGATTCTGACTCAGTACAAGAAATTGAACTTGAAGAACAACTTTGTACCTTACTTGGTCCAGGCTGATCCTGGATTTTGTCTCCTCTAGATAAGGCCATCAGCCCTTTGCACTGAATGTCCTCATGCTCATAAATTGAGTTCATTATCTGCATGAACTCATATTCTTCTTCTTCAGCAAATAAACCAATATAGGCTTCAGCTTCTGAATCTGTTTCTGAAGATGACTGATCAGTCAAACTTTTATCTTTCTTGGCAACAAAGGACTTTTCCTTTTTGCCCTTAAACTGTTTCTTCTTTCTATCAGTTGACTCCTTCCTCTTTTCAGGACAGTTAGCCACTACATGTCCCTGTCTATTGCAACAATAGCATACAATCTTTGAGGATGTAGTTTTACTTGGCTTGGACTTTCTTCTGTCATTCTTTGATGACTTCCTGTTTTGATAGTAGTCATCTTTTGTCTGAGAAGTGGATGGCTTGGACCTCCACTGCTTCTTCTTCAGAAACTTTTGAAAATGTCTTGTAAAAGCAGCAAAGTCTTCATCACTTTCACTGTTATCTGAATTCTTGCTTTCTGACTCATCTATCTCAGCCTCAGCAACTTTTGAGGTGGAGATGGAGACTTGCTTTTATATTTCCTAGTGGCTTCAGTCTTGAAGGCCACAGCTCTTTCCTTGTGCTCCACTCTTGTAGTCTTCTGTTCCTCCTTTCTAACCATTAACTGCATCTCATAAGATAACAGTTTTCCAAACAAAGTTAGAGGAGGTATATCAGCTAATTTGTCCATTTCCCTAATGACACAAATCTTGTTATCCCAGTCCTTAGTCAGGGATCTTAAAAACTTGTCATTCAGCTCATAGTTGCTGAATTCTCTTTCATAGGACATCAACTCATTAACAATCCTATAGAATTTCTTATAGCATTCAGTAATGCTATCAGATTTTCCTTGTCTGAAGCTTTCATACTCCTGATTTAACAAGGACTTCCTGTCCTGTCTTACTTCTTCAGACCCTTCCATGTAAACTATTAAAGTGTCCCACATTTCTTTAGAAGTTTTACAGTGAATTAAATTCTGAAATGTGGCATCATCAATTGCATTAACAATAATATTCTGGGCCCTCTTGTCCATAGTGGCCAGAATAATCTCATCTTTAGTCATTTCTGAATAGTCTTTGGGAGTTCTCTGATTTGCATCCAGAACAGATACTTTCATTGGCACATATGGCCCTTCTTTGACTGTAATGTATATTCTTGGGTCAGAGACTTTCATAAAAAGTCTAACCCTCTCTTTCCATATGCCAAAAATCTCTTTTCTACAGATTGGCAACTTCATGGACCCCAGATCTTTGTGATTCTCACTAGAACCCATTTTCTTGAATCTTGATTAATCTGATTCTGCCTACAGGATCTTACTCGACTGTTATGTCCCTTTTTGAGTAACCTCGCTTTGATACCACTTGAAAGAAATAGTACCTAATCACCTAGAGGGGGGTGAATAGGTGAACTTAATCTTTTTAAAATTACAGGCAGAAACACTGAATAATAATACCTGTATTTGCAATTCTCTACAGCAATTCAGCACAGATAATACAGCAATCACAGAATTAATCACACACAGAGTACACATAAATTTTTATAGTGGTTCCCCAAGGTCTGGGTACATCCACTTTCCCCCTTCGCCTATCTAGTAGTGTACTAGATTCGGCCTAACTTCTCCACTTCTTCTCAGATCCTCAGATCTTACACCTCAGAACCACAAACAGGTTCCTACAACTCAGAGTGACCTCACTCCTACAACTCAGGCACAAAGCCTTACCACTCAGTCTTCACAAAGACCTACACTCAGGATAAACAGCCCTACCTCAGCCTTCAATCAAGGCCTACACTCAAAGAATAGAATCTCCTACACTCAGGCACTAAAGCCCTACCTCAGCCTTTATAGTTTAGGCTTACAACTCAGATCTATACAAGATCCTACAGAATATAAAGTTTACAAAGTAAATAACCACAATTCAGAAAGAGAGAGACGAATTGACTGATGTCTTGATGAGTTCTTGGAAGAACTAGACAGAGATCAACCACCCTTGGCTTTCTTCAAAGCTTCTTGAATTAGAACACATTAGGGTTGAATCTCCTGCGCAGATGATCTTCAATCAACTGCTGTCTTGTGAATCAGATCTCGGTCTGAATCTTACTTATCAGCCTGGTTCAACAGCTGTTCTTCTTAGAAGGAGCTCTCTCTCTCCAACTTCTTAGATCTTCTCTTGAAGGTCTTCTTCTTTTGTTGTGTTGTCTTTCAATTCATTGATCACTTCCCCATTTCTGTTGAAGGAGAAAGGTCTATAAATAGTCTTCCTCCAAGGTAACCGGCTGATCCGGTTTCTAACAACTTTCTGACGGCTCTGACAGTTGCAGTTGACCGGTTAAAATGGCAGCTGTCAAGTCATCCAGTCACTTCTTGAAATCTCTGTCACTGTTTGAAAGTGTCGAGACAGATAGTCTTTATGTGTCGACACAAATAGACTAAGTGTCGACACAAGTAGACTAAGTGTCGACACTAGCCTTGATGGTGTCGACACAACTCCTTGTGTTGTTGTAATAGCTTCTCGACACTGCTTCTTCAGAATGTGTCGACACTGATCCTGTGTGTCGACACAAACCTTCTGTTGAATGTGTCGACACTGATTGAGTGTGTCGACACAAGTACTTCTTCAATACTTAGTTGATTTCTACTGTGTGTCGACACAACTCCTTTGTGTCGACACATCTTCTTGTGTTGAGACTTTGCTAAGTGTCGACACATCTCCTTTGTGTCGACACATTCCTTCATGTGTTGAAACTTTGCTGAGTGTCGACACATCTCCTTTGTGTCGACACATTCTTCATGTGTTGAAACTTTGCTAAGTGTCGACACATCTCCTTTGTGTCGACACTTGTACTTAAACTTTGTTGAAGTTCGCTGCTTGTCAACATAGCCTCCTGGTGTCGACACTTTTGATGTCGACAAAGTTTCTCTGGGTGTCGACACTGCTTCTAAGTGTCGACACTGATTATGTAGACAATTCTTCACTGTGTGTCGACACTGCCTGTATGTGTCGACACATTTCTTCTGGTGTCGACTCTGCCTTCCTGGTGTCGACACAATTACTCCAAGTGTCGACACAGCTTCTCTAGGTGTCGACACAAGCCTTTTTAAGTGTCGACACTTCTCCTCTACGTGTCGACACATGGACTTAGAAACTTTTATGCTTTCCCTGCAATTACTTAACCTGCACACATAAACTCAAAGCACATCAAATACATCTTGATGTATATCATTGAGTAGGGTGAGGCTTCTGCAAATCAGGTACATATATTCCAATGTACCCAACAAGTATGCCTTTAGGTAAAGATGATGCAGGAAAACCTGTAGATTAGTCTTTGTATAGAGGTAAATTGGCTCCCTCTTATACTTAACTGCCAGTAGACCAGACATTATGTATACTATATGTGTCTGTGCTAGGTACCAAGCAAGCCCTAAAGAATCTCATTATACTGCAGTCAAAAGAATCTCATTATGATGGAGAAGAACAAAGAGCAAAGAGGAGAAAAGTGATGGTCTACAAGAAGAAAAGCTCAAATTATAAGTAAGCTTTACAGATAGCCTCACAACCCTCAGCACCAACAGTTGATTTCAGTTCATTGTTGGTTGCTATGCAAATTAAAATGGATGAGCAAAGAGCAGCCATGGAAAAATATATGGATGAAAGCCATAAGGATCTTCAGTTCACTTTGGCTCAAGATATAAAATCAATCAGATTTGAGGTAAACCAGCATAAGAAAGAGATGACAGATTGCTTCCATAAAGAAGGCAATGCTGTAGTTTATCTGGCAAAACAGCAACAAGATGCAAGGACACAGATTGATGATATAGTGATCAAGCAAGGATATGTCCTAGAAAATCAACTTAGAATGAATGATAATCTTACTGAATCACATAATGTGATTGTTACTGAATTAAAGAATAATGCAAGTGCATTATCTGAGGAAAGGGCTAAAGAAAAGTCAGAGTTTGATAAGAAATTTCAAGAAAATTTAGCCACTTTCCAATCTGCACTTCAAGCCTCTCAGAAGATTATATCTGCTCAGCTACAAAAGTTTAAAGCCTATTATACAGAGGGAACCAATTATCTGGTTAATCAAATAAGGTTCCAAAAGAATCATCTCAGGGATCATATTGAAAGAGAAGTCATAAAGGGGGAGAGGTTGATAGTCAATGCTAGTTCAGAGCATGCTAAATGGATAACAAATGTTGTTAGAGCAACTCTGGGATATCCTCCCCTATGTGATGATGATAATACAGCTGAGTTAGGTATTCAAGATGCAGGATTTGAAGGGGGTCAGTAGGAGGTAGCTCAAATCATATATCCCCCTTCAACCTTTGAGGAAATTCAACAACTGGTTCACCAGATGTATAGCCCTCCAGAGGCTACTAAGAATGTTATCTTTGAGAAAGTGGACATGTTAGAAGCAGCACTGAATAAAGAGCAAGAAGCTCAACTCTCAAAGAAAAGATTTAGAGAGCAGGCTGAACTGAAGCCTGATGTTGAAAGATGGAGTCCAACCTCTAGGAATATAATACTCACTGCTTGGAAAGCTGTCAAAGACAAAATGCATGATAGAGGCAAGTGGTATTCTAAAGTTGAGTGGAATAAGTATCTTCAAAGACAAGATGTTATTCAGCAGTTCAGAAGGGATCACAAGGCAGGGAGAATACCTGCTATAGTAGTAGAACCCAGTACATACTTTCCTAAGCTTTTTCACTATTTTGAAAGGCAAAGAGTTAAGGCTGAAGAACTTAAGAAGAAGGATCTCAAAGGCAATAAGTCAGCTGAAGATACTGAAGCTCCAGTACAAGCAAGGATCCAGTCTAGAAATGGCGTAGTGATCAAGGAGCCTGATCAACCTTAGGATAGATTGACTAGATTATAAAACATTTTAATTTTCAGTTTTAAACTCCATGTAATCTATTGTCATCAAACTATTGTGAAGTTTTAAACAAAATAATGATTCATACTTGTTATTGTTGTATCATATTCTGTGATGATATTATTTACTTATTTTGTTTATATGTTTCTCTGTCAGTGAATGTTTTTATACACATATTATTAATTTTATTATAAGTGATGTATATCATTGACTAAGGGTTATGACTTCTCCAAATAGGGGGAGATTGTTGGGTACATTGGAAAATGTGTACCATATTTGGAGAAGCCTCACCTAACTCAATGATATGCATCAAGTTGTATTTGATGTTGCGTTGAGTTATCATGTGTAGGTTAAGAAAATGGAGAGGAAAATTTTCTAAGTACAAGTGTCGACACTTGGGAATGGCTGTGTCAACACCACGGGCCAGATTGTGTCAACATCTAGAATTTGTGTCGACACACAGAAAATCTGTCGACAACGTTGTGTCGACACCAAGGGCCAGATTGTGTCGACATCCAGAATTTGTGTCGACAAACATAAAATCTTTCGACAATGTTGTGTCGACACTAAGGGCCAGACTTGTGACGATATTATCAGGAGCTGTGTTGACACACAGAGAAGCTGTCGACACATTCCAGAATTCTGTCGACAACGACTGTGTCGACACACAGAACTTGTATCAATACACACCAGAATTCTGTCGACACCAACTTTGTCAAGACAAAGAGTGTTTGTGTCGACACACAGAACTTGTGTCGGCACAATCCACAGAAGCTCTGTCGACAACAACAAGACTTGTGTCGACACATGAACTATGTGTGTCGACACATATGAAGAATTCAGCCTACATTCTCTGCTGCTGAGTCAAAGTTCAATGAAGGTTGAAGTAATACAGGTGAAGACTTGACAGCTGTCATTACTGACATTATTGTCACATCTATCAGAGGTGTCAGAAGAAATGTTTGAAACCGGAACAGCCGGTTACCATGGATGAAGTCTATATATAGATGGGCTCTCTCAACAATCAAAAGAGAACAACAAGCACAAGATCAACACTTACAGAACAGAGAGAAGTTAATCAAGCCAATCAATTATAATCTCTGGAGGATTGCGAATCCAGAAGAAGAGAAAGAAACAGTCAACAGATTATACAGAGAGAAAAACAAGAAGGAGAGAAGTTCTCATCCAGTGAAGGCAGATTCTGAATAGTTTGCCTGAAGAATTCAGATCAAGTCTGAAGAAGAATTCAGATTAATTTCTGAAGGAAGCTGATTGAAGATCAACTCCAACATCAAGAAGATCAACCCTATAGTGTTCAGATTCGAGAAGCTTTGAAGAAAGCTAAGTCATGTTGATCCTTAAGAAATCAGTTCTATCATGAACTGATCAAGAAGCCTTCAACCAATTCTCTCTCCATCTGGTTGAAAATATCAACAACTTTTCATCAATAATGTTGTAGGATCTGTACTAGATCTGAGTTTAGGAGATTACATCTCTGAGTTGTGAGCCTAAATTATAAAGGCTGAGGTAGGGCTGTGTGCCTGAGGTAGGGGAATCTATTCCCTGAGTTGTAGGCCTGTGATAGAGGCTGAGGTATGACTGTTACCTGAGTTGCAGGAGTGGGGTGTCACTCTGAGTTGTAGGCCTATGTAAGAGGCAGAGGTTGGGCTTGTGCCTGAGTTGTAGGATTGTGGATTCACTCTGAGTTGTAGGAACCATTTTTGGTTCTGAGCTGTAAGATCTGCGGATCTGAGAAGAAAGAAGGAAGTTAGGCCGAATCTAGTACACTGCTAGATAGGCGAAGGGGGAAAGTGGATGTACTCATCATTTAGGGAACCACTATAAAACTGGTGTGCAATCTGTGAATGTTGTAACGCCCCCACCTGTCACATGTCATATAACGGTGGGTCCGGCCGGGGGCCCAAGCCATATAGCACAGACAAGCAAAGGAATTACGTGTGGAAATCAAAATCTATGCGTATCCTTAACTCATTCCATTCTAGCGCAGCATTTTTTATATTAGCATGAACTCAAACCAGAATGTCCACCAATATATAAATACCACATTTATATATAAGAACACCAGGAATGTATACAACTCACACACTCTGGCCTTATGGCCGTACAGGTTCCTCTTTACACAACAACAATTTCGTACATCGGCACGCAGGCCGGCCACACATGAAATCCAAACACAGCTCTTCACATGGCCTTCAAGGGCCTATAGCAGCAAGCTAGCCATTCCACTTAGTCATTTCAAGCCGCAACACCTGCAATTCCACATCCAAGCCAACACAGAAAACAAAGTAACGGTCAGCATTTAGCTGACCCATTATAACGACCCTACCCCCTACCCGGGGTAGTGGTTCCTTCCCTGTATACAGTACTATCATCTATCATCAAGTATCTTCAAACATCATATGTATATCATGCTTTATTCCGCTAGCAAACACATTCCATCACAAACACTGGAATCCACAAGACGCTCCGTGCACTCAGGGCACCTTCTTGGTGTACCGGAATCCACCAGTCGTACACCGCCGATCCGAGGTGTTAACTTGTTGGTTGACCGGACCTAGTCCACCAGTCTCGCAAGCTGGCGACATCCCGCCCAAACCACGCAGAGGTCCAACCTCACAGCATCCAATAGCAACCAGAGCAAGTCGACCCACACCATGTGGTGTAGCACGCCGGGTTTATCCAAGCTCCCCAGGCAATGTCTACCCATCGACCCCCCTCCTAATCCGATCGACCCACACTATGTGGTGCAGCAAGCCGGGTTTAACTCGGCTCCCCAGGCGTTGCCACCCATCGATCCCTTCCTAACTGATCAACCCACCCTAATGGTGTAACAGGCTGAGTTTATCACGAGCTCCCCAAGCGTGCTACCAATTGATCATATCATAACCAGGAGCTTTGTCAAAGCCTCCTCATCATCACATCCATACATTCATCACAATAGAAATCCATTTACATATCATCAAAACCACGGAGTCTTCTCTGGTTTACCCATGAACATCACCAATCCAGACTACCGGTCCAGATGGGCTTCACACAGCATGCCTAACCGAAATCCATATTTCCGGCTCTAAATGCAGACTTACCAAAGGAATCACTTCCGCGATCCACCTCTTGGTGGAGGATTCCAAGCACATGTATAAAGAAAGGACTTCGATGTCCAAGAAGGAGATCGTTACCCTTGAAGATCGCTTCGGCGCCATGAAGTAGCCGGATGGAAATCACCGCCTCGGCTCTGCCTTCACGAATCCGCTCTCGGATCTTCGCTCCATACTCCGCAGCTCCTATAGCAGCTGGTAGACTCCTCCCTTCCCTCTTGCCTTAGGCCTTTCTCCTCTCTCTCTTGGAATAAGGATGAAGAAGAAGAAGAAAAAGAGAAAAGAGGGTTTAAATCCCCTTTTTCTCGGCCTCACAACACCTGGACAAAGCCCAACCATTGGATCCAGGAAGAGGGAAACAAACGGCTCAAATTTGGCCAGAAAAGTTAAAACACGGCCTGACACACCCTGTGACACGCCCGTGTCACAGGCCGTGTCCCTCTAAGCGGCAGACAACCGACTCAATCCAGCCAGTACACGGCCGTGTGACACGCCTGTGTCTCGTGCCGTGTACCCGACACGCCCTCAGACATGCCCGTGTCTGAGGCCGTGTGCCTCAACGAAAATAATCCCAAAACAACCCGAGACTTCACACGGCCTGGCACACGCCCGTGTTCCTGGCCGTGTGCACCAGGACACACCCGTGTCCCGCAAACACGCCCCGGCTCAAGACGCCGAGCTGAGTTCGATGACCACTGACACGCCCTATGACACGCCCGTGTCACAGGCCGTGTCTTCACTGGAAACGCGATACTCGGCGATCGTCGAGTAACAGTCGTCGAGCACACGACACGGCCTTCGACACTGCCGTGTCCTGGGCCGTGTGCCCCCTCTCGATGATGTCGAGCGAAAATCGTCGACACCAAGGCCGATCGTCGACACAACCTCGACATGCCCTGCGACACGCCCGTGTCGCAGGCCGTGTCGGCTGACACGCCCTGGGACATGCCCGTGTCCTAGGCCGTGTCACCCAAAAATTTCCTGTTTTCTGAAAATTGGCCTGTTACAATCCTCCCCTCCTTCAAATAATTTCGTCCTCGAAATTTGACTCCAAGCAGCCAATCAGTCACGACATCACAAAAGCGTACACCCCAAGCCTCCGCACACACTAACAAACAGACAGTACAACAAACATCCCTAACTTCCACGTGTGCACATTCAGCCAAATAAGACCTGAAAATAAAGCAACATAATTGATTCTCATCACAATCACAAGTGCACCAAGCTTTTAGTAATATGCACACCAGCTAGTATTCATCACACCTGATAGATACACATAGTTTTCATACATAACATTCATAAGATCGACATGATGCACATCACAGTTCACTTCCGCTCAGCCTCCCGATTTTGAAATTCGCGATTTAAAGATAAATTAAACACCTGAGGCTGAATTTCACCAACTGAGCTTTGCGGCTCTTGCACGTCCATCGCATGAAAGCGAGGTTGCGTCCGGGGTGCAGATGACTCAGCCACTGCTTTCCCTTTTTCTTCATATGACGCACCTGTCTTTTTCTCACTCCCTGGAGGGGCATTCCAACAAAATTTTGCTATGTGTCCTTGCTGCCCACATTTATAGCACATACGTGTATCCACACGTCCTGGTCCATACGTCGCCCCTGAAGAAATAGTCTACGGAGCTAATTCCACCGGCCGAAATCTTTTCTTCTCTCGTCGTCGAAACTCTGATTGATCCACTTGTGACACTTGAAACGTTGACTTTTCCCTTGCCAGGCTCTTAGTTTCTTGTACTCGCTTCATATCCTTCTCCAAGGCACGAGCTATATCGACCAACGCCTGGAAGCCTTGGCTCACCAAACTCGGAAGTGTCAACCTCAATTCATCCCGCAAACCTTCATAAAACCGATTTGTCTTTCGCGCTTCCTCCGCAAAGGTAGATCCCACATATCTCCCCAATCGTGTAAACTCATGCAGGTAGGTATCAATATCTCGCTCACCCTGCACCAAACGGAGAAACTCATTTTCCATCGCAATCCTCTGCGACACTGGCACATACTTGGCTAAAAATATATGGGAGAATTCCTCCATTGAAACCTCCATTAAACCTCGACCTGCCAAGTGGTGCACTTCAATTTCATCCCACCACAATCTCGCATCGCCTTCCAACAGAAAAGTGGCCAACATCACTTTCTGTTCCTCGACCGTCCGGATTGCAGTTAGGATCCTTTTTACCCTTGCCAACCAATCTTCTGCCTGCGTTGGTGAAAGCGCTCCACCAAATGTAGGTGGATGGAAGTGCATAAAACGTGACAATGAGTCGTCACTTGATTGCGCTTCCACCACCTCGGCCGCATGCTCTGGCCTTCCACCAGGTCTTTCCTGTCCAGTCGGTTGTGCTTGTAACACTGCAAGCACTGTCTCTGTTACCACCCGTATGGCCTCTGCCGAGGGAGGCATAGGCGCTTCCATGGGTGCTGCACTCTCATCCGACCGCTGGGGCTCAGACGACCCAGCTCCATCCCTCGCCACCTATCAATGTACAGAACACCATTAATACTTCAAATCATAACGGTCCTGCTACATTGACTACACACTCACGCACATCTTGTGCATGACATACATTCCTAGTGGACATTCATGAGTTCATTTATGTTCTCTCCTCCCAAACAATCTCAACCTGGCTCTGATACCACTTTGTAACGCCCCCACCTGTCACATGCCATATAACGGTGGGTCTGGCCGGGGCCCCAAGCCATATAGCACAGACAAGCAAAGGAATTACGTGTAGAAATCAAAATCTATGCGTATCCTTAACTCATTCCATTCTAGCGCAGCATTTTTTATATTAGCATGAACTCAAACCAGAATGTCCACCAATATATAAATACCACATTTATATATAAGAACACCAGGAATGTATACAACTCACACACTCTGGCCTTATGGCCGTACAGGTTCCTCTTTACACAACAACAATTTCGTACATCGGCACGTAGGCCGGCCACACATGAAATCCAAACACAGCTCTTCACATGGCCTTCAAGGGCCTATAGCAGCAAGCTAGCCATTCCACTTAGTCATTTTAAGCCGCAACACCTGCAATTCCACATCCAAGCCAACACAAAAAACAAAGTAACGGTTAGCATTTAGCTGACCCATTATAACGACCCTACCCCCTACCCGGGGTAGTGGTTCCTTCCCTGTATACAGTGCTGTCATCTATCATCAAGTATCATCAAACATCATATGTGTATCATGCTTTATTCCGCTAGCAAACACATTCCATCACAAACGCTGGAATCCACCAGACGCTCCGTGCACTCAGGGCACCTTCTTGGTGTACCGGAATCCACCAGTCGTACACCGCCGATCCGAGGTGTTAACTTGTTGGTTGACCGGACCTAGTCCACCAGTCTCGCAAGCTGGCGACATCCCGCCCAAACCACTCAGAGGTCCAACCTCACAGCATCCAATAGCAACCAGAGCAGGTCGACCGACACCATGTGGTGTAGCACGCCGGGTTTATCCAAGCTCCCCAGGCAATGTCTACCCATTGACCCCCCTCCTAATCCGATCGACCCACACTATGTGGTGCAGCAAGCTGGGTTTAACTCGGCTCCCCAGGCGTTGCCACCCATCGATCCCTTCCTAACTAGATCAACCCACCAAAGTGGTGTAATAGGCCGGGTTTATCACGAGCTCCCCAGGCGTGCTACCAATTGATCATATCATAACCAGGAGCTTTGACAAAGCCTCCTCATCATCACATCCATACATTCATCACAATAGAAATCCATTTACATATCATCAAAACCACGGAGTCTTCTCCGGTTTACCCATGAACATCACCAATCCAGACTACCGGTCCAGATGGGCTTCACACAGCATGCCTAACCGAAATCCAAATTTTCGGCTCTAAATGCAGACTTACCAAAGGAATAACTTCCGCGATCCACCTCTTGGTGGAGGATTCCAAGCACATGTATAAAAAAAGGACGTCGATGTCTAAGAAGGAGATCGTTACCCTTGAAGATCGCTTCGGCGCCATGAAGTAGCCGGATGGAAATCACCGCCTCGGCTCTGCCTTCACGAATCCGCTCTCGGATCTTCGCTCCGCACTCCGCAACTCCTACAGCAGCTGGTAGACTCCTCCCTTCCCTCTTGCCTTAGGCCTTTCTCCTCTCTCTCTTGGAATAAGGATGAAGAAGAAGAAGAAGAGAAAAGAGGGTTTAAATCCCCTTTTTCTCGGCCTCACAACACCTTGACAAAGCCCAACCATTGGATCCAGGAAGAGGGAAACAAACGGCTCAGATTTGGCCAGAAAAGTTAAAACACGGCCTGACACGCCCTGTGAGACGCCCATGTCCCTCTAAGCGGCAGACAACCGACTCAATCCAGCCAGTACGCGGCCGTGTGACACGCCCGTGTCTCGTGCCGTGTACCCGACACGCCCTCATACACGCCCGTGTCTGAGGCCGTGTGCATCGACGAAAATAATCCCAAAACAACCCGAGACTTCACACGACCTGGCACATGGCCTGGCACACGCCCGTGTTCCTAGCCGTGTGCACCAGGACACACCCGTGTCCCGCAAACACGCCCCGGCTCAAGACGCCGAGCTGAGTTCGATGACCACTGACACACCCTGTGACACGCCCGTGTCACAGGCCGTGTCTTCACTAGAAACGCGATACTCGGCGATCGTCGAGTAACAGTCGTCGAGCACACGACACGGCCTTCGACACGGCCGTGTCCTGGGCCGTGTGCCCCCTCTCGACGATGTCGAGCGAAAATCATCGACACCAAGGCCGATAGTCGACACAACCTCGACACGCCCTGTGACATGCCTGTATTGCAGGCCGTGTCGGCTGATACGCCCTGGGACACGCCCGTGTCCCAGGCCGTGTCACCCAAAAATTTCCTATTTTCAGAAAATTGGCCTGTTACAAATGTTGTGTATGTGAATGCTGTGTTATACTTTCTGCTGAATACATTGCTGAACTAGATAGAATTATCTGCCTAAGTTAGAAAAAGAATTGAACCTATTCACCCCCCCCCCCTCTAGGTGTTTAGAACATCTTGAAACCAATTCTTTCACATTTGTCATGCTTGATGTTCATGGGTGGTACTTGTGAAGGGAGTAGCAGGAAGTACTGGTGTGGCAAGCCAGGAAAATGCCCGTAGTGTTTGTGATATTTGTGGTGTCATACCTGTGAAGGGGAGTAGCAAGAAGTACTGATGCACCCAGGAAAGACCCGTTGATGTGAATGGGTGTAAGAGGAAGTACTGGTGTGCCCAGGAAAACACCCAGGCTTGAATGCCAAGAACAGGATCGGTGAGACCGACCCGCGCCTTTAGTTAAGCTGTGAGTACGCCGTACTCGGTGAGGGAAAGGCGATTTGAGCAACGGGGGGTGGAGGATCCGACCTGCGTTATGTCCGTCCAACGTGAGACCAGAATGTGCGGTCTGTTGGAGCGCATAGAGAGAGTCTTAGGCCTGCGTGCCGTGATACAATGGGGGGCTACGGGCCAATCCCGGTTCACTAAGACTAGAACTCCGGCTGCACGCCATGGAGTAAATACTCAAGTGATTTGTCGTTGGGTTGCGACCCTAAGATGGTGGTGGGCAACTGGTTCGCCGGTACACTAAGAATGTGCCCTGAGTGCATGGATCGTCGGGCCGTATGGCTGACGGTTGTGATGGCATGTGTGTGCGTGAGAGCACATTTGTATGAACTATATACATGCTTGTGAATGCTATGCCTGCAGGGAAGAATACCGTTGCCCCGGGAAAGGAGTAGGGTCGTTATAATTTGGTCAGCTGAATGCTGACCGTTGCCTCTGTTCATGTTAGGCTTCCGCTAGAATAAAATGTGTTAGGGTGCGCTGCGCTACTCTGGTATCATCCCGTAACTTCACCGCCTGTTTTGTGATATATGTTGTGGGGCCATGCCGGGCCTTCTAGTATATACCATATGAACGGATGGGGTTGTTATAATAAGGAACAAACTTTTTTGGTACAAATATATGTGGATGACATCATATTTGGGTCTACTGATTCCAAATTGTGCAAGAGGTTCTCTGATCGCATGCATTCAAAATTTGAAATGAGTAGCATGTGTAAGCTCTCCTACTTCATTGGTCTCCAAGTGAAGCAGCTCCCTGATGGCATCTTCATCTCCCAGGCTAAATATGCTAAAGAGCTTCTTAAAAAGTTTGGGATGGCTGATGCCTCAGCAAATAAAACACCTATGACTACTAATGTTGTAATAGATTCTGATCCACATGGGAAACCTGTTGACCATAAGCTATATAGGGGCATTATTGGATCCCTATTGTATCTTACAGCCAGCAGACCTGATATCATGTTTGCCACATGTCTTTGTGCTAGGTTCCAAGTGAACCCCAAAGAATCTAACCTAATTTTTCTAAAAAGAATTTTTAGATATATAAAGAGTTGTCCCAGTCTAGGCCTATGGTATCCTGCTGAGTCAGAATTTTATTTAACTAGATTTTCAGATGCTGACTTTGCTGGATGTAGGGTTGACAGAAAAAGTACTTCGGGAACTTGTCAGTTCCTAGGTATGAGATTAGTGTCTTGGTTCTATAAGAAACAATCATCTGTGTCCACCTCAACTGCTGAAGCAGAATACATTGCAGCTGGCAACTGCTGTTCACAGATGTTGTGGATTCAAAATCAACTACTGGACTATGGTCTCAACTTAAATAATTCAACCATATTCTGTGATAACACATGTGATATAGCCATAGCACAAAATCCAGTCCACCACAGTAGGACTAAACATATAGACGTTATGCATCATTTCATAAGAGAGTGTGTAGACAAAAACAAAATTAAACTTGTCTATATCTACACTAATTTACAAAGAGCTGACATTTTCACAAAACCTTTGGATGAAAGAAACCAACTATTCTTTATAAATCAGCTTAGAATGATCAATGGAGAAGACTTAGTTTAGTTTCTATCTGCACTCAACAAACTCTTCAAAAGTTCGTCGAATGGAGTTCGACGAACAGAGAAAAGTTCTTGAGATATTCGTCACACGGAGGTCGACGAACTCTCTGTGAGTGAAGTTGTTTTCGTCAAACGGAGATCGACGAATCTGCTTCAGAAAATTTTCGTCAAATGGAGCTCGATGAAATGACTTCAAATCTTCAGACTGAGCTCGACGAATCATTTAACTATCAATTATTTCGTCGATCTCAGGTCGAAGAATTTCTTAATTTTCGTGGAACGGAGTTTGTCGATTCATATTCTGGAAAACCTTATATCTAGGTTTTCTTCGACCTCCGTCCCGCGCTTTCAGTTCCTTTGCACTTGATCGTTGTTTTTCTCTTGCAGGTACTCTAATGGCGATTCCAACGGGAACCCTTACAGCAATGAAGTTTGAAACTAGATTCGATGTGGACTTCGATTCATTTCAACATTCCGACCCCATCTTAGATATCCTGCAACTGCTTGAGGCACAATAAATGAAGAACCTGCTAACCACACGGATCAAGCTATCTGGTACTGAGATTAGGGAATGGGTGTATACTTCTTCTGCAACAGATGATAACACCCTGACTGGCACAATCGCGGGTAATGTCATTTCTCTCACTCCCGCCATTTTAATAGAAATATTTGACTTAAGTAATGGTGAAGAGGATTTAGACATGGATACTGAAGATTATGATGAGATGCTTGGTCAAATGGGTTATTCTAGACAAACCACAAACAAGTTATTGAAGAAACATCTATCTGCAGAGTTTAAATTCTTAGTAGATATAGTAGGGAAAGTCTTGATGGGCAAGCACACTGCACACGACTATATAACCAGGCACCAATTTTTGGTTATGTATGCAGTGGTGAACAAGAAAAGGGTGAATTGGGTATAGATCATGTTTGATCTTATTAAGAAAAAGAATAATAAAAAGGAAGTCAGTTTTGGAAGGATCCTAGGGATCTTCTTGAAAGAGAAAGCTGCTGAATCCCTAGTCTTCCCAACCATATTCATTAATGCCAGCAAGATGCTCACTTGTGCCCTATTTGGCAGGTGGGAGAGGACCATCACAAAGCCCTCTAAGGCTTCCTCCTCAGCCACCACAGCTTTTGAAAGTACAAGGGCTGCTCCAGCCACTCCCCACCCTTCTGAAGAAATCCATACTACACCTCCATTACTTCCAGCAACTCAACCTCAACCACCCTCCACAGCCCACACAATAGTTCATATTCCCTCTATTCAACAACCACAACAACAACAACAACCACAACAATCACTTCATATTCTCATACCTGCATCATCTCCCATTCATCAATCTCTCATTCATGTTCCATTTCTACATAATACCCCAGTCCCATCTCCTACTCATACTCCCTCTCCCCCATGATGCACTAGATCACTCACCACCTTCATCTCCTTTACCTCCCCATCTGGCTACCATTCCCACATTCAATCTATCTTCCTCCCCTCTTCACACTCCCTCTCCACAACATAATCATATGCAAGAAGATCTCCCTCCTATTCCACCCTCAACATCTATTCCTCCATTTGTTTCCACTCAAACACCTTCCATTCCACCATCTGCAAACCTACCCTTGGAGCCCTCCACTATTTCTTCTCTTCTTGCCCTACTTACTCCCCTCCTCAAAAATCTTATAGCAGAGGCTATTTCACCTCTTGCTACTTCTATATCCTCCCTTGCTGCTCAAATAACTGCCCTCTCTGCTGCCCCCTTTTTTAGTTAGGGGCATGGCTCCAGTCTGCACTGAAACCAGGCAGGGGGAGATACTTGATAAAGAAGCTGCAGCAATACCAACAGCAGCAGTACCAGCAGAAGCAGCAGTATCAGCAGCAGCAATAGCAGAATTAGCACCAGAAGAAATAGCAGCAGATGCTGATCAAGAACTACTAGATTTAATTGATTTTATTGAGTCTGATATGGACTTGGATGAGCCTGTGTTGGCTGAGGAAATAACTACTATTGGTGATTATATAATTAATCCCACAGTAAATCTGTTAGATTTATTAAAAAAATTTGATACAGCTTATTTTAATATACTTCCAGAAGACAGTATTAAGCCATCAATGGCTATAGTACCATACTCCTCATCCATAAGCCCCAAGGTTGCCAAGCAACTTGAGGCTACTTTTGCTGTTCCTGAAGTTCCAGCCATACCATGCCTCCCAAGGTTGCTTCCCCCATTATTTCATCCTCTCCAAAAGAGATTTCTGCTCCAATTTTGTCATGGATGATTCACCAATACCTGATCTGGATGAACTGATCATGGCTGATATACTAGAGGAAAATAAGTTAGTTGCTGATAGCACTGCAATTTATAGCTCTCCAGCACCTCCTCCAGCTCCAGTTCCAGCTCCAGTTCCAGCTCCCTCCCAGCCTAAGAAACCTCTAATATCTGCTGAAGCTCTAAAAGCACTAGATGCATTATATGATAATCCACAAGAATCTTCTTATGATGATGAGGATGAATATGAGGACTCAGATGAAGATCCAAAGAAAAAGAAAGTTTCTAAGAAGAGGAAAGCACCTCCACCTCCTGCTCCAAAGCCCAATCCAGCAGATGACACCCCTTACTATATCCTTCAGAAAATCACTCCTTATAAGGGCATGCCTGCTTGGATGTGGTTATCCAAAAATGAGCAGAAAGAGAGAAAGAAGAGTAGAAGATATTCACCTCCTCCTACTCAAAGATATAGAAAGGATCCTCCTCCACCCCCTCCTCCAACTGCTGGTGCTTCAGGCACACCATCTCAAAGGACTACTCAGTTTCAAACTTATCAAAGGCATCTAGGTAGTTCCTCATCCTCAGGAAGCAGCCAGCAAAGACACTATTATTCAGGCAAGCAGAACCCACAACAACAACAACAACATCAACAACAGTAACAGAAGATCACTGAATCTCAAATAGCTGAAAGCTCCAACAGACCTGCTTCCCCTGTACCATTTGAAGATCCTGAAACAGCTACATCAGCTAGGATGGCCAGGTTCCAGGAACTGGTAGGCCTTTCCTTGATTAACAAAGAAAGAGCTGAAGGGAAGGATCCATCTGAATACACAACAATGTCTAAGTACAGGAAGGAAGAGCTTAACAGGTTTGAAAAGTCTAATAAATTCTTTAATGTTGATGACTATATGAAATTGCATCCAAAAGCAATAGTGCCCAGGGCTACATCACTAAAGATTATAGGGGCTGCTGACATGACTATGACAAAGGTGCAAGCTGCAGATCCCAACAGGGAAATCAAATTCACTAAGCCTGGTGAAAAAGCTAAGGAGGATAAGTACATGGACAAGAAGAAAAGTAAATGAAGCTTGAACTGATAAGTCTGTGTTGCTTTAAAAACTGCTTATCTATTTTTGATAAAAATTTTATTGTGTGCATATATATATATATATATATATATATATATATATATATATATATATATATATATATATATATATATATATATATATTGCTGCATGTGTTAATTTTTCATGCCAGATATATGTTTTCATGCTTTGTAAATTTTTAAATTTCATTATGAGTCTATAATTAGTGACCTTACCCAAATAGGGGGAGATTGTTGGATCCCTAGTTGGATTTGGGCTAGGTTCACTATGTTAGGATCATTTGACCCAATATGTATAGCTAGGGTCATGGTTATGTCCTAGAGTCTAAACCAAGTCCTTAGAGTCATCACTACATAGACCAGCCATCAACAGACTGCAAAAGACTCAAGACTTAGAAGAGTTTCAAAAGTTCAGAAAAGTGAGTTTGACGTTCGTCGAACTCAGGTCGATGATAGGCGTGCTCAGCTTGACGATCACAAAGACAATTCTCTGAGCTGAGTTCGATGAACTTGATTCTCAGGTCGACGATCTTTGGACACTATAATTCAACATTCCAAGGCCAAGATTCTTCACACTTAACTCCAGTCGACGAACTTAGCTCTCAGCTCGACGAACTTAGTTCTCAGGTCGACGATCTCAGGGTATTCTACTTCAACACCACAAGACCAGAAACAACTAATTATTCTAAGTCCAGAATCAGACTTCAGTTGACGAATACATCTTCTTTGCTCGACGAACTTGGACCACGGTCTAGGCAAGATTTATCAAACAGCAGTTAGAAGTTCTCAGCTCAACGAAACTAGTTCTCAGGTCGACGAACCCAGTTCTCAGGTCGACGATTTCTGGACATATTACTTAAAACATTTTTTAGTCCAAGAAGCATGGAATTCTGAACTCTGGTCGACGAAGTCAAATTCTCAGCTCGACGAACTTGATGCACAAAGTTAGAAAGGTTTTGGAGAATGCACCTGTCTGTCCTTAGGTCGACGAACTTGGATCTCAGCTCGACGAACAGCTACTATTAGATCGACGAACATAACTTCTCAGCTCGACGAACTGTGGACTCAGCTCGACGAATTCTGTTCGACAAATCCAGACTTGGTTATTTCCATTCTTCTGTCCCAACTCTATGACAATAATTCCTAAGTAATTAATGCTAAAATATTCTCTAAATATTACTGTTAGACGAAGCATTAATTATGGTCTTCATCAGGATTATTGCATGTTGTTTTTCCATGGGACAGTTTGGGAAATCATTCAATACAAAATATTCTTAAGGCTGTCAGCATTGATTACAGAAGAATTTCAAATTTCAAAAGCAAACTTATATAGAAAATATAAAAAGGAGATTTTCATTTTTCTGAGAGAAGCAAGTCAGTCAGTGATAGAGGATTCTTCTACTTCTCTCTCGACAGTACTCAAAAACACAGAGAAAAAAAATCTGATACAGAAAAACAAGCCCTGGACCAGAGAAAGAACAGTTGTCTGAAGAAGAACAGCTAATCAAAATCAAGAGTCTTCTTCTGTATTCTTCCAGGATTCTTCAAAGAACAACAACTACAATATCAGTCAAGAAGTTCTTGGAGCCTTTCTGGTCAAAGAACAGTTTGAAGACCTATCGCCCTACAGCAAAGCTTCAACTCCCTGAACCATTCATTATCTCAGGGGGAGCCTTTGCTAACATAAAATCGACAAAAGTCTTCTCAGTTGTATCTAGAGAAAGAGAAGACAAAATCATCTCTCATCCCCCACTGTATAAAGGGTTCTTAAATACCTTCAAAAGTTATTCCTGGTTGCAAGTCACCTGACCAAAAGACTTGAGTTTTGGTTTTTGAGCACTTGATCAAAAGCACATTAGTGTCAGGCACCTGATCAAAAATCTGAGTGGATTCCTACCAGGGTGGTAGAAGAGTGGATGTACTCATGTTGGGGAACCACTATAAATTCTTGTGTTGTTTGGTTACCCTTTCTTTTGTTTCTTGTTGTGGCTGTGTGATAGTTAGGATTGCTGTGTTTGTGTTTTTAGTTTAAATTTCTGTAGCACTAGGACTAGATTAAATTAGCCAGAAAAATTTTTATAAAGACCTAAATACTCTATTCACCCCCCTCTAGAGTATTTCAGATCTAACACCTCACTTTCAACCTCTACAAGAAGTTTTCAAAACTTATGCAAGGGAAGTTTGAAATGAGCAATATGGGCGAGCTGAAGTATTTCTTAGGGCTTCAGGTGAAACAATCTGAAGATGGAATTTTCATCTCGCAGACTAAGTTCACCAAGGAGCTAATTAAGAAATTTCGAATGGAGAACGCATCCGCTATGAGGACTCTAATGGGTTCAGCTATGTCTCTGGACAAGGATGAGAAAGGGAAACCTTTTGATGAAACCAAGTACATAAGCATAATTGGATCCTTACTCTACCTTTCTGCTAATAGACCTGACATAATGTTTTCAACATGTGTATGAGCTAGATTTCAGGTGAACTCTAAGGAAACTCATTATGCTGCTACAAAGAGGATTTTGAGATACCTTAAAGGTACACCAAATCTTGGCTTATGGTACCCAAGAAGTAATGATAGCAAGCTAATTGATTTTTCAGATGCAGATTTTGTAGGTAGCAAAGACAATAGGAAATGCCCTTCGGGACTTGCCAATTCCTTGGAAGAAGGCTCATTTCTTGGATTCGTAAGAAGCAGAACTGTGTTGTAATCTCAATAGTTGAGTCAGAGTATATCTCTGCAGGCAGTTGTTGTGCACAGCTGCTATGGATAAAGAATCAATTTGAAGACTACAACATGAAGTTTCAGAACATTCCTTTGTTTTGCGACTCTTCCGGCGCAATTGCAATAGCCAACAACCCAATCTCGCACAGCCGGACAAATCACATTGAGTTGTGGTACCACTTCATCCGGGAGCATGTGAAGCATGGGGATATAGATCTACAGTATGTCCAAACAGACAGGAAGATTGCAGATATTTTCACGAAGCTGCTGGACGAGACCAAGTTTTTGTTCTTCAAAACAGAACTTGGAATGCTCAACAAAGAAGATTAGAGAAGGTGGACTCACAAAAAGACTCAGAGATCGAGAAATCAGTCAAAAGTTGCAATTTTTCAAATTCTAAACTTTATGACTCGAGTAAGACAAAGACTACTCGAGTAAGAAGTAAGGAACTCAAGTATCTCCTTGACCTACTCGAGTATTTCTACAGCCACTCGAGTAACCTACTCGAGTAGTAGAAAGACCTACTCGAGTACTAAAGCTTCACTCGAGTACTTCTATTTTCATTACTTGAGTACTTCCAAGATATCACTCGAGTACTTTCTTCACTTCACTTGAGTACTGTCGATCCTCTCGAATATCAGGAAGTCAAGTTTTCTCTCTTTGATTCAAATTTCGTTATTCGCATCCCGAGGATTATACCGCCAATTCCAAAGGTATGTTTGCTTTATTTACTTCTTAATCATAGATAAATTAGGGTTATATAAATAAGAAAAGTCCGGATTCCCATTTTCTAGACCAATCAAAGTCCATTCACTCGAGTAAGCCGACAGACGCTTCATCTTTTGTCGAAAGTTGCAGAGCCCGCGCCATTTTCTTACCCGCAGAAGCTTTCTCTCAAATCTCTTGTTCATGGCGCCGCCGTCTAAGATTGGAATAGGTTCAGAACTTGTTGCCGCAGGAATCGCTGACATTTCAGATGATTTTCGCAATCTTTTGGTTCTCCTCGACACCGCCAGCCTCACATTTGTTCTACAGGAGCCATGTAAAGTTTTGTTTCCAGAGGTCAAAGAGTTCTTCAAGAATATCAAGGTCAAGAGAAATGGAACAGTCCTTAAGTCCAAGGTTAAGGGAATCAAGATTAAGCTCTCTAAATCCTCTGTTTCCAAACTTCTTCGACTGTCAATTATTGATGAAGAAGATCACTTAGGTCCAGAAGATTCTGACAGGACATGTATGTTTTGTGGAGTTTCTCTAGATGTACTCACCATCAAAAGATCAGAACTAAATCCAGAAGGAAAGCTCTTGGTTGATATCATTGGGAAGATACCTATGTGCAAGACAAGCTCAATAAGAGATATTTCACTCTGCCTCTTTGACATCATGACAACAATTATTTATAGGAAAAGGTATCAGTTTGGGATGTTAATTTTGGACAAGATTAAGGACAGCATAAAGGCTCCAAGTTATGCTAGGATTATTTATCTTCTACTACATGAGATCAATCCTCAAGTCTTCAACTTCTCCAAAGGGACCATACTTCATCACATGAAGAAAGTCTCCATATCCTTCATTCAAAGATGGGAGTTGAAATTGCAGAATCCTGTTCAATCTGCCAAAGCTCATGACCTTCCTGCTACAGAGGACAAGACCACATATCCCTCTCCACTTCAGGTTTCCAGCGCTTCTGGTGCAACTGTTGAGGGGGAGCCTGCTCCTTCTGTTCCAGACAGAATTCCTACCCCTCCAGCTGATACTTCTCTCCCCCCATCCACTCATGAAGATGTTCCATTAGATGCTCAACTCCAAGAAACCCTTCTCTCTACTGATGCAGCCATCAATGAGATGATTGCAAAGTTAACTTCTGAAGAACATCTTCCCCCTCTTCAAAAAGATCAAACTGCTGAAGCTTCCAAGCAAAAAACTCCAGTACCATCTCCTACTCATACTCCACCTAGATCTCCAACTCCATCTCCTCAATCCCCTATTCACCACTCTCCTGGTGCTGACAAAGAGTAGGTTGAGACCATTTTAATTCCTGATGACACAGAAACTTCTCCTGAACCAGTTGATGCTCAATTGAAGAGCTTAGATTTCCCTATCCCCACCTTCATCACAGAAGAAGGAGATGCCCTGATCCATACCACCAGAGCCCAGAGCTCAGTCACTGTGGAAGAAATTGCCCCATAGTTTGCTCCTCCTCCTCTAGTTCCCTCTGTTTCTCCTCCTGCTGCTGCTGCCAATGATTTGATGGGTCAGTTTGTACTACTGTTGCAAGAACAAAGGAAATATTTTGATGATTCATTCAAGGTTGTAACTGAGAAAGTAACTGCTCTTGAGAAAGAAATGAGCAGAGGATTTGCTGAGATTCAGCACAACACAGATCAACTCAAAACATCTATTCTAGATTGGTGGCAAAGCTCTGGACCACACTATCACTAGTGTTGGTCATGTCATGGAACAAGGTGTCACTCTTGCCAACAACTAGATTGAGTTAGATAAGAGATCAGAAGCAACTAAAATGAAGCTCTGTGAAGAGGTAGGCACATTCAAAGATGATGTCATCAATACTCTGACTGTAGAAGTCAGAAAGGGGGAGAGTTTAGTAAAAGAATATCTAGAGAAATCAGATGCAATCAAGCAGACTCTCTGGGAAGCAAAGATGAAAGAGATTCATGATAATGTGCTAGGCCAAATTCAAAGTGTAAAGTTTCATACCTATGATATAGCATTCTGGATGCACAATCAGATTCTTCCTGAGTTCCCAACAGATCCAAAAGTCATTCCACACCATCTGAACCCCCTGGCCCCTGTTGCACCAGCTCCTCAGCCTACCTTCTCTCCTAGACCTGAAGGCTTTGAAGGACCTCCTCCAGAATCATATACTCAAGTTTGGGAGGCAGACCTAGCAAATATGTTTCTCCAAGCTCCATCAGATATTCATATCCCAAAGAAGAAAAGGAAGTATGGTGATGTTGCCTCTATAAGTAGGTCAATTGCAGTTCTAGATATAGACAAGAGGAAAGCTCTAGAGTTTGCTAAAATCTGGTCCCCAACTTCAAAGTCTCTCATACTTGATACTCTCAAGCTTGTCATGGACTTCAATAAAAATAGGAATGATCATTACAGCTCCCAGGAATGGGAATTGTATGAAAAGTCAATGACAAAGAGAAGGCTATATGACAGAGAATTTGGAAGGAACAACCTTGTTGCTCCTCCAAAGCCTCCAAAGTACTATCCCAAGCCCTATAGCTACCAAAGAAGATAACAAGAGAAGAAAGACAAGCAACACCTTCAATTCTAAGCATAGAGAATTATGAGAGTGTGGATATGATTTATGTAGACATGATTTTCTTTTGGACAATCTTATTTATATAATTCCTAATTTTGATTATTTACTCTTTGATTATATTCTTATGCTTATTGCACTGCTTTCTCTATTGCATATCTAGTTCTTTTTATGTCTATATAATTCACCTTAGTGTAAAGGGTTCTGACTTCTACAAATAGTGGGAGATTGTTGGGTATTGTATCAACAATGACCGAGATTTGGTGAAGTCACCCTTGAACTAAGATGAATTAAGTTGTATTTGATGTCTTGTTTGAGTTATGTGTTTGCAGGACTATATTACCAAGTGTAGACCAATATCAGTCTACAATAGGTCACCAAACACAGGACCATAAAATGTAATTCCTTATTGTGTGATCCATGGTATTGACTCATGTGTAGCCTCTCTATTGGGATACACTTCATGTTTCAAGCACTAGGACTGATTGGAGAAAGAAGTGTTGCTGATTTTATTGAAGAAGAGAAAAGTCTGTTGAGGAAATTTTTTCTAAGTCTTTTACTCGAGTAGTAGTTTATATACCCGAGTGAAATACTTAGTAATTACTCGAGTAAGTATATATGTACTCAAGTAGGGGAAATGGCTCTCGAGTAGTTTGAATATAGCTCTCGAATAGCCAAGTCAATTACTCGAGTAGATCCTCTCTTATTCTCGAGTTAATAGAATTTCCTCTCGGAAAATTTTCTAAGTCATTTACTCGAGTAGTTATATTAGTACTCGAGTAGATTAGTCTTTTGTCTCGAGTTACAGAAGACAAGATTTCTTGTTGTTTTACTTCACTCGAGTAGTCAAATTCATGTACTCGAGTAGTCTAACTACTACTCTAGTAGTCCAGGTTTAATACTCGAGTGATAAGATTTTCATCTCTTAGAATTTTTCTAAGTCCTTTACTCGAGTAGTAATTTCCATATACTCGAGTAGTCAATCTCCTCTCGAGTAGTCGAGTCCCAGTACTCCAGTAACCAGAATTTTTCTTCCAGATATTTTTTCTAAGTCTTTGACTCGAGTAATCCTTCTACCTCTCGAGTAATATATCCAGTACTCGAGTAGTCTATTTCTACCACTCAAGTAGTTCAATTCCACATCTTGAGTAATTATATTAGCACTCGAGTAAATCATTGTGTACTCGAGTAATTACTCTTTCTTTCGGGATTTTCTCCAAGTCTTCTACTCGAGTAGTCTTCTTCTATTCTCTCGAGTAATCTTATTAAGTACTCGAGTAGGTAATCTGTTACTCGAGTATTTCAGTCAGATTTTTCCAGAATTTTGCTAAGTCCAGATTTGATGGAAATTTCAAATGTCGTGACGTGATTGGTCTACGTGTACGTCATTAATGATAATTATGACCGTCAGGGAGATCTTATATAAGGTCTTGTCAAAACCGACTAACCCTAACAAGCTGTCAAGTATTATTCTAAGAATTTTTGAATCTTATTCTCTTTGTCTAAAAACGGAAGTCGCGGCCACCGATCTTCTTCGTGCAAATCGCTAGGGCTTTCGATTCAAGAGATTCAGATCAAGTTGACTCACAGATCGAGATTGCTTTTCAATTCTTCATCTTCTCTCGGATCGTGTGTGTCCAAGAAATTTCAGATCCAGATCTTGCCGAGTTTCTTCTTCAACTATTTCTGGAAAAAGCTGCAAAGTTCTAAAGAAGAAGATCCTGTCCGACAGTTTCAGATCTGAGAAGAATATTACTATTTGTATTTTCATTATTCTCAATTTTATTCTTGTAGGAGATTTCTCTCCGAGTGTAGGAGCTTTTGCCTCCGAGTTGTAGGAAGTTTTTACCTTCCGAGTGTAGATCCGTGTTGTGGATCGAGATTGTAGGAACTTTGTTCCGAGATGTAGGATTGGTTTTCAATCAAGAGATTGGAGTAGCCGAGTCTAGTGCTTTGCTAGATCGGTGAGGGAAAGTGGATGTACCCAAGGTTGCGGAACCACTATAAATCTTTTGTCGTCTGTGAATGCTTGGTAGATAATTGTGTGCATAGATCTAAATTTTTATTCCGCAAAAAGATGCTCAATTCACCTATTCACCCCCTCTAGGTGATTTAGGTAGACAACTGAACACTTTCACTTTCTCTTCTTAAATGTATTGGCCTTCGATTTACTCTTTATTTAAATTTAGAGGGACTATATTATTGATATATAGTCTCGACTTAGGTTTTCATTCTTAGCTAGCCGAGAGGCTCATAGTTTGAATTGATCACCCAAAAGTAAAGGGAGTTGCATGCACCTCTCGAGAGAGAATGATGTAAATCTCTCAGATTGGAGTCAAATCCAATAGGGGGATTCACCACTTAAGGTGAGCTTTAGACATTCGAATACGGACGAGAGTTTGGTAGGATCTTCCTAAACTTAGTTGGGCACTTCTTCGAGAGGAATGTGTTCAAGCTTCGGGAACCCCCGCGGTCAAGTTGTCTTTTACTTTTTTTAAGATTTAGTTTGTTATTTCATTTTGATTAGCTTATGTCGAAGCAATTTAAAATCGAGTACTAATTCTTTTATCCAATATTTTTAACCCTTTTTATAACTTGCAATTTAGTGTGATTTTAGTTAAGAAACAAACCCAAGAAATCATTTGATAACATAATAGTAACTACTCAAAGTAGAAGTAATCAATCCGCCATGGGAATACGACCTTGATATTGAACTTAAATATCATATACTATAAACAATAATGTACACTTGCCTTTATCGGATATAGAATCGGAGAATATTATCAACCTCATTTCCATCTCCTTTCTCAACCCCCTCTTCTCTTTCTCCTCATTATCGACCAATTTTATCTATCAAGTTTTCGGCGCCGTTGTCGGGGACCCCTTAGTTTTAATATTTTAAAATGAGGATAGCTATTAATTTTATCACTTCTTTTTCATTATCCTTTTTTACTATATATCTCACCCCATTTTTATCATTCTCTTTCTCTACCTCCAATTTCCCTTTTTTGTTTTCTATTTCAAATTCAATTCTATTAGGTGAAGGTTGTTTTATTTTTTTCTTCAAAAAAATGTTATCTCATTTGGCCGCTAAGGTTGTCGAGCTCCAAAATAAATTAAGTCTTTTGAAAGCCACACGAAAGCGCCAAATTTTTTGTTATTATTGTGGTGCTGCTCATCGAAGTGAGGATTGTTATCTTTATTATTATTATCAAAAAATTTCTTATGAAAATAATTTTGATAACAATTATAAAAATAATTATTCTCACTTTAATGATAATTCTTTTTCAAATTCTCATGAAAATAATTTTTTAGATTTTATTAATTTTTCCAATTTTCATGAAAATAATTTTTCAAACTTTAACGAGAATAATATTTCTGATTTAAATAATTTTTCTTCCAACCGGGATGTTGATTTTTCTTGTTCGCAAGAACACCCTGAAAAATTCCCGAGTAATGAGAATATTTCTTTAGATCTAATTTATAGTTCTTCTTCCACCCGGAAATTGTGCCTTATAATTTTTGGGAATTTTCGCAAGTTCACTTTCTTTCTCCTCCCCAAAATTTAGAAACTTTTAATTCTTGTTTTAGTGATTCTTCTCTATCTTCAGATAATTTAGCTATTGAGGTACATGAATTTTCATGTACCTCAATTTCTTATACCAAAGATGAAGAAAAATTAATACTTCACGAATTTATTCATTGGGCCAATGGCTGTTGCTGAAGGAGAACCTGAAAAATACCCTGCTGCTAGGATAGAGATCAGGCCCCTCTGTCACATTAAGATAGTGAATCAGAGGTGGATAGAGATGAAGAAGAAGATGTTCAATGTCATGGATTGATGGAAATAACTGATGAAGAGTGCAGCCAGGATCAGCCTAGTCAAGCTCAGGTAATTTCTAAATCTCTGCCTTCTATGTCAAGTCATGAGGCTAGCTCAGATTCTGAAGCTCAATCATCAAGAGATAAAGGAGATTCAGATTCTGAGGATGATGTCAACTCTATAATTGACGATTGTGCTTGCAGGTTGGTGCCGAGGGAGTCGAGCTGAGCTAAAGAAAAGAGAAGGGGCCGCTAGCAATAGCAACAGCAGACTTCGCCCGTCGCGACGTAAATGCCACTCTTGCGACGGGCTTTCCTTTGATTATTATCGAGTTGTTACAGCTTGTTATCCTCCTTTACAAGAAAGCAATAAAGGGGTACAGAAGGAAGCTGACGGCTAAGGAAGAAGTGTAGAAGAGGTCGCGCGGCTGAGCTAAGGAGGCTGACAGACCGTGTGGGCTTGTGAATACAAGGATACCGCGCGGACTGGACAGGCAAGGTGGCAGGCCGCGCGAGTAGAGAGAGAGGCTGGCACGGACTGAGAGACAGAGTCCGCAGGAGGGCTGGCTAGCTGACTTCGGGCGCAAGAGCGATGAGACCTCTGGAATTGCGATTCCCATGCGAGAGGCATGGGGGCCTATTTATAGGCCCGAGGGGGGGGGGGTAACGGCTTGCGGTGATGTTACCCCCGTGAGACTGTAACTTGAGCGAGATGGAGATCGAGTCCGTCGAGTCCGCACTAGACCGCGTAGACTGGGGCTTGGTTTGGAGCTGGGCTGCTGATGGCGAACTGAATGGCGGACTGCGAGGCGAATCCACAGAGTCCACTACTGTTGAATTGAGATGGTCGCCTGCTACCGGAGTGGCGGATGTGGAGGCTATGTGGCGGTCTGCGAGGAGAATCCACGAAGTACGCAAATGCTGAACTGATCGAGCTGCAAGGGGAGTACGAGCTAAGGAGCAGCCGCTGAGTCCGCAGAGTCCGCAGGAGACTGGGCAGTCTGGGACTGCTTGAGGGAATTCTGGTTGTTGTTGTGGGCTTCAGTGGTGAAGGCGGACTGAAAGTCGACCACACTTCAAGTCCGCCGAGCTCGCGAGGAACTGGGTATTGTTGCTGTTGATTTCTGCGCTTAGTTGGAGTCCGCACTCCTTAGGCGGACTGGCGAAGGGGGCTGGCTGCCCATGCAGCTGGCGACAAAGGACATGCGGCCTGTTGCCGGCTTGGATGATCTGGCGGATATACTTCTGAGTCCGCCAATGTTGGATGTCCTGTCAATTGCGAGTAAAGTTGCGGGTTCCTGCCGGCCTGAGCGGATAGGAGTCCGAATCTGGCAAAGGAGCATCTGTTGAGACAAAGCTGCGGTTAAGCTGACAGCGGAGCGGCCTGCAGAGACAGACTGAAGGAACAGTCCGCGGACACTGCGGACCAAGAGGAGGCTCGCGGCCTGGCCGATCAGACTGCCGAGACCGTACGGGCAAGCCGTGCGGCTTGGGCGGACAGAGAATTCTATCTGCCCAACCTAGGAAGAGACCTCCAGGAGGAACCTGGAGAAGGCCGCTACTGGCGAGCTGGCTGTCTTGGAAGGATCGCCGATTTCAGGGTTAACATAATCCCCGCACTTTTTTAAGTTCCGAAATGAACTTCGAAAAAGTTGGAGACCCGTGAAAATCGTGATCCACCCCAAAGGAAAGGAAAGGGGGCAAGGAGAGACAGAACCTGATGCCACTCCTTAGGAATTTGCTAATGCCTATCATTTTCCTCCTGCAAGGGGAAGTTAGTATAGGCATGTATGGGAGGTACACCTTGCGCGTACTGGGTTTGCCTTTGCAAAACGAAGAAGGTATATCTTCTACTGAGTTCTGCAATATGACGGTGAGGAAAACATAGGAGAAAAATAACTTGCAAGTACCTGAGAAGAGACTTGCAAATCTTTGGTAGTTTCTGCAAATAGAAGTGTTAGAGGAAAACATGTATATGAAAGAAGCTTGCAAGTGCCTAGGAGAAGACTTGCAAGTATTTGCTAATCTCTGCAAGAAGAAGAGTTAGGAGCAAACAAGATATAAAACTAGCTTGCAAGTACCTGGGAGAGGGCTTGCAAGTGCTTGTTATTCTCTGCAAAGAGAAGAGTTAGAAGCAAGTGTGTATATGAAAAGAGCTTGCAAGTACCTGGGAGAAGGCTTGCAAGTGTTTGCTGCTCTCTGCAAGAAAAGAGTTAGGAGAAAACAAGATATGAAAGTAGCATACAAGTACCTGGGAGAGGGCTTGCAAGTGTTTGTTATTCTCTGCAAAGAGAAGATTTAGAAGCAAGTGTGTATATGAAAAGAGCTTGCAAGTACCTGGGAGAAGGCTTGCAAGTGTTTGCTGCTCTCTGCAAGAAAAGAGTTAGGAGAAAACAAGATATGAAAGTAGCTTGCAAGTACCTAGGAGAGGGCTTGCAAGTGTTTGTTGTTGATAGGATAAGGTTGATATAACCGAATAGCAGAGGAAATGTCTGGTATACTCTGCTGATGATGAAGATCAAACCAAAATAGCAATCTTCTTGCTATATTAGAGATGTCACGAAGTCAAGATCGATGAGTCGAGTGCTGACTGTTGATAGATATGATCATATTGGCAGAAAAAAGCTTGACGAATTCTGTCAATCTTAACCAGATTGCAATAGCATGGCTTGATGATTAAGGAGAGTAAGATTCTTTGATCAATGTTTGATGTCATTAGACTTTAACAAGAGTAAAAAATAGCTCTGTGAATCATCATTTGATAGAGCTTGAGAGAGCAATGTATATGAAACGAGCATAAGCAAAGCGGATGTTTGTTAATCCTTTTGAGAGGTCGGATTAACCTGTTCACCTGTGAAAAAAGGCAGTTGACAAAAAGAGGGCTATACTCGGAAGTGACTAAAGAAGGTTGGATGCTGTCACAGGTGTTCCCCGTGGGCCTTATGCATCGCTTGCCTGAGAAAGGTCATCCCAAGTAAAGTCCTACTCGAAGCAGGCTGGCTGCGCATCCTCAAGGAGGGCACAAAAAAGAAAAGCAAGGAAAATCCTGAGAAGGATCGCTAGATACACTGCTCTCTTGCCTCGGGTACAATCATCACTGATCAATGAGACTAGTTGCGCCAAGTGGCCTATTGCTTGTCTGTGGATTGATCAGTGGAATTGTGGGAACACGCGAAGGCACGGATCGAGAGTACCAGAGAGTGTTCGGCCATCACAATTGTGAGATGATCAAAGAGACAAGGCTACGCTTGATCGCCATTGCTTGTCAAGAAAAGATCACCGTAACTGTAATGTTTCCTTTGCGAAGCAAGGCAGAGCTAACACATGGAGCTCCCCTAGCACGCACTTTGTGTCAGATATCTCTTCGTAGTCTGTAGCCAAGCTCTTTACGGCAAGAGACTCAGAGAAAAGAGAAGGAAGGATAGGCATCACAAGAAGGGAACTGTGTTAGTATGATATCCCAGATAAAAGCTTTATTGAAAAGAAAGAATAATGAACACTGAGAAGTGAAAGAGGGAACGTTTTTTTTTTTTGCAAAATGAAAAATGTTTAAAAAGAATAAGAGTACAGATAACCCATCAAGGTTGTGAGGAGCTTTTGGAGGACTGTGAAGTCTATTGCTTGCTTAGAATAGCCTTCCAAGCACGCCTTCGTTCGTCGACATCGAAGCACTCAACAGTGTTCTTGATGACAAGAAGAGGGGGTTCTTCGACTAGGTTCACTCCTTTTGAGGAGCAAGGAACATCTGCAACTTCTTTGTCCTTTGAGGTTACTGGATCAGGGCGATCATCTTTGGGAAGTAGATCTCGCATCTTACCCTGCCGGAGCATCCTTTGCACAAGCTGGCGGAGTGCTCGACAGTCTTCTGTTAGGTGGCCTGAATCTTTGTGAAATTCACAGTATGGTTCGACGTCTCTAGACCTTTGATCGGTTGGCCGATAGGGCTTCTTGTAGTTTTGCCATATCTTTCATAATCTGGATTACTTCTTGCATGGCCTCGTCGAGATCAGACTCATGCAAGTCATTGTCTTGTCGGTGATGAACTGTCGCTGCTTGTGAAGACGGAGCTAGTGGCAGTAATGGGTCTTGAGCACGATCACGGCTCGGGAAGGAGTATCAATGGTGTTGAAACCTTCTCTCCTTTTTTGAGTGAGTTGGAAAATGATTGTGAGGAGACCTTGGAGGATGCTTGCGAGAGAGATCTTCCTCGGATGTAAGCTTGGGGAGACGAAGCCTGGGTTGCTCTTTTCTCCTCGAATGTACGAGTTGGACAAGGCAATCAACTCTTGGTATGTTTTTGGCGCTCGGACATTGGCTTCAAACTTGAGAGGTCCCTTCACGGAGACCGTGGATAAGAGCCACTCGGTACATTTCGTGATTAATAATCTTGATGTCCAAAATCTCTTTCTGGAATCGATCAACAAACTGAGACCAAGTCTCATTTCCATGCTGCTTGATCTCAAAGAGGGCTTCAGGACCGCCCTTTCTCTTGGTTGAGGTAGAGAACCTGAGCAAGAACTCCCTTCGCAGATCAACGAAGGAAGTGATGGAGTGAGGACGAAGTCCATAGAACCAGTCCCTCACTTGCCCATCAAAGGTAGTGACAAGGAGCTTGCACTTAGTCGCATCTGTAAGGGTTTTGAGAGAAACGGCTGACTCAAATGCTTGAAGGTGCTTTACTGAATTAGTCTCTCTGGTATAGATTGGCAGTCGAGGCTCTCTGAATTTTGCTGGAGTTGGTTCATGGAGAACGTTCTTTGTGAATGGTGAAGGTTCTTCTTGACCTCATACAGCATAAGAATAAAAAGGAGCATAAGCTGTAGCTGCAAAAGGAGCAAGAGGGTAAAAAGGAAAAGTTGTTGCAGGAGGAGCAAAGACAGGAGCTGCAGAGTAGGGATGACTTCCCTGAAAGTTGAGAAATCTAGCAGAACTCCCCCGGGCTGCTTCCCGGAAGACGTTTTGGCGAGCAGCAAACTCTTCATCTTGAGTTCGCAAAGGAGCTGCATGACCTTGGGGGAAGGTTGCTGTGAAAGGAGGAGGATAGACTGGCGGACAAGATGGAGGATAAGCTTGTGATGTTCCAATGTTGAGGCTGGATTGATTAGAGCAGCTGGATCTGCTGCTGGTTGAGTATCTAATCGCTGTGTGATCACAGCAAGCATTTGGTTGATCGCTTGGAACTGTTGAGCATTCTCACGGCGTGATTGCTCAAAGGCCTCCCAGAGAGGATCATCTCTAGGACGTAACTGAGCAAGGTTCTCGGCCAGTTGATGGTCTGACATGGCTAACTGTCGTTGTTCCCCGTCTGATCGGATCTGAAGGTCGCGTGTTAACTGTTGATGCGCGAAAATGGCACCGGGCAGCTAACACGGAGGGGAGCGTGTTCGGTCTCACGGGCTGGGAGAGGAAGAGGATGAAGGTTGCGGGGAAGAGGAAGGAAGCTTCTGAGTGCTCGAAAGTGGAGCAAGCAGCTTGTTCAAGGAGTTGTGTGGATAGAGGAGACGAGGAACTTGATCAACTGAGAGGGTTGATCAAGAGAGGAGAAGGTTGATCAGGAGCTGTCATGCATGCGGTTACTCTTTACGGTTGTGCTTGCAGGTTGGTGCCGAGGGAGTCGAGCTGAGCTAAGGAGAAGAGAGAAGGGGCCGCTAGCAGCGGCAACAGCAGACTTTGCTCGTCGCGGCCTAAATGCCACTCTTGCGACGGGTTTTCCTTTGATTATTATCTAGCTGTTACAGCTTGTTATCCTCCTTTACAAGAAAGCTGGCGGCTAAGGAAGAAGTGTCATAAGAGGTCGCGCGGGCTGAGCTAAGGAGGCCGACAGACCGCGTGGGCTTGTGAATACAAGGAGACCGCGGGGACTGGACAGGCAAGGCGGTAGGCCACGCGAGTAGAGAGAGGCTGCGCGGACTGAGAGACAGAGTCCGCAGGAGGGCTGGCTAGCTGACTTCGGGCGCGAGTGCGATGAGACCTCCGGAATTACGTTCCATTCCCATGTGAGAGGCATGAGGGCCTATTTATAGGCCCGGGGGGGAACGGCCGTGGGGGGGTAACGGCCCCAGTTGCGGTGATGTTACCCCCAGTGAGACGGTAACTTGAGGCGGAAGACGGATATCGAGTCCGCAGACCGCCAACTCGACTGGGATAGCGCAGACTGTGGAGGCTGTGTGCTGGCTGATGGCGAACTGGCGAACTGAAGCCGGACTGCAGGCGAATCCGCGGAGTCCTAGCTGTTGAATTGAGATGGTCCACCTGCCGGAGTGGGCGGATGCTGGAGGCTATGTGGCGATCTGCGAGGAGAATCCGCGGAGTCCGCCACTGCTAAACTGATCGAGCTGCAAGGGGAGTGCGAGCTGAGGAGCGGCCGCTGAGTCCGCAGAGTCCACAGGAGACTGGGCGGTCTGGGACTGCTTGAGGGAATTCTGGTTGTTGTTGTTGGGCTTCAGTGGTGAAGGCGGACTGGAAGTCGACCACACTTTGAGTCCGCCGAGCTCGCGAGGAACTAGGTATTGTTGTTGTTGATTTTTGCGCTTAGTTGGAGTCCGCACTCCCTAGGCGGACTGGCAAAGGGGGCTGGTTGCCCACGCTGCTGGGCGACAAAGGACATGCGGCCTATTGTCGGCCTGGGCGATCTGGGCGGATATACTTCTGAGTCCCCCAATGTTGGATGTCCTGTCAATTACGAGCAAAGTTGTGGGTTGCTGTCGGCCTGAGCGGATAGGAGTCTGAATACGGCAAAGGACCATCTGTTGATACAAAGCTGCGGTTAAGCTCACAGGGGAGCGTCCTGCAGAGGCGGATTGAAGGAACAGTCTGCAGACCCTGCGGACCAAGAGGAGGCTCGTGACCTGGCCGATCAGACTGTCGATACCGGGCAAGCTGCGCGGCCTGGGCGGACAGAGAATTCTATCCGCCCAACCTAGGAAGCGACCTCCAGGAGGAACCTGGAGCAGGCCGCTACCGGCGAGCTGGCTGCCTTGGGAAGGATTGCCGATTTCGGGGTTAACACCTGCTGCTAGGATAGAGATAAGGCCCCTCTATCACATTAAGATAGTGTATCAGAGGTGGATAGAGATGAAGAAGAAGATGTTCAATGCCATGGATTGATGGAAATAACTGATGAAGAGTGCAGCCAGGATCAGCCAGGTCAAGCTCAGGTAATTTCTAAATCTCTGCCTTCTATGTCAAATCATGAGGCTAGCTCAAATTCTGAAGCTCAATCCTCAAGAGATGAAGGAGATTTAGATTCTGAGGATGATGTCAACTCTATAATTGACAAGTATGGAGAACTTCTTGAAGCATTTAAGAGGTACAAGCTCCTTGCCAAGAGACAGGCAAAAGAGCTTCTCAGTCTTAAAAGTAAGTGTGAAGTCCAAGAAAAAGCTCTCACTGATATGGCTGCGCAATCAGCCCAGCACATGGAGATCATTGACAGGAAGTCTGTGGTAAGAGTCTCACATGAGAAACCTATCCAGAAACTTCAAAATGATCTCCTAAGTGAGAAATTGCTAGTGACCAAGTGCTTGGGAATTTGGTTCTTAGAACACACTACAAGTTTCCCACCTGAACACTCTGATAACAAACAAATATTACTATGATGGGCTGATAAATCATCCTTTAATTTGAAAGAGTTGTTACACATCATACCTTATTTGTTTGAAGAGCAATTTGTGTCTTTTTCATAGTAAAATTTAAAGTTTATTATGATGACTTTCATGTCATGACCTTATGTTTATTTGCTTATATAGGTGATGGAGCAAATAGAGAGCTTGACTCTTGAGGAATTGGTGATATGCTATGTTGTCACTATGTGGCCTTCCCCATAGAATGTAAAGAGAATGTTTTGAGTCCAATTACTTTATGTCAAAAGAAGTTGTAATTGCCTTGGAGCATAACACAACCCTCGTCACCTCCACCAGTTTCTCCTACACCTACTACACTAGTTCCCACCCCCGATTTTTTGGAGAGTTATTGACAGCTTTAGATCTGAGAATGATTGCTCATTTTTATAATATAGTAGCATATATTGGTAAGGTATATAATAAAATAGATGCACTAAGTGCAAATTTTGATGAGTACATCCATAGACCACAACCATCTACAAGTGTGCCTACCTCGCCACTAAAATACCCCCCTAAAGTAGACCGGGCCAGGAGGATAGCCTTACTCTCCAAGACAGCCACATATTCTTCCCAAATGGGTGACATGTCCATTTCTCAAGCGTAGAGTGATCTCCTTAAAAGCTATAGAACATCATCACAGATCTATTTATAGCGAAAACATCTCAGGAAAAAACTTATAAATACATGAACAAAGGGGTCGTGGCCAAGTTTGTACATATTGCCCACAAAAAAAGAGCTCTTGCAACCACTGATCCCAAAAATCTCACATTTCCAAAGTTTGGTGGCGAGACGGTTGCTTATACTCAAGTCAGTTTTGCTGCGGGTACATTCTTGGACTCTGGGTGGGCCATGTGCTGCTTCAAATCCTAAAAATTATGTATAACAACACCTTGAACATAAAGACTAGTGGATTACTACTCCCTCCCCAAGATCCCTAAGGCTTGGGGATGAGAGCGAGCCTCTAAAGGATATATATAGCCGAAACATTAAAAGTAAATAAGTAATTATACATAAAACAAGCTAGGAGCAGGTGCTGAATCAATGCTGGAATAAATAACTAAAAAGCAGGATATATAAACAATTATTTAATAAAAGCTTTACAATCTAGCATGCAATCACATGTGTTAACAACATCCAACAACAGCTTATGTCGACATAAATTGACCATTTCCTTCCAGCAAGGTAGCTAACCATACGAGCCTCACTGATGTGGTAGAACGGTGACAGTGGTCGGTCTTACCACTTATGAGTGTGTTCGTACCACACTACCTAGACCCTGGTGTACAACATGGTGTACTTATTGAAGTGGGTGACATTTGACGTTAACGAGAATCCGTCTAACTAGTGGAAGGGCCCGACAAGGAATAAAGTAAAAGACAAGCTCCCAGGATTCACTCTTCCTAGTGCCCAAAGTCGTCAACCTTTCCGTACCGGTACGAACAGTCTAAAGGCATGACAGATCCGCCACTTTAGCCACAAAACATTGTATAAGCATTACAATAAGAAAACTAGCATGCACCTTCTAGGTCGGTGGTTGCTATCTGTAACAACCTCATTTTTATAATAATAATAATAATAATAACAAAAAAACAAAACCTAATCCTTACCCTTATAACCCGAGCCCTACCTCACTCTCACGGTCCAATCCCGCAGGTCCCGATCCCGCCTCTCTACCCGGACGCCGACTACCCATCCTGATTCAGCCTCCGACGGCGTCCACCGTTCCCGTCGCCGCCTCCTGCCGGCGATTTCATCCCCGGTGATTCCTCCTTCTTCTCTGGCCGACGATAACAGCAGCAAGCCGCCTTCCTTCTTCTCCTTCTCCGACCGATGAGGGTAAGACAAAACCCTAGTTCTCCCTTTTCTGATTTCTCCACCTCCTCTTTTGGAATTAACGTGGATTTTCCTCCGTGACCTCGTCCAGGGCAGCAACTCTTCTACGGCAACCATAACTCTCCATTTCGGCCGGTGGATCTCTAGAGGAACACCTAGGGTTTCGCCCGAAACCCCACTTCGTGGATTTCTGAGCCTTGATCTGGTCTCCTTGGGTAAGGAACCCCTCTTTACTCTCATTTTCCATTTTGCCCTAATTTATTTGGGAGGATTTCCGCCCTCCGATCGACGTAATTTCGTCATTCCCTTTTGTGTTTGTCGTAAATTCGATTAATTTCATTTATGTTTGTGTTTTCGGTGTCGCTCATTAGATCTAGCGGTGGAATTCGCTCCGAACCCTCTCCGATTTACGGTTTCCGACGCCTAGAGCCGCCAAATTCTCGATCCTTGTGGTAACTTCTCTCCCCTCACTCTCGAGGGAGGTAATTTCCTTCAAATCACCTTTTATGTGAGTTTTCTTTTGCAAATATTAAATGCCTGTGTAAGTGTAGGAATCCCGGTTATGATATTGTCTTCGCGTGGTCTTAAAGCATGTCAAAAGAATTTAAGATTTCCTAAGCACTTGCTAACACCACTTAGCCGCCACCATACGTTCAGCTTTACCTTAAGGCGAGTAGACAAACCTCTCTTGCTTGCAAACATGGAAAAAATCTATTTTTACTACATTTTTTTTGTTATGAAGTAAACCCTTAGATACTGGAATCATCTAATTAATAACTTGTCCAAATTAATTATGAATCCCCAAGATTTGTTTAATATCATAGACAAACATTGAGAGGAGAGTGTTGGTTTGGTGTGACGCGTTGAATCGAGACCCCGCCTAGCTGGTAAAAGAAACCATTAGACGACTTTTGCCAGCACAGTTGTTGATAAGCCTTGCATTAATTTATACACTAGAATCATGTACACCAAATGACAATACCTTCACCCTTCATTGTTTTCTGTTTATGGTATGACAGCTAGACTAAACTCCGGAGTAGGCTATTAAAGTAAACGCATCTTGTTAGACATGGTTACTTGCCCGGTAGTAGGTTGCTACGTGTAAAACTAGTTTAATGAGCTCTTGATTCCTCTACTTACTTTTTGTGCAAGTTATTAACTTGAATCTTTATGTATTTTTTCATGTTCTGAGGCATTTTCCTTCTGTTTGGATTTGAATTAGGGTTTGTGACTGCGCCGTCCGGTTCCTGAGTATTCTTCATCCAACTTCAACTTTGCTTGGAGGTTTCATTTTGGTTTGATGTATCAGCAGGTTTTATGTATTTTGTTTCAGTTACTGTTGGATTTTACTATTCATGTATTAGTTATCGTCAGACATTTTCTCTTGTATCGTGGACAAATTTTTAGGGTGAAGCATTGTATTGGTTCATTTCACTTATGATATTTCCACCTTTGCAGCTAGTTGCATTCATTTTGTTTCAGTACTGCTTGTGGCTTCGTTTTTATAAAAGGAATGCATGCACAATAACTTTTTATTTATTTATTTATGGTTTCTGCACCAATTTAAAATCAATTAAATCCCTTTCAAAAATAACAATTTAAAAATAGTTGTAAAATCTCTGTGTCTGCCTTAGCAGGCATGGCTCCTCTCTGCATGCCTGTGACATCACGACCCGCCTGAAGCACACTCTAATCTTGTTAAGATGGGTCATGACAGTTGGTATCAGAGGGAGGTTAGCTCCTAAAATTGAAGTATTTTGAAAGTATTAAATATTTTGGAACTTTATTATGTAAATAAATATATACATGCATCATTGCACCACTCACTTTGTCATTTTCTGTTGTTCAAGGATGAAACATGCACACACTCACTCATAAGCTTGAGTAGTATGTGTGCAAATGTTAAGGGAGTATGAGCAAACTTAACATTTATATGCATATGAATTTCCAGTAGGATATACACCGCTAGCAAATATTAAATTGTATGAGCGGTTTAATATTTTCAAGTACATTACATTAGAATCATAATGTGCATGACATGTTAAGTGATATGAGCACTTAACATGACATGTGTATCCATTCATGTGCATTTTTTAGGAATGCATTGTAGGCATAATTACATTGCATGCATATCATAACTCATTTCACAAGTGTTAAGCTAAGAGCAACAGATGACGATAATACACACATGGATTTTGCATTGATAGTTCTAACGCACACAAATCTATTGCCGCATTTGCATTTGCATAGCTTTCACCTAGGCTCCGTTTGGGGGGGGGACTTATTTTCACCGGTCAAGCGGTCACGACCGCATGAACCAGACCTTAATTACGGCCCGATTCATGCGGTCGTGACAGCTTGACCGGTGAAAATAAGTCCCCCCCCCCAAACGGAGCCCTAGAGTTGTCCACTGAAAATGCTGTAACTATTACATGATTTATGTATCCAACAATGTTAGAATGCTAGAATCTGTAGTCTCGATCCGTTATGCTTAGCCTGACTATTTCTCTTACTCAATTCTTTTATGTTTATTTTAGTTGGCTCCTAAGCGATCACAGTGAAAGAAAGCTACCTCTTCTGCGAGGAAGACCCCTAGAGATGAAACTGCCCAGCTTTTGAGACAGGTTCGGGAGCATGCCACCCGTCTGGAGGGGGAACGCCAAACTCCTGATCCAGCCTCTGGTTCCGAAAGCGTAAGGACGACTGGAGTAGCTGTTACCAACACCCCTCCTGCACCTAGATCTGTAACTGACTTGCCTGATGGCACAATGGAGTTCCCGCTCGTGCCAAGTCTGACTGCTCCCCCTGTAGCGATGGCAGACACTCTGGCTTTCAAAATACTAAATCAGCCTACCTACAATGGTGGCCGTGATTACTTCGTGATCAATGAATGGATCTCCCAGATGGAGAAACACATTGAGTATGCTGCAGTTCTCGAGGCCCAAAAGGTTCTCCTTGCGGCCTATCAGCTGACCGTGGATGCTTACACTTGGTGGCTTCAGCGCCCCAGCCTCTCCGATTCTACCACCTTGACTTGGGGACAGTTCAAGGATGCTCTTATGGAGAACTTCCTCTCTTCTATGGAGCGGGACAACTTAGATGATAAGTTCCCGTCCCTTCAACAGTTTGGCAGGACAATGACCGAGTTTGTGAGAGAGTTCTCCCGCCTATCCCTTCTTGCAGCGGAGTTCGTGCCAGATGAAGCCAAAAAGATCAGCCATTTTGTGAAGGGGCTACGTCATGACTTTCAGCAGCATGTGGTAGCCCATGACGCCACCACCTACGCGAAGACTATGGGAGCAGCCTTGAAGGTGGAAGCAATTGAGTTGGATCGTTCTGCCAAGAAAGACCAGCATGGCACCAGGAACGTCGCAACGTCCGACCTCAAGTGCAAGAGTTCTTCATCTCAGGAGTAAGGTCCCGGGTCCAAGGAGGTGTGAACCTTCAGTCGTAAGGTGGGCCATGTTGCCCAAGACTGTCGTTATCTCCTGAAGAAGCAAAAGAAGGATATCCATTCTCCACCGCCTCAGATGATGCTTGCCTCTACCTCCATCGTTTGTGCGTACTACAAGAAGCCGGGCCACCAGCTGAAGGGCTATCGTCGTAGACAGAAGGCCTGTTTCAAGTGTGGGCATGTTGGACACCTCAAGCTAGACTGCCCTATGAAGGAAAGCCCGGTTCCCGCTCAGCCACTACAGGCTGTCCCCAGAGCTCAGGACAGGGAAAAGGCCGTGCTGAACGTCACCACTCAGGGCGAGGCGCTCGCATCTACCTCCGTCATCTCTGGTATGTTTTAAGTAAAGTTTTAAATTTCCTGCATCCTTTAATTACCTGCCTTTAGTATTGATAATCTTGAAATATGTTTATGATGTTTAATTCTAGGGAGTTTTAGGGTCAAGAATAAGTGGATGCAAATCCTTTTCGATTCTGTGGCATCTCACTCCTTTATAGCACGCCATTTTATTAATCTCCATGGTTGGCCTACTTCGGCACTCGAAGTCCCTTTCGAGATATCTTTACCTGGTTATGTGCACCTTTCTAACAGGGGTATTCATAATTGCCCGATCCTGCTTGGCAACTTACAAGTCTTTGTCGACCTCATAGTCCCTGATATGACAGAATTCGACGTAATCTTGGGTATGAACTGGCTGGTCGCGTATCGAGCAAAGTTGTACTATGTGGCAAAGAGGGTCAATCTCAGTATCGATGAGAAGGACATCAGCGTGCATGTTCAGACCACTCGCAGCCACCTGAAGGTAATTTCTACTGTGCGCACCACTCGGTTTCTTATCCAGGGATGTTTTGCCTACTTTGTTTATGCTTCACACTCGGATGCTGCCACACCTCAACTTGATTCTATCCTGATTGCTTCCGAGTTCCCTGACGTGTTCCCTACCAAGTTTCCCGGAATGCCTCCCGATCGTGATGTAGAGTTCTCCATTGATGTAGAGCCTGGAACGCGCCCCGTATCTAAAGTGAAAGATATAGTACCTAAACACCTAGAGGAGGGGGGGTGAATAGGTGACCAAATTCTTTTTGACTTTTTATGGCAGCAATCAGTTAATATCACAGAATTCTATCTACTATATCACAGCACATATGCAACAATCACAGCCAACAACAATCACACAGTAGACACAGAGTTTTATAGTGGTTCCCCAAGCTTTGGGTACATCCACTTCCCCCCTTCGCCTATCTAGCAGTGTACTAGATTCGGCCAAACTCCTCCACTATCTCAGAACCCAAAACAGGCTCCTACACCTCAGGCCCAAGGCCCTACAACTCAGCTTTTCCACAAAGCCTACACTCAGCCACAAAGGCCTACACTCAGCCACAAAGGCCTACACTCAACCACCAAGGCCTATACTCAGCCACCAAGGCCTACACTCAGAGATTTAACTCTCCTATCCTCAGCCTTTATAATTGCAGGCTTACAATCTCAGATCCCTAAGGATCCTACAAGTTATAATGAATACAAAATGTATAAACTCAACAACTTAGATGAAAGAGAGATAAGTTGTGAGATTCTTGATGAGTTCTTGGAAGAACTCAGCTGAAATCAATCTGACTTGGCTTTCTTCAAAGCTTCTTGAAAGTAGAACACAATAAGACTGATTCCTCTGCAGTTGATCCTTGATCTCTGCTTCTTAAGATTCAGACCAATCTGAATCCTTCTTCTCAGCTGGGTTCCAACAGCTGATTTCTTGGATGGAGCTCTCTCTCTCCAACTTCTTAGATCTGCACTTGATTGTTCAAGGAATAGCTAGATCTTCTTTGTTGAATACTTGATCGATAATTTTAACAACCTCAACCACAGTTTCTGTAGACTGTATAAGCCTATTTATAGGCCTTCTTCATGGTAACCAGCTGGTCCGGTTCATAACTGAATTCTGACAACTCTGACAGGTGATGCAGACCGGCTGGAATGGCAGCTGTCAAGTCATCCAGTCAGTTCTTGAAATTTTGTAACTGTCTTTAAGTGTCGAGACTTTCTGTCTTTAAGTGTCGACACTTATAGATCAAGTGTCGACACAAGTTGTCTAAGTGTCGACACTAGTCTACAAGGTGTCGACACAATTCCTTGTGTTGTAGATTTTGTATCTCGACACTACTTCTTCTTCATGTGTCGACACTGAAATTGAGTGTCGACACAAGTACTTGTACTTCAGTATCTTGCTGAATTCTTCTAAGTATCGACACAACACCTTTGTGTCGACACATCTTCATGTGATGAATCTGTTAAGTGTCGACACTGATTCTTGGTGTCGACACATGTCTTTAGTGTTGATACTTGTTGAGTGTCGACACATTGCTCTGGGTGTCGACACTTTCTTCTTCTGCCGAGACTCTGGCTGAGTGTCGACACAACTCCTTAGTGTCGACACTTGTACTTAGAATATTTTGTTGAACTTTGCTGTTCTTTGCTAAGTGTCGACACAGCTCCTTGTGTCGACACTTTCTTCAAGTGTTGAGTCTTCAGCTAAGTGTCGACACATTGTTCTGAGTGTCGACACTTACTTTCAGTGTTGACTCTTCTGCTAAGTGTCGACACATTGTTCTGGGTGTCGACACTTACTTCAAGTGTTGACTCTTCTGTTGAGTGTCGACACATTGTTCTGGGTGTCGACACTTATACTTAGTCTCTGCAGACTTTTGCTAAGTGTTGACACAACCTCCAAGTGTCGACACTTTCTGGTGTAGACACAGTTTTTCTGGGTGTCGACACAACTGCTAAGTGTCGACACAGCTTCACTGTCTTTTCTTCACTGAGTGTCGACACAGCTCCTTGTGTCGACACTTTCTGTCTGGTGTCGACTCAGCATCCCCGGTGTCGACACAATGACTCTAAGTGTCGACACTGCTTGTCTGGGTGTCGACACAAGTCTTCTTAAGTGTCGACACTTTCCCTCTGGGTGTCGACACATGGACTTAGAAACTTTTTCTTCTTTCCTGCAAATACTTAGCCTGCACAAGTAAACTCAAAACACATCAAATACATTTTGATGTATATCATTGAGTTGGGTGAGGTTTCTTCAAATCAAGTACATTTGAACCAATGTACCCAACATAAAGCTCCATACTGCATGGCACCACGAGAACTGGAGGAGCTTAGATCGTAATTGGATGAATTGCTTGAGTGTCGGTACATTCATCCCAGATCTTCTCCTTGGGGAGCCCCCGTTCTCTTCGTTAAAAAGAAAGACATATCTATGAGATTATGTATCGATTATCGGGATCTGAACAATGTAACCATCAAGAATAAGTATCCCATCCCGTGCGTGGATGACCTATTTGATCAGCTCAAGGGTAGTACTGTCTTCTCCAAGATCGATCTCAGGTCAGGCTACCATCAGTTGAAGATCAAGGAATCTGACGTCCCCAGGACATCCTTCCGGACTCGGTATGGACACTTTGAATTCTTGGTGATGTCTTTTGGGTTGACTAATGCCCCTTCTGCATTTATGGATATGATGAACCGTGTCTTCTGCGAGTACCTGAATAAGTTCATCATCGTCTTCATTGATGATATCTTAGTCTACTCCAAGACTCATGAGGAGCATGTAACCTACCTTAGGCTCACTCTCTCCATGCTTCGTCAGCACCAACTCTATGCCAAGTTGGCAAAATGTGAGTTCTAGCTGGATCGTGTTGCCTTTCTAGGGCATGTCATTTCGGGTGATCGACTTTCCGTTGACCCTGCCAAGATCTCCGCAGTTATGGACTCGAAGCAACCTTCTACCCCTATTGAAATCCGCAGTTTTCTTGGTCTGGCTGGCTATTATCGGCGTTTCATCAAGGATTTCTCCTCTCTTATTGCTCCTCTAACTAAGCTAACTCAAAAGCATGCCAGGTTTGAGTGGTCAGATTAGTGTGAGCAGGCTTTTTCTGAATTGAAGCAACATTTATGTTCAGCGCCAATTTAGCTCTTCCGTCAGAGGGGTTAGACTTCTCAGTTTATACCGATGCTTCAAAAGTTGGGTTGGGTTGTGTCCTGATTTAAGAAGATCGTGTTATCGCTTATTGGTCAAGGTAGTTGAAGATTCATGAATGCAACTACCCCACTCATGATCTGAAGTTCACTACAGTAGTGTTCGCTTTGAATCTTTGGCGTCATTATCTCTATGGCGTGAATTGTCACTTCTTCACTGACCATCAGAGTTTTAAGTATATTTTTTTCTAGAAGGATCTCAATCTTCGTCAGAGACGTTGGTTGAATTCATAGCAGATTATGACTTGCAGCTCACGTATGTGATCGGTAAAGCCAATTTAGTGGCAGATGCTTTGAGTCATCAGACTTCTGTTGTCACATGTGCACCTATGTCAGCTTCCTGAGTTGCTGGATTGTATTTGCAGAGAAGCTTATGTGTCCCGCACATTTGGCGATCCTGACAACAACAAGATGTATCATGACCTAAAGCAGATCATGTGGTGGTCTGGTATGAAGAATTATATTGCACGCTTCATCTCTCAATGTCTGACATGCCAGAAGGTAAAAGCTCAGCATCCGTGTCCTGGTGGTCTTTTGTAACCTCTGCATATCCCCGAATGGAAGTGGAAAGATATCTCTATGGACTTCATCACTGGGTTTCCCAGGACTCCGAGAGGACATGATGCGATTTGCGTCATAGTAGATCGCATGACTAAAGTGGCTCACTTCATCCCATACAAGGAAGGTCATTCCACCGAGAAGATGGCCCAGATTTATGTTTCTGAGATTGTTAGGCTCCATGGGATTCCTCTGCGGATTGTTTCTGATCGTGACTCGAGATTTGTATAGCATTTCTGGAAGGGATTTCAGCAAGCTTTGGGCACTGATCTCAACCTGAGTATCATTTACCATCTGACGACCGATGGCCAGACCGAGGGAGTTAATCAGATTCTTGAGGATATGCTACGGTGTTACATTCTGGACTACAAGGGAGCTTGGGATAAGCACCTACCATTGGTCAAATTCTCCTACAACAACAGCTATCAAGAGAGACTCAAGATGGTCCCCTTCGAAGCACTGTATGGGCGTCGTTGCAGGACCCCGCTCTACTAGTCAGAAGTTGGTGAAAAGGTGATTTTGGGGCCTGAGCTACTCCAGTAAATGGATGAAACCACAAAAAGAATCGTCTTCAACTCAGTCGTGCCATTAAGAGGCAGAGGAAATATGTTAATCTATGTCATCGCCTGTTAGAATTTGTCGTGGGTGATCAAGTATTCCTGAAGGTTTCTCCTACTCCAGGGGTGAAACGGTTCAGTCGGCATTATAAGCTCAGCCCGAGGTCTGTAGGTCCGTACGCCATCTTAGAACGTGTTGGAGAATCTGCATATCATCTGGTGCTACCCGCTTTGTTGTCAGGTGTCCATGATGTCTTTAATGTCAGTCAGCTTCAAAAATACATCCACGATCATAATCGTGTTCTTGACGAAGTTCCAGTGATTCCTGAAGCCAATCTGTCCTATCTAGTCGAGCCCGCGAAGATCATCGAATATCAAGAACGCAAGCTTCTCAAGAGAACCATTCCTGTGGTGAAGGTACTTTGGGTGCATGGCAAGTCTGAGGAGTACACTTGGGAACTCGAATCTAACATGCGCAGTAAGTATCCGCAACTCTTCTCTTAATCTCGGTATGTCTCTGTGTCTGACTTCCTTGTTATTTCAGTACCTTTCATAGTTAGCTTCCATGCTTTATGTGACAAACTATTGTTGAAGTGCATGTCGCCTGAATCTTCATTGTTTTGGCCCCATCCAGAGAATCCTCAGGAAGCTTCGGGACGAAGCTTTATAAGTAGGGGAGAATGTAACCTCTTTTTATAATAATAATAATAATAAAACAAAACCTAATCCTTACCCTTATAACCCGACCCCCCCCCCCCCCCCCCCTCACTCTCATGATCCAATCCCACAGGTCCCGATCCCGCCTCTCTACCCCGACGCCGACTCCCTATCCCGATTCCGCCTCCGAAGACGTCCACCTCTCCCGTCGCCGCCTCCCGTCGGTGATTTCATCCCCGGAGCTTCCTCCTTCTCCTCTGGTCGATGATAACAGCAGCAAGCTGCCATCCTTCTTCTCCTTCTCCGACCGGTGAGGGTAAGGCAAAACCCTAGTTCTCCCTTTTCTCATTTCTCCACCTTCTCTCTTGGAATTAACGTGGATTTTTCTCCGTGACCTCGTCCAGGGCAGCGACTCTTCTCCGACAACCATTATGAAAGTCAGGGATAGATATACATTACACTAGAGGGGGGTGAATAGTGTATATTAAAAACTTTAATTTATTTTTATAGCGGATTAAAAGTAGTGGTATATATATATATAGAGAGAGAATAACCACAACACACAAATAAGAAGAATAACAATCATAGATGATACAAAGAAATTTATAGTAGTTCCCCAATAAATCTGGGTACATCCACTCTTCTACCACCCTGGTAGGAATCCACTACAGGTTTTTGAGCAGGTGCTCTGCCACCAGAAGATCTATTTTTTAAGGGAGATATATCAACCCTTTGAGCTTTTGATCAGGTGCCCAAAAATCAAGCTAAGTCTTTTGATTAGGTGACTTATGAACCAAGAGATTTAACTTTTGAAGGGAGTTAAAAACCCTTTACACGGTTTATGAAATAATCTAAAAGAAAAGATGATGTCTTCTCTGTCAAGAGTCTCTGAGAAGATTAAGTGGATTGATGATGCAAAAAGCTTCCCGTGATTTGTGTAGAGAATATGATCAGGAGAGGGAGACTTTTCTTCAGGGTGTAGGCCATCAAGAATATTGTTTCTCATCATTTGAAATTTCAGACTGATGTGAAATTGATTGTCTCTTGGAGAGTCAGAAGCAAGTTATCCAAAATCTCTATTTGTGTCTCAGTCAGTAACCCCAAAATACATTAGACAATAACCGGCAATTTTTTGAATATATATTCTCTGAGAAAAATTCAAACATTTGATTTTAAAAAACATTCCTTGAAATGTCTGAAGAATCTCTGAGGGTTTGTAAAGGCTAGATTCAAAAATTCATTAACTGCACTAGTAATTAAATAGAATAATAACTCTATGACAATTCCATATTTAATGCTGCCAGAAATGGCTATATCATTAAGAATATTTAGCATTAAATACCAGAATATAACTGACTGAAATTAAGCCTGAAATCAATCTGCCTCTCAATACATATAATTGCCTAAACACTGCAAAGAATTAGTTGAACTAAACCTGGAAATCATCGATCAGAGCTTGGAGTTCGTCGAGCTAAATATGTCATTCGTCGAACTGAGATTAGCTATCATCGAGCTGAGCTGCAGAGTTGAGGTCAGAGTTTGTCGACCAGAAATCAGCTTTTGTCGAGCTAAACTCAGAGGTATAACTCTGAGTTCATCGAGCTGAGCTCGGCGATCGTCGAACTGCGCTTAGCTTTCGTCGAACTTAATTATGCATTCGTCTAACTGCATTTCTTTGGAGTTCTTCTGAAGTAACAAGCCTGGAATGAATAACCTATGACCCTAGACTATACATATTGGGTCAAACTAATCATCCTAAACAAATGATAATGATCCTATCCCAAATCATTAAAAGGTTTCCAACAATCTCCCCGTATTTGGGTGAGGATACTATCTACAATACTAAAACTCAAAGCAGAAAATATCTAGCAGAAAAATTTTCAGCAGATAAAATAAAGTACTTTAAGATTTCAAAAACATAAACAGAGTTTTTAAAAATATGAGATCAGAAATCAAGTATATTTCTTAGGTGCATCTGAGAGAGAATCAGAAGATGATTTAGTAAAGATCAACTTCTCTTCGACTCATCTTTAAATCCTGAGAGCAATGATCTTCAGAGAGGTAGTGCTTAGCACAACTGCCTCTAGATGCAAGCTCATGTACTTGTCCACATTGAATAAGTTCTTCACTTGATATCTATCAATCTCCTTCCGTCTATAAGAGGACATAGTGGAGAACTGAGAGGTGTACTTTCCTTCTACTTTAGCTCTCTTAATCTGTGATAGAGCAACAAGCTCATTAAAACTTGCAATTTTGAAATTTGGATCCATCTCTAGATCATAAACTTTGAAGGAGGCCTCTCTTGATCTGATTGTTGTGAACTGCTTTGACTTGACTGCTGGCTGCTTTGCTTTATTTGTTGCTACTGACTACTTTGAGAACCCGACCTTGAAGGTCTATCCTTTCTGTCTTGATAGGATCTTGAATAAAGAGAAGAAGTAGGCCTTTGAGAATGAGAAACATTTTCTGCTGCTCCTGCTGCTGGAGGAGGAGGAGGAGGTCCTCTCCAAATTTTTGGAGGTGAAGAGTATCTCCTCGTCTTCTTCATGTTCTTTTGCTCATTCTTAGAGAACCTCATCTAGTGGGGGAGGTCTGGAGTGAGGGGTATTCCATGCATAATATAGTATGGAATATCTGCATTAGAAGAAGGTTTAGGAGCAACCTTTGCAGGATCCTTCTACTTTAATTTCCTTTTCTTAGATTTAGAATCTTCTGAGTCATCTGACTCTGAGTCATCATCAGATTCTTCTGCATGGAGATCATATAAATCATCTAACTTCGTAAGCAAATCAGACTGATCAAGAACTTGAACTTCTGGCTGTGTATGAATAATATCTTTATCAACTTGTATATGTACACTATCATCTTCTTGTTCCATGTCTTGAAAAAGAATGTCATCAAAATTGGGCAATGGGGATTCATCCCATGCAAAAGTGGGAGGGGAAGAAACTTGCTCTATAATATTTAGTATATTATCAGCTACTACAGTCTCAAATACTGGATTATTACTGGTAGAAAGATCTTTAAGGCTGTTACTTAGTTGTTCTAAAATGGAAAGATCAACAGTGTCAGTATAACATACTATGGCTCTAGAAAGATCATGCTCAAAAACTGGAAAACTGTTATGCAGAGTATCAAAATAAGATAATAAAGAATGCAAGTTGACTGTGGGATGAATAGAGGGATCAACAACAGTAACAACTTCTGGTACTACTGTTTCTTCTTCTTCTTCAACTGAACTAATCATATCTATATCCTATGATTGAATAAAAACTGCTGTTGGACTGTCTGGAGCTTCTGCTGCAGCTGCAACTAGAACTGCTGGAGCATCTTCATCAAACATCTCTCCCTGCCTAGATCCAGGGAGACCTGAATCTAGGTCCCCAGAAGAAGGGATAGTTTGGAGAGTGTCACTTTTAGAAGAAATTTCAGAAATGGAAGCAAGTACAGGAGCTAAGGAGTCATCCAACAACTTCTTGAGTGTCGGAGTAATAAAATCAAGAAGATTAGCAGCAATGGAAGAAAAATCCAAATACATATATTCAGGAGTGGCCTGAGCAGATGTAGAGGATGAAATTTAAGTAGAGGAAGATGGAGAAGATGTGATTGTATAAGTGGAGCAAATAGTGAATGCCTGAGGAATAGATGAAGGAGGGATGACAGAGGGGATGTCATCTGGAATGATTTCCTACTGGATAGGTGATTGTGGTAGAGCTGGATGTGGTGGAGATGAATGTAAAAGAGAGAAGTGTGGAGTGGAAAGTAGTGGAGATTGAGGCGGTGACTGATGAATGGTGGAATGTGTATGGATTGATATGGATGGAATATCATCAAATGAGATGAGGTGGTAGTGGTGACTGAGGAGGTGGGGGATCAATATGTGGAGTTGAAGAAGGAACTTGTTCAGGTAAAGAAGGTTGATGAGATGGAGAGGACTGCCTGGGAGAATGTGTTGGAGATGGTAGGGGAGAAGAAATATGAGGAGCAGAAACTTCTGCTGGGGTTGGTAGAGTGGCTGTAATAGCCCTTGTGCTTTCAGAAGCCATCCTGGAGGAGGTAGCCCTGGATGGCTTAGGTATCACCCTCTCCCATCTTCCAAAGAGGGCAGAGGTTAGCCTCTTTGAAGCATTAATATAAATGGTCTGAGAGACCAAAAGTTCGGGACACTTAGCCTGTAAGAATATCCCCAGTATTCTGCCATAACCAAGATCCTTTTTGTTAATCTTTTTCTTAATGGAATCAAACAAGATTGATCCCTAATTCATAGACTTCTAATTAACCAAGGCATACATCAAGAGAAATTGGTGACTAGTTATATAAACATGAGCAGAATGTTTGCCCAATAGAACCTTACCAACAATATCAGCTAAGAATTTATATTCAGTGGAAAAATTCTTTTTCAGTAAATGGTTAGGGTTTCCTTGTGAATGACCCAACATTTCTAACATTTCATTAATCTCAGAACTAGGCAACTCTATGTCATCTTCACCATTAACAAAACCAAAAACATCAGAAAGAATTTCAGGAGTGAGAGGAACCTGATTTCCTGAAATAGATCTAATAATATTTGAAGTATCTTGAATCTTGGTTGTATGTACTCATTCTTTGATCTCTGATTTTGAGCCTTAAATAGTTTCAGTATGTCTTGGAAGATTTGATCAGAATGACTAAATGATTCAATGTCTATGTCGAAGCCTGCATCAAATTTCATGGCAGAGAGAATCGCCTGAGAGATCGCCATTTGCCTGCAAAACAGAGAGATCAATTGCAAAGGAAATTGAGAAATTGAGAGATAGAGTTCGATGAAAACCTAGTTATAAGTTTTCAGAAGTCGAAAAGGAGAACTTCGTCCGACGCAAAACAAAACATCGAAACTCTGTTCGATGAAAAATTTCACACACGAAAAGCATTTCGTCGATCTCAGTTTGACGAAAGTTTTGCGAAAGAAATATTTCGTCGAGCTACGTTCGACGAAAGTTTCTCAAAGAAAGTTCGTCGATCTCCGTTCGACGAATATTTCACGAAGAGTTCACAGTTCGTCGATCTCTGTTCAACGAAAGGTGTCCAATTCGTCGAGCTCAGAACAAAAATCAAATTAATGATTCTTCATTTATCATTCCTAACTGATTTAAGAAGAAATTGTATTTTTTCTCATCTAAGGGATTACTGAAAATATCTGCCCTTTGTAAATCAGTAGAAATTAAAACAAGATTAATTTTATTTTTGTCTACATTATCTCTAAGAAAGTGATGTCTTATTTCTATATGCTTTGTCCTACTATGATGGACTTGATTTTGTACAATTGATATTGCACTGGTATTATCACAAAATATTGTTGAATTATTTAAGTTGTATCCGTAATTTAGTAGCTAATTTTGAATCCACAAAATCTGTGAACAACAACTGCCAGCTGCAATGTATTCAGCTTCAGAAGTTGAAGTAGACACAGAAGTTTGCTTCTTGCAAAACCATGACACAAGTCTATCACCAAGAAACTGACAAGTTCCTGATGTGCTTTTTCTGTCAATTCTGCGTCCAGTATAGTCAGCATCTGAGAATCCAGTTAATTCAAATTCTGACTCAGTAGGATACCAGAGTCCTACATTAGGGCAACCTTTTATATATCTTAAAATCTTTTTTACTAAAATTAGATGATATTCTTTAGGATTTACTTAAAACCTAGCACAAACACAGGTAGCAAACATTATGTCTGGTCTACTAGCTGTTAAGTATAATAAGGACCCAACAATAGTCCTATATGTTTTTTGATCAACTGGTTTGCCCTGTTCATCATTATCAACTACAACATTAGAGGGCATGAGTGTTTTCATAGCTGAGGCATCTGACATCCCGAATCTTTTAATTATCTTTTTAGCATATTTTGGTTGGGATATAAAAATACCATCAGGAGTTTGCTTCACTTGTAAACAAAGGAAGTAGGATAGCTCACCCATGCTACTCATTTCAAAATTAGAATGCATTAGGTCTGAAAACCTTTTGCATAGTTTGAAATCAGTAGAACCAAATATTATGTCATCTACATATATTTGAACTAGCAAAATTTTAGATTTATGATGTCTAAAGAACAATATTTTATCTACTATGCCCCTACTAAATTTATTTTCTAGAAGAAAACTAACAAGGGTCTCATACCAAGCTCTTGGAGCTTGTTTAAGACCATAAAGAGCTTTGTTAAGTCTAAAAACATGATTAGAATGAGTTGAAGAGATAAAAACTGGTGGTTGTTCTACAAAAACTTCCTCTTTGAGCTCTCCAATTAGAAAAACACTCTTCACATCCATCTTATATACTTTGAATCTCTTGAATACTGCAAATGCCAGAAAGATTCTGATATCCTCTAATCTTGCAACAGGGGCAAATGTCTGATCATAGTTTATGCCTTCCTCCTGTGAATATCGTTGAGTTACCAATCTGGCTTTATTTCTAACAATGATTCCTTAAGCATCCAACTTATTCTTAAAGACCCACTTAGTTCCAATGACAGGATAGTCTTTGGGTCTTGGAATTAAGTCCCAAACTCTACATCTCTCAAACTGATTGAGTTCCTCTTGCATTGCAATGATCCAGTGGGGATCTTTGATGGATTGAGGTTCAATCTGAGAAATAAAACAAGCATGCATCTGATCTTGATTCAATTGATGCCTTGTTTGAACACCAACTGATATGTCTCCAATCACTTGATATCTAGGGTGATCTCTAAGTATGACAAGATCAACAGGTAGAGTTGGTTGTTCAACTATTTATGGTGCTAATTTCTCGTGGAATTTCATTAGCCACAATATTTTCAGCATACATTTCTGAATTTTCTTCATCACTGACATCATCAGCAATCTGTTGAGAAGGATGTATTGTATCCTCTTATGTTAGGCTTAAATCATCCATTTTCTCACACAGATTTGGTACCTGAAAAGATTATATGGTACAGATATCTCTCTCCTTGTAAAACATATTAGTTTCATCAAAAGAAACATATACAGATTCTTCCATTTTAAGGGTAGATTTATTAAAGACCCTATAAGCTTTGCTGACTTGAGAATATCCAAGGAAATTTCCTTCTGCATCTTTGACTTCAAATTTCCATAAGTGTTTCTTATTATTATTATGAATGTAACACTTACAACCAAAAACTTTAAAATAGTTTACTTTAGGTTTCTTATTTTTAAGTAATTCATAGGGAGTCTTACCCTTTAGTTTATGTATTAGACTTCTGTTAAGAACATAGTTTGCTATGCTTACTGCCTCTGCCCAAAAGGATAGGGGCAAGTGAGCATCAGCAAGTAATGTTCCAGCAGATTCAATTACGGTTCTATTTTTCCTTTCAGCTACCTCATTTTGTTGAGGAGTTCTAGGAGCAAAAAAATAATGTCTGATACCTTCCTTCTCACAGAATTCTTTCATCAGAAGAGATTCAAACTTAGTGTCATGATCACTTCTGATCAATGCAATCTGAGTAGAGTACTCAATCTTGATGTTCCTAAGAAAGTCTGTAAGAACTTTAAAGTTATCTGACTTGTTTCTAAGAAAGAATACCAAAGTGAATCTAGAGAAATCATCTACAATAAATAAGGTATATGGCTTTCCTCCCAAACTTTGTACTACAATAGATCCAAAAATGGACCTTATGCAGCAAATACAAAATCCTGGGTAAATCACTTTTAGAAATGGATTTATAGCTATTTTTACTTTGTTTGCCTAATTGACAAGCCCTGTAAAGTCCTTCCTTCTTTTAAGAACCAGAAGGTAGTCCTCTAATAAAATTATCCTTAGATAGTTTAGCAATAGTCCTAAGATTTATATGACCTAATCTTTTATGACATAATTCATTTGTTTTACTTATATGATTGAACAGGCAAATTTCAGATTTTGCAGAGTTAAAGTTTACTATGTAAATGTTATCTTGTCTAACTCCAGTTAAAATAATTTTGTTATCCTGAGATAGAATAGAACATAAAGTCTTATTAAAAGATACCTGATAACCTTCATCACATAATTAACTTATGAAAATAAGGTTATGCTTGAGACATTTCACATAAGCTACCTCCCTGAAGGTAACTTCTCCAACTTTGACAATCCCATAGCCCTTTGTCTGGCCACAGTTAGAGTCTCCAAAAATGACTTTAGGTACAAGCTTAGCTTTGAAGTCACTTAAATTCTCTTTTCTGCCTGTCACATGTTTTGAGCAACCACTATCCAAATACCACTGTTCCTCTATGGTAGGATAGTTCTTTCCCTGCATTAAAACAAATTAGGTGTTATTTACCTAGGTTACCTTGGGTCCTAGTTTCTTGAAATAATAATTAGAGATATAAGAATACTCAGGTTGATCCTTGTAATCAATTGGATGATATCTCCTGGGAAGAATAATCCACCGAGTAAAAGGATTTATAAATTTTTGAGTTTGATTATACTTTTGGAAAGAATTAAAATTTCTCATTTGAAAAGCTGGGTTTGATGAATTATATTGAGTTCGTCGAGCTGAGTTCGACGAATGGGAGTGAGTTCGTTGAGCTCCATTCACAGAAAAATAATCTCCATTTTTTGTGTTCCACGTTTGTCGATTGCAGTTCGACGAATCATATTGATTTCGTAGAACACCATTTCCTGTGTTCATAGTTCGTCGTTCTCAGTTCGACGAAAAGTGTTGATTTCGTCGATCTCGGTTCAACGAATTTTTTTGAACATAGGTTTTATGAAAATTTTTATTTTGTTTAGGGTTTTGTAAAACTTCTGTAGTTTTATCTAAATCTTCTAATTTTTCTTTACCTTTAGCAGAGACAAATTTTACAGGTGTAGATAAAATATTTTTCTATAACAGATGAGGTTGACTTGATAAAGCTCTCAAGCCTAATTTGTCATTTAGCCTGACATTAACTGTGCTTGTGATATTCATCAGTTTGATGCTTCTCCCATTAATAGATTCTTCAAAACTTTTAGCCTCAGATAAAGTGTTTCTAAAGATACTATTTGTTCAGAAGCAATTTTCAAATCATTTTTAAGTTTTATGTTTTAGAAAGACAGATTATCTAATTCAGTTAATTTCTCTCTGGGTAGTTTTATTTCTTTCTCAAACTTTATCAAATCATTACATAATAATTTAAAATCCTTTTTAAATTGTTCTGAAGTAAAATCAGGATAGAGATTACCTGATCCTCTTCAGACTCAGATTCAGCATCAGAATTACTGCATGCGACATTGATTGCCATCAAACACACTTCTTTAGACTTTGATTCTTCTTCATCTTCACTTGAGTTGGATGAATTTTCAGTTTTTGATTCACTCCAAGTTTCAGCAACAAATCCTCTCTCCTTCTTTTTGTGTTTGCTGGAAGAAGGTTTGTTGGAGTGCTTCTTAGATTCTTTCTCTTTCTTCTTATCCTTCTTCTGATTCTCAGGACATTCTGGAAGAATATGTCCTGGATTCCTGCAACCATAACACATAATTTCTTTAGTGGGTGTTTTGTCATACCTTGGTTTGTCATTGTTTCTGGAATATCTTCTCCTGAAGTCTTTTCTTGCCATTTTGTAGAATCTCTTAGCCAAGAGACCTATAAGATCTTCATTCTCTGGAAGAACTTATGCTTCTTCTGTTGCTTGGAAGGCTATGCTCTTCTCTTTCCTTACTGTAGGTGAAGTCCTTTGTTCAGCTTCCCTTATTCTGATGAGCTGCTCATAAGATTTGAGCTTCCCCAACAAGGCCTCTGTTGTAATCTCATTTAAGCTTCTGACTTCTTTGATTGGCCAGATCCTTGAATTCCATGTACTAGGGAAACACATGAGGATCTTATCATTGACTTCTGTCAATGTGATGTCCTTCTCCAAGGTCTTCAGTTCATTAACAATGAGACTGAGCCTTGTGTACATTTCAGCTACAGATTCAGATTCTCCCTTTTTGAAGTTCTCATATTGAGAGATAAGGTGAGATCTTCTGTCTTTTCTCTCATCAGCAGATCCAACAACCATTGTATTGAGGGAGTCCCAGATAGCTTTTGCTGAAGTGCATTCAGCAACCTTTTGGAGGATGTCATCTGACGTTCTTTGAGCTAAGATGTTCATTGCTTTGGCATCAACAATTTTAGCTTTCTTCTGGGCTTCTGTCCATTCTGGAGGTGGTACAACACTGGTGCTAGTTGTTGCCAATGGTTGAGGTGGACCTGTCAAAATAGAGTTGTAGATATCTTCATCAATAGAGTTTATATATAATTTAATCTTTGCTTTCCATAATGCAAACTTATTTAGATTGCACACAGGAGGTCTACTGCTTGAATATTCCTTACTTTGTGCCATGATAAATTTCTAGGTAAAAATAAAATCTATCAGATCTTTTGGTTCATGTGTTAACCTGTAAAACCAAAGAATCACTCTCTGAATACCAATTGAAAGTGAGGGATAGATCTACTTTACACTATGGGGAATACTGTATATTAAAAACTTTAATTTATTTTTATAGCAGATTAAAAGTAGTTGTGTGTGTATATATATAGAGAGAGAGATAACCACAACACACAAATAAGAAGAATAACGATCACAGACGACACAAGGAAATTTATAGTGGTTCCCCAATAAATTTTCATACGTCCACTCTTCTACCACCCTGGTAGGAATCCGCTACAGGTTTTTGATCAGGTGCCTTGCCAGCAGAAGATCAATTTTCTAAGAGAGATCTAACAAACTTTGAGCTTTTGATCAGGTTCTCAAAAACCAAGCTAAGTCTTTTAATCAGGTGAATTATGAACCAAGAGGTTTAACTTTTGAAGGGAGTTAAAAACCCTGTACACAGTTTATGAAATAAACTAAAAGAAAAGATGTTATCTTCTCTATCAAGAGTCTCTGAGAAGACTAAGTGGATTGATGATGCAAAAAGCTCGCTCTGATTTGTGTAGAGATTATGATCAGGAGAGGGAGACTTTTCTTCAGGGTGTAGGACTTCAAGAATATTATTTCTCTCCAGTTGAAATTTTAGACTAATGTGAAATTGATTGTCTCTTGGAGTGTCAGAAGCAAGTTATCCAAAATCTCTGTGTGTGTCTCAGTCAGTAACCCCAAAATCCATTAGACAATAACCAACAATTTTTTGAATATATATTCTCTAAGAAGAATTCAAACATTTGATTCTTTAAAAACATTCCTTGAAACGTCTGAAGAATCTCTGAGGATTTGTAACCGCTAGATTCAAATATTTGGAATAAAACCATTCCTTAACTGCCCTGATAATTAATTAGAATAATAACTTTGTGATAATTCCATATTTAATGCTGCTAGAAATGGCTATATTCATTAAGAATATTTAGCATTAAATACCAGAGTATAACTGACTGAAATTAAGCCTTAAATCATTCTGCCTCTGAATAAATATAATTGCCTAAGCACTGCAAAGAATTAGTCGAACTGAACCTGGAAATCGTCGATCAGAGCCTGGAGTTCGTCGAGCTAAATATGTCATTCGTCGAACTGAGCTTGGCTATCGTCGAGCTGAGCTGCAGAGTTGAGGTCAGAGTTCATCGACCGGAACTCAGCTTTCGTCGAGCTAAACTCAGAGGTAAAACTCTGAGTTCGTCGAGCTGAGCTCAGCGATCGTCGAACTGCGCTTAGCTTTTGTCGAACTGAATTATTCATTCGTGTAACAGCATTTCTCTGGAGTTCTTCTGAAGCAGCAACCCTGGAAAGAACAACCTATGACCCTAGACTATACATATTACGTCAAACTAATCATCCTAAACAAATGATAGTGATCCTAGCCCAAATCAGTAAAAGGGTTCCAACACCTAACTCTCCGTTTCGGCCGGTGGATCTCTAGAGAAACTCCTAGGGTTTCGCCCGAAATCACACTTCGTGGATTTTTGACCCCAGATCTGGTCTCCTTAGGTAAGGAACCTCGCCTAACTCTCATTTTTCAGTTTTTACCTAATTTATTTGGGAGGATTTCCGCCCTCTGATCGACGTAATTTCGTTGTTCCCTCTTTTGTTTGTCGTAAATTCGACTAATTTCATTTATGTTTGTGTTTCCGGTGCCGCTCATCAGATCTAGCGGTGGAATTCGCTCCAAAACCTCTCCAATTTAGAGTTTTCGATGCCTAGAGCCGCCAAATTCTCGATCCTTGTGGTAACTCCTCTCCCCTCACTCTCGAGGGAGGTAATTTTCTTCAAACCACCTTTATGTGAGTTTTCTTTTGCAAATATTAAATGCCTGTATAAGTGTAGGAATCCCGGTTATGATATTGTGTTCGCGTGGTCTTAAAGCAGGTCAAAAGAATTTAAGATTTCCTAAGCGCTTACTAACACCGCTTAGCCACCGCCATCCATTCAGCTTTACCTTAAGGCGAGTAGAGAAACCTCTCATGCTTGCAAACATGGAAAAAAAATCTATTTTTACTTCACTTCTTTTTTGGTTATGAAGTAGATTCTTATAAACTGGAATCGTCTAATTAATACCTTGTCCAAATTAATTATGAATCCCCGAGATTTGTTTAATATCATAGACAAACATTGAGAGGAGAGTGTTGGTTTGGTGTGACACGTCGAATCGAGCCCCCGCCTTGCTGGTAAAAGAAACCATTAGGTGACTTTTGCATGCACAATTGTTGATAAGCCTTGCATCAATTTATACACTAGAATCATGTACACCAAATGACAACACCTTCACCCTTCATTGTTTTCTGCTTATGGTATGGTAGCTACACTAAACTCTGGAGTAGGCTATTAAAGTAAAAGCATCTTGTTAGACATGGTTGCTTGCCCGATAGTAGGTTGCTACGTGTAAAACTAGTTCACTGAGCTCTTGTTTCCTCTGCTTACTTTTTGTGCAAGTTATTAACTTGAATCTTTATGTATTTTTTTCATGTCCAGAGGCATTTTTCTTCTGTTTGGATTTGCCTTAGAGTTCGTGACTGCGTCGTCCGGTTCCTGAGTATTCTTCATCAAACTTCAACTTTGCTTGGAGGTTTTATTTTTGTTTGATGTATCAGCAGGTTCTATGTATTTTGTTTCAGTTACTGTTGGATTTTACTATTCATGTATTAGTTATCGTCAGACATTTTCTATTGTATTGTGGACAACTTTTTAGGGTGAAGCATTGTACTAGTTCATTTCACTTATGATATTTTCACTTTTGCAACTAATTGGATTCATTTAGTTTCAATACTGCTTGTGGCTTCGTTTTTATAAAAGAAATGCATGCACAACAACTTTTTATTTATTTATTTGCGGTTTCCGCACCAATTTAAAATCAATTAAATCCATTTCAAAAATAATAATTTAAACTAGTTGTAGAATCTCCGTGTCCGCCTTAGCAGGCATGACTCCTCTCTACATGTCTGTGGCATCACGACCTGCCCAAAGCGCACTCTGATCTTGTTAAGACGGGTCGTGACACTATCCCTACTTATCATAAATTAATTGGGCATGTGATTAAACAATGAGTAAATAAAGTTCTTCTATCCACAACTCCATCTCTATTTCAAGGAGACATCTTCATTTCAAGGAGGCATCTCTGTTTTAAGGATGCTTCTCCATCCAGGGAGACATCTTCGTTTCGTGGAGGCATCTCAATTTATATAAGGCATCTTCATTTCGAGGAAGCATCTCTGTTTATGAGAGGCATCTCCGTGCCGAGGAGGTAGATTTTACAATTCTGCAGCAGATTCTGTGTTATTGAGCGGATTAGTGTCCACCTGTTTCTATGATATTTGAATCTGATAACTACTTTAGTTGCACCTTTTAGGGTGATTTATCAGATTGCCAGTCTCTTTAGGTTTTGATGACCTATTTGAGCCTATTATAACTCCGAGCATTTCCTTAACGATTTTATTATAAATACCTTATTCAATCATCAAGACTCCAAATCCCGGCAGGAGGTTTAATATGAATTCTTTAGCTTCAACCATTTACATCGGGCAGTTTAAGTTCATAGATAAAATCAGATATATTTTCTTCCGATTAGTAGCCCCATTTCTAGGTAATAAATACAAAAAAATGATAGGAAAATTGTAACATTGAATTGGTTAGCCTTTATTAATTTTTTATGCCACCCGAGTCATCAAATTAAGGGTTCGTTTGGGGGGACTTATTTTCATCGATCAAGCAGTTACGACCGCATGAACGGGACCTTAATTAAGGTCCAGTTCATGCGATCATAACAGCTTAACCGGTGAAAATAAGTCCCTCCAAACTGAATCTAAATCTTAAGAATACTAGAAATGATTATAAAATTCCCAATTTTTTTGGAGCATGCATTTAGTAATTAGAAATCCATAAAATTTTAAGGGTTTTGATTGGAGTAATCAGCCTTCGTAAAATTTTAAAACATCCTTGAAACCCAAATTGAATCTTAAAAATAAAAGGAGTGCATGTAAAATTAGCAAAAAATTTCAGAGCATGCATTTATCAATTAGTAATCACCCATTAAAATTCAAAGCATTTATATTGGGGAATTTCACCTCTATTAATTTTTAAAGACAATGTCCTCTGATAAATAAAAAAACAGAGAATTTCTTTTTATTTAAATTATTAAAAATACTAAATGTTGACTGAAAAATTAAAATTTTTATGAGGGGTTGCTATTATCACGAGGAACAGATCTCATGTTCACAAGTTTCTGATCAGAGCTCTAGATTTGTCCCAAAAAATTAAAATCTCCGAGTCTTATATAATTTAACTTCTGCACACATATTAGATCAGATCTATGACTTAGATCGGGCCATAGATCTCGCACTAAGGCTCAACAACGGATCCAACGCCAATCCGCTGTGGGAGCCAAATGATTATTGACATGATTAAGGAGATTTGGGATGTCCAATCTCATCCCCAAGATCGGACGACATCAGCTGCATGGCGGTGGCGGAGAACTATCGGGCTCTCACCACCGTCGGTAGGCCGCGATTTCACCGTGCCACCGTCGCAGGCCAGCTCACCGGGGGCCAGGGATCCTTCTGGCGGTGGTCCGATGACCTATCACCACCTGAAGCTGCAATAAATCCGTTTTACAGGAAAGTCTTCACTGTACGCCTCCAAAGCTTCATTTTCCGGCGGCGGGATGTATATCGGCACTAGGGACAAGTGCACCACTATCATCAAGTAATAATAAAATGGGGACATACACCTCGAGTATCTATCTCTCGAGGAGCCCAAAAGAGTGAATTTTACAATCAAGGAGATACTTGAGATAGAAGTCTCTTAAATGTTAGAAACTAAACTATTAAGCGGGTCGCCGACACCTCTTTGCTCTTCCACGGGTCACAGACCTCCTCTTCGCACAACTGCGGGTCACCGGCCTCCACTTCTCACAAAGTTGCGTGTTGCAGGACTCTGTTTCGCTTGCCGGCTCGTATTTACTGAGAGAGACAACACAAGCACAACACTCACTCCGTGAAGATGAAGTTGCTCCGGAGTGCGACTTCATGATGGATTTGCTCGTCGGCTGTCGCTCTAGGTACAAGAACCACCGTCACTGGCTCCCAATGAACACGTCTTCTTAAGGGTTTCGCGCCACCCACATTTCTTCCAAATCCTTAACTTCTGGTGAGAGTGATGCTCCTTCTTCAATCCCGAGCTGTTGAATGATGGGAAGTGCCTTGGGGACGATCCCTAGACCTTGGGGAAGAAAGATTTTAGGACTCCGGTAGAAATCACGAACCAACGTATTGATACACGAAGCAGATTTTTGGCCAGCACATGAATAGGCGCACGACCAGTGGTCGTGCGAGAGGAAAAATCCCCTATTCTTGCAAGAAGGAACCTGGATGGGCCAAAAACGTTTGGGACATAATCATATCTCGAACGTTTCCACAGGTTTTATTATCCTTACTAGAGCAGTTATGAGGCGAGGAACCGTTCTTTAGAAGTTTATAAGTGCTGGTGCTGGTAATTGTTTTTAGGTTGATCAAAACTAGTAGCAATCTTGAATTGTAGATAAACTTCAAAATTAGAGAGATACTAAGATGGATGTATCCTACATCCTAACCCAATTGATAGATCCTGGGCATTTATACAAAAAAATTTAGGGGACAAATCAAAGGGAAGGGCACATACCTTTTGCCGCAAAGGTTTTGGCGTGCAGCACCCTTTATGGGAACATATGATGCGTGTACAGAAATTTGAAATAGCATTTCCACATTAGAAAGCGTCCCATGGGGAGCAAATGCTGACGTATCTACTTACATCATCAGCGGTTAATAGAGAGCGGAAGAGGACGAAGGATTTATTTGGTTTGGACTTCTGCATCAGCAAGCAAATGAAAGAACTCCACCGCCGACCAAGGCCACAACAACACGGCGTGTCAGAAATGCAAATTTGGCCACCTCCATCAATGTCGTATGGGCAATCGAAAAGGGAGCCAAATGGGGTCGACGTTGATACTTTTTAGATATAATGCATATTCTATATGGTAGAAATAGCTTAAGCTCACCATGAATGTTATGAGCAGCCTCTCTTGCACATGTATATATAACACTGTTGTTAATGTGAATAGTACATTTTCGATCTTTTCCTATCAATGACAAATTCCCATTTAGCATAGGAATTGCGTCTCTAAAGGTCCATTTGGGAGGACTTAGGCTTCATTTGGTTCGGTGGTGGCGGGTCAATCCGGCGGATGGAAACGGAGTCTTCGAAACGGAGGGGGGAGGTGGCTTCTCCAAATGGAGCTTTTTGGGGAGTTTCTCAAGGCGGGCGGGCGGGTGGAAACGGAGTAAACGCCGCCGGAGGTTCATTTATTTACCCGCCTTCTGGTGGCGTTTGCCCCAAACGGAGCGGCAAAACGCCGAACCAAATAGAGCCTTATTTTCACCAGTCAAGCGGTTACGACCGCATGAACCGGACCTTAAACTGCTTGACCGGTGAAAATAAGTCTCCCCAAATGGATCCTAAGATTACAGCAAAAGCAGCCAATAATAATGAACACATCCTAACTTAAAATAAAGGTTTGTCAAATTAGAGTTGCTCCAAATTCTTAAACATCCTTTTCCAGTAGTAGAAAGGCAGCTTGATACATCAAATAGAATATGGAAAACAATAATGCAATTATATTATTACCTTGGATTGAATGAAAGCCAAAAACTATTATAGCTGATACATGACCGAAATGCTTTTATTAAACATAAAATAATCAGCATAAGCATTTCTTTGAGAAAATTTCAAAGCGTTCCTGCAATGATTGAAGCGTTCCTGCAATGATGGGGGAGCTTAGGTATATCATTTGGGAAGAGTATATAGCCTTTAAACTAAGACAAGGAAATGGACACCCTAAGGCATACGGTTAGGGCTCTGAGCGATTCATTAAAGGTTAAGCAAAGAAGTTTTGAAGCAGCAAGGAAATAGTTGAATACTAGGGTGTTTTCTAAATATTTCTTTTTTAACGTCATGTAGTTCCGCTCGTGTAATCGTCGTCCGAGCTTATAAGAACTAAGGATATTGAATTTTACCCAAGTTTTGGAATCTAAGTTTTTATGGATTCTCCCAACTTGGTATCAGAGCGAACGGTGCAATCCCGTAATCCTGACACCATGATCCCATCACCTTAGTTCACATACTACAGAATAAACCTTGCCTTCGTTCTCACGCCACAAAGGACACCATGCCTTAATTGGCTTTCAATAGGGCACGCTTCTCCAGAGGCTCCACAACTCCTCATTGGTTTCTCCAAAGGACCGATAGGTTCTGATCGACGTTTCCAGAAATCCCGCATCCCCTTGTCGGCAACTACAGAAGGCCTGCAACCCCTCGTCGTCTTGTACAGTGGGCCTCTATCCATTCTCCGACCGTCCAGCGGGCGGACCATAGTCTCTGGTTGTTTTATCTTGCATTATAGCCGTTGGAGACATCCATGAACACATCTTATGTTGACCCTTTCTTGTGGAACTTGATCTAAGAAGGTTCCAAGGATTAGTATGTCCATTCAACCCCCATGGGAGGCTCTAGAAATATCTTATCTACTCCTAGGATTGTCCCAACATGTGATCCTCACTAAAGGTTAATACAATGACAATGAATGACACAAATTACTATGAATGATCACAAACAACTCAACATTATCAATATTCACCAAATGTATGGGCATATTGAAGAAATTTTTATTGAACCAAAATGGACTGACCCTACATGGAGAAAGTAAGACACGGATAATTCGTTGGTTGTCCCATAGTTACTCAACTCAATGTCCCCCTCTTGTCTACAATAGTTATATGCACTTGGATTATATGCACAAAACCTAAATGCGGGAACACAAAACCTACACCCATATTGGTATCTTGATGTAGATATTTTAGCTCACTAGTCATGTCTTGGAGCTGACACAAGAACCTTTGTCAATATCGGTCTACTATTCTGAATTTGGACTTCTCTATCAAGAACTAGATTATTCAATACTGTTAGATAATATAGGGAAAAATGATGTAAAAGCCCATTTATAGGCCCATCTCTCCTTTTTCCTATAGACTCACATCTTTTGTATATGATTCTTTCTCCTTACCTTCTCCTATATATTTGTACTCTCTTGTATTTTATACTTGAAGAAGGATATACAAGGTTTGCCCCATTGTTCTCTACATGCTATCAGAGGACTAGCGGTTCGGCCTGTGTCTAACCGCCTAGTACGCCAGTTTAACCGGGTGGCTTGATCTTTCTGCTTACCGCTCGGCTTTGCGCCTTCTCTACTTCTCTAACCATCTCCTTATTCTCTCCCGTGGAACCACCTTCTCACCTCTTCTATGGCCTTTTTATAGTCTTCCTCTCTCTGGCTCGTGGACCCCACTCCCGTATGTTAGTTTTCTTCTAACCGCCTCATGCTACTCTCTATCTGTTGCGGCCTTCCCTCTTCCAGCGGTTAGATCTAACCTCCTGACCTATTTTTCTCACCGCCCGACCTTTGCTCTTGTTGCGGTCTGCTTCTTACCGCTTGATCTTCTGCCTGTTCGCCAATCTCTTCTTCACGCTGGCCTCGTGCCCGCTTTGCCGCTTACCTGCTCTGCCCCCTTGCTGCTAGCTGCGGTCTATTTAACCACGCGGTCTGCTCTTGCCGGTTTGGTGGCCTCGATCTGACCGTCTCAGACTGCTGACTTCTCCTCTCCGCTTCGGCTTCTCTAGTCGCTGCAACTAGACTTCGCCCAGAAGTCGCTGCTTACCGCGCGATCTCCTCTAGTCGCGTTCGACCTCTTCTAGTCGCTGCCTCAGGTGACCATTTCTAGTCGCTGCCTCTTCTCTCCATGGCTACTTATGCTCGCAGCTCTCAACGTTATTTCTTTAGTAGCTGCTGGTTCTGTTCGGCTAACCGCGTGCCTTCTAACCGCCCGATTACTGTGCCTAGTTGCAGCCCAGTAATATGGCTTCAGATTTCACCGCTGCTGATGATTCCACTCCTCTTCCAGACTTTCCTCGTGCTGCTCATCCTGAGCTTCAGGATGAGCTACGCATTACCACTATTTCTCTTCGTTCCAAACAAAATTTTGGAATGGGTACACTCCGTTCGTCGTGTGCTACAAACTAAAGGTCTCCTTCACCATCTTACCAAGTCTTCTCCCACTGAACCCACTGATGAGTGGATCCGTGACAACAGACGGGTTCAATCATGGTTTCTCAATTCTCTGGACACCGAGCCCTACCGTATGGTCATATATCATGAGACCGCTCCCGCTATTTGGACCGATCTTCATTCTCTCTACTCTGGGAAGGATAGTCTTCAGCACTTGTTTGACATTCGTACTGATCTTCAGTCCCTCGATGTTGGAGTTACTGGAGACATCACCTCTTTTGTTGCGTAAGCTAAAACTCTTGTTGAGGCATGGATCCAGCATCAACCTCCCACCACGGACTTGATAACTCAACGGCAGCAGAAGGACACAGTGGGGATTGCTATGATGATGACCCGTGTTCCCTCACATCTTTATAGTGTCCGCGCTCATGTTCTATCATCCGCTGTTACTCCATACCTCTCAGATGTGTGCTTGATGCTCCTAAAAGTTACTCCTCCGGATGCTCCACCTTATTCTCCCGCTCTCCTTCAGCAGCCTGCGGCCACTCTTGCTCCATCTACTCATGGTCCACTGGCTCATGGTGGTCACCAGTCTCGGGGACGCGGTCGTTGTGGTCGAACTCTCTTTAAGTGATCTTATTGCAGCAGGGATGGACATCTGCAGCAAGGTTGTCATGATCGCGATCCAGATCATAGGATCTTCTGATCCTACAATCCAGATTTTGTAAATCGATCCTGATTTCGCAAAGCGATCCTCGATCCGACCTACTATCAGATTCGATCCTACCTCAAAACAATTTCATCCAAGATCTCGATCCTGACAACCTTGATCTGGAGGCCACCTGATACCGTAAGCATGGCCTGCCACCTCACCTTACGACAACAGTCACACCCACACCACCCTCCGCCATTAGTGATGATATTGATGTGTTACGTGTTCAACTCCATCAGCTTCAATGAGTGGTTAGTCGCTCCTCTAGCTCCGTAGCCTCGATCTCCAATGAAGGTATATCTTGCCTCTCTCACAGCTCTCACTGGATTGTGGTCTCGGGTGCTACACATCATCTCTCTCCGCAGCGGTTGCTTAAATATTTAGATACTATTTACCCCAAGCACAGCATTGTGGCTAATGGTGACACGATCCCAATTTCTGACACTGCTCATCTGCCTCTTACTCCTTCCCTCTCCTTATCCTCGATTCTTCATGTTCCGGGCTCTACTTTTAATCTACTTTCTGTTATCCGTCTTACACAAGACCTTGATTGTTGTGTTATTTTCTCACGCTCTTCATTTGTTGTGCAAGATCGACTAACACAGAATATACTTGGTAGAGGGAGACTGTCTAATGGGTTGTATCTTCTCGATGTTTCTCCCGCTGCTCTCACCACTGTCTCCACCACTGATTGGCATCGTCGTCATGGGCATGCTCCTCTTCCAAATCGCAAGAAAGCTCTTCCTACTGTTTCTCTTCAAGTGTTTTTTTGTGAATCTTGTATTTTCGGCAAACAACACCGTGTATCTTTTCCTTCTTCATGCATTCAGAGCGATGCTCCTTTATCCATAGTTCATTCTGAAATCTGAGGGCCCTATAAGGTCCATAGTGTTTTTGGGTATCGCTATTTTGTTACATTTATAGATGATTACTCGTGAGTTACCTGGTTATATTTACTTCGTGATCGTACCGAACTCACAACAACATTCTGTATGTTTCTTACGGAAACTCGTACTCAGTTTTCAACCTGTGTAAAAACACTTCGTACAAACAATGCTCGATAGTATACTGGTCACACCTTCTCCAATCTGTGCGTTGAGTTAAGTATTCCACATCAGAATTCGTGTGCCTATACCCCTCAACATAATGACATAGCGGAACGAAAGAATTGTCACCTCCTTAATGTGGCTAGATCTTTCATGATTCTAATGCAGGTTCCTCCTCTTTATTGGAACTTTGCAGTTTCTATAGCTTGTCACCTCATCAATCGCATGCATTCATACGTCCTCAACTTTGTGGCACCCATTACTCTCCTTTACCCATCCACGACTCTCTTCTCTCTCACACCCTGTGTGTTTCGGTGTACCTGTTATGTCCACCACCTTGGTCCTTCCACTGACAAGCTCGCCCCTTGTGCTACCAAGGCTATGTTTGTTAGGTACTCCCGCACTCAGAAGGGGTATGTCTGCTTCTATCCAACCACTGGTAAGGTAGTTGTGTCTGTTGATGTCTCCTTTCATGAATACCAACCATATCACACCAGTCTTTTTGATCCCTTTCTTCCTCCTCTGCTACCTCGGCCCACCGTACTCGTAATGTCTCCACTTCCACCACTTCTTCCTACTCCTCCACTACTTCCGATTCCCACACCACCACCACCACCACCAATCCCCTCAAAACCTCCTGTCATTCAAGTGTACACTCATCGTCCTCCTCGTCCAGATGCCCTGCAGCAGCTTCCCTCTACCGGTGTGATCTTGTGGCCTATTGATCCGGCATCGCCTTCGACAGCACATCCCTTGGCCAATTACGTCTCTCTACATCGTCTCTCTCCGCCTCTTCTTACCTTTTCTCTCTCTCTCCTCTATCTCTATACCTAACTCTATGCAGGAAGCCCTCCAACATCCGAGGTGGCGTGCCGTCATGGATGAAGAAATGACTACTCTGTGGGGTAATCACACTTGAGATCTTGCGTTTCTTACTCCAGGTCACAATTGTGTCAGCTGCAAGTGGATCTTTACTATCAAACATGTCGCAAATGGGACAGTTGATCGCTTAAAGGCTCAGCTTGTGGCACGGGGTTTTACCCAACAATACGACCTTGATTATGAAGAAACGTTCTCCCCTGTCACCAAATTAAATTCGGTTCGGGTCTTGCTCTCCTTAGCTGTTCATCTCCAGTGGCCCCTCCATCAGCTTGATGTCAAGAATGCTTTTTAGAATGACGATCTTCTTGAAACGGTATACATGCATCAACCGCCCGAGTTTGAGACCATGGTGGAGTATAATGTATGTTTACTTCGCAAACCTATTTATGGTCTCAAACAGTCTCCATGGGCGTCGTTTGGAAAATTCAGCAAGGTTGTTATTGAAGTTGGCTTCAAACAAAGCTCGGCAGATTCCTCTCTCTTCACCCGTCACCAATCAACTGGCACCACTGGTGATGACTCCGCTGCGATACAACATGTTAAGCAACATTTTAACTCTATCTTTCAAATCAAAGATCTGGAAAATCTTCGATATTTTCTTGGACTGGAGGTAGCACGACAACCTGATGGCCTTATCTTATCCCAGCGTACGTATTGCATTGAACTTCTGCAAGATGCTGGTCTCTCGGATTGCAAACATGCCGAAACCTCGATGGAAGTCAACCACATGTTGTGTGCTCATGGATCTGAGTCTGATTCTCTACCTCCGAATCCTGAATACTATCGTCGTCTTGTGTGTAAATTGATATACCTAACAGTTACAAGACCAAATATATCATTTGCGGTTGATGTGGTCAGCCGGTTTATGCATACCCCGCGGTTTTCTCACCTTCAGGCAGTGAAATGCATTCTCAGGTATCTGAAGACTTCCCCTGGGCAAGGACTTGTGTATAAGCCATCTTCCTCCCTCTCTCATTGCATACTCGGATGCGGATTATGCGGGTTGGATGATCGACGTTCTACTACTGGTTTCTGTACATACTTTGGAGTAAATCTTATCACATGGCGGAGTAAGAAACAGACAGTGGTCGGTCGCTCGTCTATTGAGGCTAAGTACTGTACGATGATGACTATTATATCCGAACTAACCTGCCTTCAAAGTCTTCTAAAGGATTTGTGAGTTAAATTGTCCTCACCTTCAACGTTATTTTGTGACAGTCAAGCTGCAATACACTTTGCAAAGAATCCTCTGTTCCATGAGCGAACTAAACATATTGAGGTTGATTGTCACTTCGTTCGAGAAAAGGTTCAATCAAAGGAGCTAAAGCTTGAACATGTTCCTGCGGTTGAGCAAGTTGCTGACGTCCTTAGCAAGGCATTACCTCGCAAGTAGTATTACATGTTCTTGTCCAAGCTTGGTGCCTACGACTTGTACGCTCTAGCTTGCGGGGGAGTGTAGGATGATATAGGGAAAAATGATGTAAATGCCAATTTATAGGCCCATCTCTCCTTTCTCCTTTAGTCCCACATCTTTTGTATAGGATTCTTTCTCCTTCTCTTCTCCTATATATTTGTACTCTCTCTTGTACTTTATACTTGAAGAAGGATATACAAGGTTTGTCCATTGTTCTCTACAAATACCTTTATTTTGGCATGAACCGGTGAAGTTGCCAACCTTCAGAAGGACAAAGACAGTTTTTGGGTGGTTATCTTCCTCATGAGCCTCAAAATGGAGTTTGATATTGTTCGTATACACTTCCTACAGAGTGAGCCTCTTCCTTCTCTTCTGAAAGCGTTCATCATGATCTTAAGTGATGAAAATTGTGATCGTTCCTTTAGCGCCCCCACACAAAAATATCACTCAACTCTTATTGGGATTGGCTGTGGGCCACCCAACCATACTCCAATGAATGGTCACTGTTGGAGGAAAGGCCATACTGAGGAGTCAGGAGAATTGCTATCATTTCCATCCTCGTCTCGCTCCCCCTGGTTGAGGGACAATTTGTAGCATCCCACCATATATTAAGTGAGCCAGCTAGTGACCAGATAACCCAATTTACATATACACCGACATAAACACTATGCAACCCTTGACGTAAAAACCCAATGGACTTCAACCTGATATCCAGACAAACTTTCTTGACCTATTGGATTTCTACCTTTAGCACAACGCACCTTTGCTTCCCTAACCATATCAAAGTGGTGTTATATTTAAAAAGACCATAATCTAAGTAGATAGATGTCAACCCTAATAACCTAAAGTCAACCTTAACCATGGTTAGGTCAACCATGACCTAACCCAAGGTCAGCATAATCAATCATGGTTGAGTTAAGGACACAACCTAACCTAAACCCACCCTCATTTGTGTTGACTTTACCCATGGCCACCTCTGCCTTGACAAGGTAAACCAAGCAATATGGGTAAATGAGTCAAACAGACCCAAGAGGAACACACCTAGCCCAAACCCGAACCAATCAGCCCTTGCTGGTGACCAGACCTTCGCTAGAAGATGAAGAATCAGTCCATTGCTCCCAACAAGGACTAGAGGCTGTCACCTGCAGCAAAGGAACCTAGAGAAGACTATAACGGATACAACTAGAGCTATCACGGTCCCGGTTCGGTTCCGGTTCCGGTTCCACTAAAACCGTGAACCAAACAACTGAGGTAACAATTTTTCAAATTAGAACCAAACCTTATTTGGCTTGTTCGGTTCCGGTTCTGGTTCCAGTTCCAACATAACTTTTGGAACCGTTGTTTCAATGGTTTCAGTTACGGTTCAATAAGGACCAAAACCAAACCGTCCACTAACGGTTCAGTCCGGTTATATGCGGTTCGGTCCAGTTCTAATCGGTTCCAACCAAGACCAAAATTAAACTTGGCAGAATGAATGAAGGAGATCAAAAATAAAACACCAGAGAGAAAAAGTAAACGTCTTCTATTTTTTTGCAAGAGGGTCTTCAAAATCCTGGGACCTGACGCATGAATTTTGCGTTATACCAATGAGAAGTACGTTTATGTATAATATAGTAAGAATTTTGATTTGTTGCTCTTGAAATCTTATTTCACAATTAAAATTTTGTTTGAATAATATATTATTTAATTTAATTTAACTAATTTATAAATTACAATTTAATTTATTTTTTATGATTAATATTAAATAATCATTATATACCCTCTATATTTTTAAAACAAAATATTTCAAATAAATATGTGGGTAAAATTAAAAATACATTATATAACTATATAAAAACCGAAATCGTATCGCAAAAACTAACTCCAAATCGCACTAATATCAAATCACATTGCACGTTTTTGGTGCGGTGTGATTGTGCTCAATTCAAAACTGCCCCCATTTGGTGCGATTATAGTTAGTTTTACATTGAATAGTAAGTATAAATATTATATATATTATAAAAAATAACAATATTATAATAATATTTATAATAAAAAATATATTACATACTAATAATAATAATAAACGGGTCGTGGTTAGGTTTTGTTTCAGTCCGGTTCGGATCGGATCTAAAAAATCTGAAACCGCTTGAGACTTGTATGTTGCGGTTGCGATTCCGGCCCGGATTATAAAATGAAAGAAACACATCCTGACCAATGTTATTCACGGTTCCAATATTCAAACCGGAACCCGAATAATTCACGAACGGTTCAGTCTGGTTCTTTGCGGTTCCGGCTCGGTTCCGGTTCGATTTATGGTTTTCGATTTTAAGTGACAGCTATAGATACAACCTATTGTTGGAGTTCAGATAACCTCCTCCACCTATAAATACCAGCATGCAACCCTTATAAATCACTCGTCTCACCAGTGCGATAATTAACGAAACAAGAGAACCCCCATCTCCTTCCCTATTGACATAGATGCAACACGCTCCATACATTAATCCCCAGCTCCAGTGAGGTGCCAACCGAGGAGATTCTCACGCCTCGCTCTGCTATGGTGACCTCCTCACTCCCTCCTCTCTGTAAACCATTTTTTGAGCTATAGCGTGCCATTTCCAGCAGCCTAAGCTTTCTCAACCACGATAGCCTTGAACCGCCCACATTATCCCTACTCTGACAACGGGTTGTAAGGCTCTTTGAAGAGATGAGAATGAAACTCACCTCTCAGCTTCCTAGCAGCCGTAGAGGGGAAGCCATCACTGAAAATGGATTTCCAAGGTGATGACGCCATTGAATTCTCTTTATGTGTAGTTTCGGCCATCACCGGTTACAGCGGGTCGCCGTAGACCACTGCATGGGTATGCGTCCTTCCAATGACAATACCCTGGGTGGTGGTCTGGCAAAGTATTTTGTAGACAGCGGTGGAGGGCGTAGGAGGATGAAGGATCAATGGGGATGATTAGCCACTACTGGATCAAATCTCGTGGTTGCTTATAGTTGTTGATTACTTCATACAATTGATTAGATGTTCGAACGATGTACGGTTATCGCTTCTGCCATCCAATCCGCGTGAAGATGCGCTCGATTTTGCTTTAATATAATAATTCAAGAAAAAAAATTAAATGTAATTGAACTAATTCTGTTGTTTTTAATTTAGAAAATTAAATAACATTTCAGGGAAAATTCAACAGGAGAGTTGTTCCTCCCATCATGATGGAGCTATGTGATTTTTTAGAAAAAATTGGACACCATTTAGTCGGTCTAACTAACACCCAAAATGTATAGTTGTAAGCATAAGTTTGGTGTTTTGCAAAAGATGGGTGGTCACCCCATGTGTAACCGCCCGGTGTTTCTAGCTTGAGAAATCTTGGGCAATTACTCATTGTGTAACCGCCCTTACTTGGACAGATACTTGAGTCTAGGCGGTTTCTTTGGGTGTAACCGCACTTGCCAATTCGTATTATAGAATGGACAATTTGTAGGGTTGCAACTACCCAAGCTGTCTGTAAATTGGTAAACTGTATTTAGTCCACCATCGCTAATTGTATATTCTCATACCTCCTCTGTTCTATATAAAGAGAGATGTTCTCATGTAATATTTAGATTTTTTGGAAATAAAACTATTAAGATATTTTCAAGTTGTCACATGGTATCATAGCTACAGATCCTACAACTCTGAACTCTATAATCATAGCACCTCATTGCCTTTTGCGGACTCAGGTTGCTAAGCGCCCACTCATTACGTTGTGTACGCGAATTTCGATACCTTACCGCCCGCCTGTACTGCCTGACTGTTCGCGTGTAACCTCTTCTGCTCCTCACGCCCTCTTGCAGATTTTTATTTCTTACCGACCTCCATCCATGCTTCTCTAAAGGTTTTTGGCTACCTTCAACTCGCCGCTGCTTGCGGACTCCGTTCTCGAGTGCGTCTTCCCGTTCTCGCTTGCTATTTGTGTGGACTTCGATTTTTTCTAACCGCACGCCAGTTTCTCTTGAGTCTTGATCATAGTTGCAAACTCGCTAGCTTGTGTGGTTTGTACGCAAGCTTGTGCGGTTTCCAGTTCTGTGACCACCCTTCTATATGGATACCAATCCCCCCCCCCCCCCCCCCCGCTGCTTCAACCATCCCTACCATTCTCCTATGGCTTTGACAAGCTCCTCTGACAATCTTGCGACTGTGTCCAAGCTAACCGGGTCAAATTACTCGGATTGGAGTGTTTCTGTTGCGATCTCAGTGCAAAACACATGATTTCACGGACGATCCTCCTATTACTAGTTTTGCTTCCTATGGTGACTTGGATGCTAGTGATGCTCCGGTTCGCACCCGGCTCGCTAACAGACTTTCCGATGAATGTTTACCCATCATTCGTCATGAAAAAATGGTAAGAGCTACTTGAGACCATCTTGCCACTCTTTCCTCCATGGGAGCAAATGCCTCTCACATCTACACGTCGTATAACAATCTCTTTACTCACCACACATTGTCTCCAACAACGGCCCATCGGGAAGTTCAAGCTTGTGGCGCAGAGCTTCTACAACATGACACTTCTCCGCCAACCTAGCTACTCAACACAAATATTTTCAGGAGCTCTGTATGGTTTGTTACCTCCTCCGCATACTAGACTCATATGACATGATTCGTCAACAGATTCTTGGTTAAGTAAACTCTCCATCCTTAGATGTCATTGCTGTTAGAATCTTTGTTATTACTACCCTACTTCAATGACCAACACTCCCGTACGTTCCATCTTCTGACAGTTTTGCCCATTCCGCGGGTAATGGATTCCCCCGCAGTCGGGGTGGTTGCTTTTGAGGACGTTCTCCTTCCTGGCACCTCTGCTCTCATTGTGGGAAAAATGGTTATCTTGTGGATCGTTGCTTTGTCAAGTATGCTCATCTTCGCAAACAAACTACTACGGCCTCTCTTCCTACCACCAAGCGTTCATTCTCAGTTTCCACCTCTTCAGGTAGTGCGCAGGTTGTGTGGCTCATTAACTCAGGTACCACCAATTATATGAGCAAAAATTAGCTCATCATTTCTCAGTTAGAGAAACACAATCGTTCATCCCCTATTTTGGTTGCAGATGGCACCCCTGCACCGGTTTGTGGGACTGTTGTGGCTTAAGCCACTCTCACTCTCCACCTTAATGACACTCTTTAAGTGCCCAATTTTCCATGCAATTTATTACCTATCCAATCCCTCTTACAACAACTACAATGCACTATTACATTTACGTCTACTCATTTTCTGGATCTTTGTTCCAAAGAGACGTTTGATACTGGGACTGAAAACGGCGATTTCTACTTCCTCGACACCAACTGTGCTTTCTCCTCCTCCGCCTCCACCAACTCCCTCCATCAATAGCATCTTTGCTTTGGTTATCCTCCTCCCTGCTTGCTCTAACAACTAGTACCATTTTATAATATGGGAAACATCATCGTTCCTCCTATCCCGCACAAAAATGAACATAGTTCAGCTCGTCCATTTGAACTTGTTCATACGGACATCTGGAGTCCTTATCCTACCAAAATTGTTGGTAGGGGTAGTTTTATTTTGTCACTATTATTGATAATTTTTCATGATGTACTTGGGTGTATCCTCTTAACTATTCACTGTATTCATTGTATTTTATAATGAACTTCGCACCCAATTTAATGCTTTCGTTAAAATACTTCATACTGATAATGCTAAAGAATATATTAGTCATCAGTTTTTTGAATTGTATGAATAATGGAATTGTACATCATACTAGCTGTGCCTATACATCTCAACAAAATGGCATTGCCGAATAAAAAAATTGTCATCTCTTTGACGTTGCGCCCACTCTTCTTACTCAGATGAATGTTCCACGTTCCTATTGGGATCATTCGATGCTCATTTCTTGCTACCTTATCAACCGTCTTCCATCTGCTATTCTCTATAGCTAAACACCGCTTTCTATTCTGTATCTAAGTACTACCCGTAGAGAGTGAGCGGGAGGAAAGAACGAACCTTAGAGTTTCTCTTCTTTGATGATTCCATCCGGCCGAACCTTCTTTAGCATAATCAACCACTTAATTGGATATGGTCACCACCCAGTAAGCATAAGTTAGTTTGCCTCTTAACACCCATCTCAAGCTAACACCATAAGTATCCAACATCCCGAGCTTGAGGGGAAAAGAATGAAGAGATTTACCCGATATAACTTTGGTAAGAATGTCAGCAAGTTGATCACCAGATGACATAAACTCCATAGTAATAGTCTGATCCTGAATTTTGTCCCGCACAAAGTGGCAATCGATTTTAATGTGCTTTGTTCTCTTATGAAAAACAAGATTGTTAGCTATATGAATTGCAGCTTGGCTATCACAGTAAAGGTGCATAGCCTCAGAAACAGGAACCCTATTCCCCCCAAGATAGATTTAACCCAGATGAGTTCGCAAGTAGTAACAACAATGACTCGATACTCTGCTTCAATGGAGGAACGAGCAACAACATTTCATTTTTTACTGCTCCATGAAATAAGATTGCCACCAACAAATATAAAATATCCACCTGTAGATCTTCTGTCCAGAGAAGAACCCGCCCAATCAGCATCACAGTAACCGTGGACCTTAAGGTGACCATGATCTTGATAAATAATGCCTTTTTCGGGATCCTTTTTTAAGTATTTGAGAATCAGCAGAACTGCTTAATAATGATGAACTTTAGTGTTGTGCATGAATTGACTAACTAAGCCAACATCAAGGGAGATATCAGGTCTGGTGATTGCCAGATAAATCAACTTTCCCATGATATGTTGAAACTCTGACTTCCACTCAAGATCAGGAGAAGTCTCTTTATGAATGTTATAATTAGGGTCTATAGGACTATCCACAAGATTGACACGTAAATATCCAACGTCACTGAGAAGGTCCAAGATATATTTACGCTGAGAGATCATAATCTTACCTGCCGATCGAGCAATCTCAATTCCAAGCAAGTACCAAATAAGACCCAAATCCTTGATTTCAAAAGCAGAAGTCAATTCCTTTTTAACCAGAGTAATATGGTGATCATCAGTTCCAGTAATAATAATATCATCCACATATACTATGAAAATAGTGGTACATTCCTCCTTTTTATAAACAAAAACTGGGTGATCTGAATTACGAGTGAACTGTAGATGAACAAGTTTGTTGCTTAGCTTGATAAAACAGGCACGAGGAGACTGTTTGAGCCCAAACAAGCCTTTCTTAAGGCGATACCCATGTCCTTTAGGAACATCCATACCAGGAGGAGGGGTCATATAGATCTCTTCCTCCAATTCACCATGGAGGAAACATCAAGCTTGTGCAAAGTCCAAGACTTATGAGCAGCAATAAACAATAAGATTCTGACTGAATTCAACTTAGCAACCAGAGAAAATGTCCCTTGGAAGTCAATTTCATCAACCTGAGTGAAGCCTTTAACAACCAATCTTGCTTTATATCTATCAAGAGTTTCAACTTGACGAAATTTAATTATACATATCCATTTGCATCCGATTGGGTGACGTCCATGTGGGATATGAACAATTTCCCAAGTCTTTTGATGTTGGATAGCATCCATCTCCTCCTCCATAGCCTTTATCCAGTGGGGATTCAAGTTACCTTCTGAAAAAAATGTTGGGAATAGAAATATAGGAAACAAATGCAAGATAATCTTGTAACAAGTGAGAGATAAAGTGATACCCAACATACTTATCAATAGGATATCTAGTCCGACCACTATGAATTTGAAGCGCAGAACTGGTCTCCTGAGTGGTGTGGTTGCTTGGATCTGGCGGAGTGGTGGTGGGTGGTGGAGCATGAGTGCGACATCCTTGTCCAATAGTTATGTTTTGACTTCTCTGGTAGACTTGAAGATCCATCCTCCTTATGTACACACGAAGATCATTGGCTGGAGTTTTCTTTCTAACAGGAATATCTACACTTCTCGGTGCTAGTACATTAACCAGAATAGGGAGGGGTGGCAACATGTCACTTTCTTCTTTACTTTCCTCCCGAAGTGTGACAATTTTGCCCTCATTGGAGTAATAAGGAGTGTTTTAAAAAAAGTAACATGTTTTGATATAAAACTTCTCTGGAGAGAAGGAGAATAACACTTATACCCCCTATGGTTGACAACATATCCCATAAAGACATATTTTATCGCTTGCGGGACTAATTTATCCTTATAAGGACCCACCATATGAACAAAGGCAACACATCCGAATACATTAGGAGGAAGATTGAATAGAGACATATTTGGGCAAAAGAGCTTTATGAGGTACATTCCCTCCAAAGTACCAGTAGCCATCTGATTAATTAGATAGACGGAGGTGAGGACACCTTCATCCCATAGTCCCTTAGGGACGTGAAGCAACAAGTGGTCTCAAGATATGACGATTCTTCCTTTCGACTACCCCATTCTGCCGAGTAGTCCCTGGACAGGAAGTTTGGAAAATAATGTCATGGTCTCCCAAGAACCTCTGAAGGTCACTGCATGTGTATTCGCCTCTATTATCACTCCTAAGAATTTTAATTTTAGGCTCTGTTTGGGACAGCTTATGCTGATGAATAATCTCTACTTAAAACGTATAAGCAGTTTTTCAGCTGTTTGTTTGTGCAGCTTATAGAAAATCACTTATTTTATAATGGATGATAAGCTGATTTTTCATAATCTATCCGGATCTAGCTTATGATTTCTCATAAGCGCTTATCCCTTAAAAAAAACTCCAAGTTGATTTTTTTCACCGGGGATATTTTTTCGCAAGGGTGCGATTTTTTCAAGAGAGCTCGTATTTTTCGTCCGAGGGCGTATTTCTCGCATGTGCGCGATTTTTTCGCCCGTGCGCGAATTTTCAACCCGGGCGCGAATCTTTCGCCCGTCTGCGAATTTTCTGGCCCAACGCGAATTTTTCGCCCGGGCGAGATTTCTTTGCCCGGGCGCGATGTTTTCGCCCGGGCGTGATTTTTTCGCCCGGGCGCGATTTTTTCGCCCGGGCGCTATTTTTCGCCTGGGCGAAAATTTTATGCCCGAGCGCGATTTTTTCGCCCGGGCGCGATTTTTTCGCCCGGGCGCGATTTTTTCGCCCGGGCGCGATTTTTTCGCCCGGGCGCGATTTTTTCGCCCGGGCGCGATTTTTTCGCCCGGGCGCTATTTTTCGCCTGGGCGAAAATTTTATGCCCGAGCGCGAATTTTTTGCCCGGACGCGAATTTTTTGTTGGGGTGAGAATTTTTCCACACTGACGCGATTTTTTCGCCCGGGAGCGATTTTTTCGCCCGTGCGCGACTTTTTCGCACATGAGCTGTTTTTTCGGCCTGACGCGATTTTTTCGCTCGATAGTGAGTTTTTCGCCCGACAATGATTTTTTTTCACCCACGCACGAATATTTCGGAGGCGAGAATTTTTTTTCGGCTGGACGCAATTTTTCTGACAGAATGCCTTTTTTCACTTCCGTGCAAAAATATCGTGTGCAAGCAAAAATATCACGTCGAGGCAAAAATATCATGTCCGACCAAAAATTCGCGCCCCGGAAAAAAATTCGCTCTCAGGCGAAAAGTTCGTGCACGATAGACATTCACGCCCGGATGGAAAATTCGCTCCCTTGCGAAACATTCGCGCCCGGTCGAAACATTCATGCCCAAATATCGCGTGCGAGCAAAAATATTGCTTCGAGGCAAAAATATCGCAGCCAACTGAAAAATTTGCGTTCGGGCGGCGCGCAGGGGCGAAAAATTTGCGCCCGTGCGAAACATTTGCGCCCAGACGGAAAATTCGATCCCGGGCGAAAATTCGCGCACGAGCGAAAGTTTGCGCCCGGGCGGAAATTCTCGCCCGGGCGGAAATTTGCGTCCGAGAGGAAATTTGCGTCCGGGCGGAAAATTCGCGTCCGGGCAAAACTTTGCGCCCGTGCGAAAATTCGTGCCCGGGCAAAAATTCGCGCCATGTCGAAAATTCGCGCCTGGGAAAAATTTCACTCCCAGGCGAAAAATTCGCACCCGGGCGAAAAATTCGCACCCGGGCGAAAAATTCGCACTAATGCGAGAAAAACGCTTCCGGGAGAAATAACCGCGCCCGAGCAAAAAATTTACGCCCTGGCAACAAATTCGCGCCCGGGCGAAAAAATCACATCGGTGCGAAAAAACCGCGCCTAGGTGAAAATACCGTATCCTGAAAAAATACCGCGTCTGAGAGAAGTATTTGCGCTCAGACGAAAAAATCGCGATTGGAAGAAAAATTCGCGTCAGTGTGAAAAATTCGCACTCATGCAAAAAAAATGTGTCCGAGTGAAAATCGCGTCCCGACGGAAAATACGTGTCCAAATGAACAGACTTTTACAAATGAATGAAAATTTAAATAATCACTTATGGACAAACTATCCAAACAGTGTACTGCTTATTTATCATTGTTTTTTATGAAATCACTTTCAAATCATCAATTTTCAATAAACAACTTATAAATCATTATAAGTTGTTCCAAACAGAGCCTTAATTTCAAATTGAGTCTGCACATGATGATAAAACAACTGAAAATTTTTTGAAATCTCATTTTTTCCTTTTCATGAGGTACACCCAAGTAAAGTGTGAGTGATCGTCAATAAAAGAAACAAAATACAAAAAACCAATTATAGAGCAAATAGGAGAAGTCTAGACATCAGAATGTATAAAATCAAAACATTTTAAACTTCGGCTCAGACTAAGAGCATAGTTGGTCCTACAGTGCTTAGCCAATTCACAATACTGACAATCAAAAGTAGTTTTTATAACATTAAGGAAATACGGAAAGATAGCTTTCAAGCTCTTCAAACTAGCATGCTCAAATCTCTTATGTCACGACATCAACTGATCAGGATTGGTAAACTTCTGATCACTAAAAGCTGGACAGTTGTCCATGACATACACACCACCTAACTCATGTCCACGACCAATCGTCTTCCCACTCGCCAGATCCTGAAAAACACAAGGGGAGGAGAAAAAGGTGATAGAACAGTTAAACTGTTTAGTTAAACTGCTTACGAATAACAGATTTATAGAAAATGATGGAACAATAGTCACAAATTTAAGAGAAACAGAGGGAGAAAGAAGAATAACCCCTTTAGCAGTCACAAAAGCCGAGGATCCATCAACGAGTTTCACACTACCAGAAGTAGGAGCAATAGAAGAAACTCTCATGAAAGAACTGGGCATGTGGTCGGAAGCCCTCGAGTCAATAATCCAAGGGGTGGAGGGTCCTTTAGAGGACACAAAAGTAGAATGAACATGATCAACCAAACCCGCCAAGTCACCAGTAAATAATCATCCAACAAAATTGGCTTCAGAGCCTTGAGTTCTCTAGTCAAACTCTCATTTTCTGCCTGAAGATACACAACATTCTCGAGATTACATTGCAGTTTGAGGTCTCATATATTTCTCATCAGAACCATGAATCCAACCTGCGAGGATCAAGTGAGGATGAAGATCCCAATATTTCTCTTTCCCATGACCTTTCTTCCCACAGTGAGGGCACTTCATTTTACTCTTATCTTCCTGTCTCATAGTTCTCGGATACCATTTCTTCTGTTCAGCAGCAAGGGCAGATTTCTCATGACCAACATGAATATCTAAACGAAGGGAGTATATACGACTTGCCTCCCCACAAATATAGCGAGCAAATGTCTCTAGATCAGGCAGAAAAGCTCTTCCCAACATCTAAAATATCTGGAATTCAAGTTCAGAAAGAAGACTAGAAAGCATCTAAAAAATCCTCCGTTGTATGAGTTCAGTCTTGTAGTCTTCTATAGTCTGAATAGCAGAATACTGATCTTTTTCAGCTCACTGATGGGTCAATTTGCTATAATATTCCTCGAAATCCCCCATCCCTGTTGTTGGGTATTGTATCCACAATTACCTGGATTTGAGGAAGCCACCTGTCAAGCTAAGATGAATTCACAATGTATTTGATGAAATCTCTTAAGTTGTGCTTGCAGTTATTCCACGCTAAGTGCACACCAATGTCAGGGTGCAGTAGGTCAATATACATGGGTCTGCACGACGTAATCCCTCGTTGAGCAGATCAGTGTGTTGGCCTACGTGTACTCTCTCTATTGGAGTGCACTTACTTTCAAGTACAAGGTCGTGTTTATGCAAGAGCAGACAAGGAGCAAGGATGGATCAAGGAGCAGCTCTTGGGTGGAAAGACGAAAATTAGTCTAAGTATAATTCGACGAGAATCATCAAGTGATTCTCGCCGATTCGGCGAGAATCACCAAGTGATTCTCGCCGAATCGTCGAGAATCATTAGTGATTCTCGCCGACTCTTTTCGGCTACCTCAAAACGGTGCCAAGTAAGATTCGGCGAGAATCACTAGTGATTCTCGCCGAACCCATCGTTGAGCAGTTCATGAATACCAAGTAATATTCGTTGAGAATCAACAAGTGATTCGGCGAGAATCACTAGTGATTCTCGACGAATCGTCGAGAATCACTAACCGATTCTCGCCGATTCGTCGAGAATTACCTGCGATTCTCGACGAATTTTACTTAGCGATTTCTCTGGAAGCTGCTAGACCGGATTCTGCCGCTGGACTATGTTGAACCGGAGTTTGGGATTCTACTTGTGGGACCCACAACGGTCATATTGAAAGTGTCTACAGTATATATACAGGCGTATGTTTGAACAGTAAAAAAGACGGAAAAAGATATACAAAGCTGAGCCGCGACTTGACCTAGTTCGCAATTTCCGCTGCCGCCTCCGTCGTCGCGCGAGAGTGTAGATCGCCGCTCTTGATCGTGGTTTCTTCCCGATCTCCGGTCGATTGAAGCTTAGCTAAGCTCAGCGTCTCACGTGTCTAACCGGAGATCTCTTGTCTCTTGATTTGTAGATCGGGAAAATCTTCCCCATCCGAATCGATAGAGACGATTGATCTTAGTGTGACCGTTGGTAGACCTAGCTAGCTTCGCTACGAAGTTTGGATCTCTAAGTACAGCAGCCGCACATCGTCGTCGCCGCCGATCCCGTGAACCTAGCCGCCGCCCATCTTGTCGCCGCCGGTTCCGGGGAGATCCTCTCCAAGAGAGATCTAGGGTTGTAGACTCTTCGTTGACTTCACGAACACGTCGTCGAACGAAGAGGAACACCGTAGTCTCCAAACGAAGTTTGTATCTCGTGTACATTCTAGTTTTACTTTTGTTGTAAAGGAACGTTTGTTCCGTGTTGTAAGGGTTGGGTGCAACCCGGTTTGTGGAAGTGTTGACTCCGACGTGTGGAAGGGTTCCTTCCGATAGTGCAAGGATTGGATTTCAATCCTGTTGGAGAAGTGACCGAGTCGTCCCTTGTTGGGAGATAGGTCGAAGGGGGAAAGTGGATGAACCCAAGTCGGGGAACCACTATAAATTTCCTGTGTATTCTGTGTGTTGTGCTATTTATTTTTATTGTGCAGGTACAATCTTAAATTCTGCAAAAACGCTGCACGTCACCTATTCCCCCCCCCCCCATAGGTGAACATAGTTGACACTAGGTGGACTTTCAAGTGGTATCAGAGGGAGGTTACTCATCAAAAAGGTTTACACCTTGAGTAGTATCCTGCCACCAGTGTCAGAAGCATGGAGCTGGATTATGAGATATCGCCACTAAGACTCCCCACATGTACAAAGGAGTATTATCCCGTCTGGAGGATGAGGGTGCCATGTCACTTGGAGGCCATCGATCCTCGAGCATCTTTCATCCTGGAAGAGGGTCCTTTTATTCCTATGAAGACCTCATGCTCTGGAAAGAATATCGAGCTGCCCAAGTGCATTGCAGAGATGTCAGAGACGGAACTGTCACTATTTAATTTAGACAAGAGGATTCGTCAAATTATCTTGGACATCTGGTCTGGAGCTTCTCGCTCTAGATTGTAAAATTGTAGGACGGCTAAATCTATGTGGGAGATGATCTCAGAGCTGATGGGGGGGGGTCAGAGAAAGCTGGAATCTGCTGTCAACCAGAGGATGAAGCCTATGTGGGGGTCCTCACCTCTGAAGATGAAGGCAAGGATCTCTCGGACAGCATCAGAGCTCCAGTGTCCGTGTCAGAGACTGAAGATGCCAGTGAGGAAAGCAGCACTTATGAGGATGACACAATGGTCACTGGTTCTAATGACAATATCTCTGAAGAGCAGGTAACCTCTTCATCCTGCCCCGCATCTCTTGAAGTTTCTGAAGACAGGAACTGCCTTTCTTCAGCAAATGCTGATTCCCTGCAGAGAGCCCTTCAGACAAGCAACCTACTTGCTGAGGAGCAAGCTCAAGAGATTGCTCGACTGAAGATCTTGTTGGTTCTCCAATTGGCGTCCAACAAGGTCAAGGACTCTAAAATCTCAGCTCTAGAGAGTAGTCTAGAGAATGAGAAAAGAATAGTATCAAACTTCTCCAAGGTTGATGCTATAAAGAGAAAGCAAGAAAATGGGTGGATCTCCCGAATTATCAATTCGTGGAGAAATGGGGAAACGGTATTCCGACCCCCCACTCCAAGCAGGAAGGCAACTCATCATGCCTTCAGGTATGACCACAGGAATAATCGTGGTCACTGAAAGGGTGATCTGTCCTCATGTGGAGACACCAGTAGTGCAAGGGCCGTCGTGGCCAACCATGAGAGAATACCTACGGCTCATTCTGAGCCATTTGTATTCACTGCCACTGCCTCAACTCGGTGTGAATCTGCATGTCCCAGCTCACAGAACACTTCTCACCACCCGAGGACACAGGATAGGGAGGTTAGAAGTCATGGTGTAAGCTTTCATGGGGCTACAGGAAGGGGGATGCCTGAAAGAAAGGTACCACCTCCTCGGCCTCATGACGCTCGCAACATGCATTCCTTCCACCCTACCACGTGTCACAGTGGAAGAGGAAATTTTGTGAGGGGATCTTTCCCTATCTCGTTTAGACCTCGGACCGTGACTACCTCAGTCACTAGATCAGGTCAGAAACGGCGATACAACATTCACCCGTGTTGGTGTTGTGGCAAAGTGGGACACTTTGCCATCGACTGTTGGCACAACCCCTCTATGTCAAGGGCAAGGGCCTATCCACATTTTCGGGGCAGAGGTAGTCTTCCTGACAGGTTTTCTGAAGGAAGGCAGTCAAGTGCTTATGCTAACAGGAACCTAGGACACAATATGATTTGGGTTCCTAAGGTAAAGTAATTCTTTCTTGCAGGGTAGTCTAGGTTCCCGTAAAAAATGATGGGAACTAGACAGTAGGTGGCTCAAGACTAAATTGGAACAAGCGTCTGGAATAACAGATGTGATATCTACTTGGACATACTCACATTAAGCTCCTAATATGTTTTACCTGAGGGACTATATGATAACTCTCATAATCCCAGGTACTTTTGATAGTTTCAAGAACTTGAGTCATATTGTATCCACATTCATATATATATATATATGTATATTTATACTTATGCTTATATGTATATGTGTGCACATCTAAGGATAGGTCAACACGGTGAATATAAAGATTAGATACATCATTAAAGAGTTATCAGAAATTCCACTGGTAGATTCGAGAACTAACATCTGCAGGCGTAAATAAATTCACTGAAAACTAACAAAGATACGTCGTTGGAAATCTCGGCAACGAAAATACATCATTGGAAACCTTGCCATCAATAAATGTATGGAAAAGCCGGCTCAAACCCTAATAGCTTAGCTTTAAGGAGTATCTATATAGTTAGAAGACTTTCAAATTAACTTAGACAAACGGAAACCGTAAGAATCCCATTTAACTCGTCGAGCTTGGCATTTAAGGAGAATCCCATTCTCGCTGAAGGATCAAGAAGAATCACATTTAAGGAAGAATTCCCGCCGACTTTTCACATTCTTTAGGAATCGCGCAAGATTTCCTCCGCCGACCCGCAGGAAGCTCGTCGAATCGTCTTCTCGCAAGGTTCTCGTCGAATCCCGCACGGTCTTCGCCAAATCCCGCAAGGTTCTTCATCGTCTTCCCGCAAGTAACCCACCAGGAATCGCACAGGCTTCCGTTGAATCCCGCCGAACTCCGCAGGAAACTCTCCTACTCACCGAAGGTCTCCATCGCTGTTTCCCGCAAGTTTTCCACCGAAGGTCTTCCCAAAGGTATCTCACTGAGTCGGGAAAGTTTTCGTTGACATCTCGTAGGAAGCTCAACGACCACTTCTCGCAGGACGCTCAAGGAAGATTTCTTGCAGGAAGCTCACCAACTCACTCCCGTCTACGCTTTTAGGTAACCTCTTCCTCACCCGTACTTGGACGTTATCACTAGTGACGCTTCCCTTTTGATTGTTCATTAAGCGTAGAGTAGGGCTTCTCTCCCTAGATCTGCAATGGCTCCAAGGACAACCGCTGGGCTAGTCACTGGATGCGAGCTGGTTCGCACAGGGTTCTCTCAGGCCTCTGACGAATTCAGAAACATCATTCTGATGCTGGAAGAGGCTGGGCTCTCATTCGTCCTGGAGCACCCGTGCAAAATACTGGACAAAGAGGTGCTGGAGTTCTTCGCTACAGCAAAACTCCGGAATGGCGACTCTCTTATCAAAAGCAAGGTGGCTGGGGAGAAGATCAAGATGTCTGCCAGCGATCTGACCCGCTTCCTGCAGCTTTCTAGCTCGGAGCACGAGGACTATTTTGAGGAAGAAGATAAGACCAAGACTCTCTTATTATGTGGTCTCCCACGAGGAACACGGTCGATCAAGCGCAAGGATATTAATGAAGATGGGAAGCTTCTATCAGACATAATTGGAAAGGTACTCATCTGCAATCCGGGCTCTCATGACCATATCTCTGCGGATATGTTCAAGATCCTAGTGGCAATTGTCTGCCGAAAAAGATTCAACTGGGGGACATTGCTGTTGGAAAAGATAAAGGACACCCTGAGATCTCCGAGCTTTGGCCGAATCATAAGTCTGTATCTCAATCAGCTGAATGGAGACAAGTATGACATGAGTAATGGTGTTCCTCTACACTACTTAAAGAAAATGGACTCTAGTGTTTTTGACAGATGGGAGAGGCGAATTGGGCAGGCTGCCATGGAAGACCAACACGACGTATCTCCAGCTGTAATCCCCAATGAAATTCCTGATGCTTTGACTGCAGGAATTGAGGGGGAGCCTCTACCCACTCATGCTGATATAGTATCTGATATCTCCCAAATGGCCAGAGATGCTGTGGCAGAGATACAAGAAGAAAGTGAAACTGTGATAGAGCATGAGGAGGCCCTGAACCGGAACGATCAAGGCGCCGAAGCTGATGTATAGGAGACTGCTGACGAAGACTTGGAAGATGATGCTGATGAAAATGATCCTATGGATGCTGAAGGTAAGGAAGAGGAAAATGAGGGACAGGATGCAGTGGAGACTCAGGATATCATTGAACCTCCATCTGACAAGCACGCACCTGAGAGCATTCCTGAGAACATTGGTGCACGAGTGGAGGGGGAGTCATAGAAATCTGCAGATGCTGCTAGTATTCCACCAATAGAGGCTGTGCTCCTGTCCAGCTCTACAAGTGCATCTGATGAAGTGCAAGGCCAAGAAGTGCCTCCGGATCTTCCACTACGAGATAATCTAGCCACTCATACCGTGAATGTCATTCAGGGCATAGTGAATGAGCTTAAAGCCTCTTTTGAAAAAGCTCAAAATAAAATGCTGAAAAGGATTAAGCAGTCTGAAAATCTCATGCTCAAGAACATGGTGGAGATAAATCATAAACTTGACATGATGGAAAAGAAATTTGAAGAAAAGTATACAGCGGCAGGCCAAGCGGTCACTCGTTTTATGGACGGGTTGAAAAAGAACACCGACACTCTCGTCGTCGTAAATCAGAATGCTCATGTTGTAGCAAAAAACATTCAAAAATTTGACGGTAATATGGTAACTCTCAACGCCAATCAACAAGCCTTGGTCAATGAATTCTCCCGGACTACGAAGCATATTGATGACTCACTGCACTCCTATGCAAACTCCATAGCAGTCGAAGCCAAAAAGGGGGAGAAAGAATATATAGCTAAGATGGCTAAGCTTCGGGAAGTCATGATCTGCAACTTTGAACAGTCCAACAAATATGTCTATGACAGTTGCTGGTGGATGCTCCAACAGGCGTTAGGCGTCGATTTGCCTGCAAATCCTGCAGGCATTCATGCTCCTGAGACTACTACGGCTGCTGCGGGAGTAAGTGCTACTGAGGGAGTAAGTGCTGCAGATGTTCACATAAGTGAAGCTGATGCTAGGGCTATTTCCAAAGCAAAACGTATGGCCATGTTTGACCAAGAGGCCCTAGCCAAAGCCAGGGACAAAAGAAAGTCTCAAGAAGGGACGTCAAAGGAAACACAAGATGAGAAGAGAATCAGAATGAAGGAGGAGGAAGTTAGAAACGAAAAGTGGAGTCCAGTATCCAAGAGCATCATACTGGACACATTCTGGCTACAGGAACAAGGGGAAATCAATCGAAACGATGTATATAGCCAGTATGAATGGGACATGCATAAGACGTATGAAGCCAAAAGGAACATCTTTTTCAGAACCAATACTTCGGCAGATAAAGCTCCTCCTCCCAGATATTATCCGAAGCCCAAAGAGTATATGGAGAGGCAAAGAAAGAAGTATTTGGCGCAAAAACTCAAGGATGACTTAGCCAAGGAAAAATAGTCAAAACTTTATAGCTTGTCATTCTCTCTTAAGAACAATTGTCATTCTTTCTTATGAACAATTAATGGTTATTGTTATTATATGAACAATCTTGAGATTATGTATATATACATATATATATATATATGCATTTGAATTTATGAATGACTCAAGTCTTGATCTGTTTGCCTATATTCTCTTATGCTGCATATTTAAATTCTGAATATTGTTTATATTATCTGGTTGGTGTTATTCATCTTAGCTAGTAGGGTTTTGGCTTCGCCAAATAGGGGGAGATTGTTGGGTATTGTATCCACAATTACCTGGATTTGAGGAAGCCACCTGTCAAGCTAAGATGAATTCACAATGTATTTGATGAAATCTCTTAAGTTGTGCTTACAGTTATTCCACGCTAAGTGCACACCAATGTCAGGGTGCAGTAGGTCAATATACATGGGTCTGCACGACGTAATCCCTCGTTGAGCAGATCAGTGTGTTGGCCTACGTGTACTCTCTCTATTGGAGTGCACTTACTTTCAAGTACAGGGCCGTGTTTATGCAAGAGCAGACAAGGAGCAAGGATGGATCAAGGAGCAGCTCTTGGGTGGAAAGACGAAAATTAGTCTAAGTATAATTCGACGAGATTCACCAAGTGATTCTCACCGAATCGTCGAGAATCATTAGTGATTCTCGACGACTCTTTTCGGCTACCTCAAAACAGTGCCAAGTAAGATTCTGCGAGAATCACTAGTGATTCTCGCCGAACCCATCGTTGAGCAGTTCATGAATACCAAGTAATATTCGTTGAGAATCAACAAATGATTCGGCGAGAATCACTAGTGATTCTCGACGAATCGTCGAGAATCACTAACTGATTCTCGCCGATTCGTCGAGAATTACCTGCGATTCTCGACGAATTTTACTTAGCGATTTCTCTGGAAGCTGCTAGACCGGATTCTGCCGCTGGACTATGTTGAACCGGAGTTTGGGATTCTACTTCTGGGACCCACAACGGTCATATTGAAAGTGTCTACAGTATATATACAGGCGTATGTTTGAACAGTAAAAAAGACGGAAAAAGATATACAAAGCTGAGCCGCGACTTGACCTAGTTCGCGATTTCCGCCGCCGCCTCCGTCGCCGCGCGAGAGTGTAGATCGCCGCTCTTGATCGTGGTTTCTTCCCGATCTCCGGTCGATAGAAGCTTATCTAAGCTCAGCGTCTCACGTGTCTAACCGGAGATCTCTTGTCTCTCGATTTGTAGATCGGGAAAATCTTCCACATCCGAATCGATAGAGACGATTGATCCTAGTGTGACCGTTGGTAGACCTAGCTAGCTTCGCTACAAAGTTTGGATCTCTAAGTACAGCAGCCGCACATCGTCATCGCCGCCGATCCCGTGAACCTAGCCGCCGCCCATCTTGCCGCCGCCGGTTCCGGGGAGATCCTCTCCAAGAGAGATCTAGGGTTGTAAACTCTTCGTTGACTTCACGAACACGTCGTCGAACGAAGAGGAACACCGTAGTATCGAAACGAAGTTTGTATCTCGTGTACATTCTAGTTTTACTTTTGTTGTAAAGGAACGTTTGTTCCGTGTTGTAAGGGTTGGGTGCAACCCGGTTTGTGGGAGTGTTGACTCCTACGTGTGGAAGGGTTCCTTCCGATAGTGCAAGGATTGGATTTCAATTCTGTTGGAGAAGTGACCGAGTCGTCCCTTGTTGGGAGATAGGTCGAAGTGGGAAAGTGGATGTACCCAAGTCGGGGAACCACTATAAATTGCATGTGTATTCTGTGTGCTGTGCTGTTTATTTTTATTGTGCAGGTACAATCTTAAATTCCGCAAAAACGCTGCACGTCACCTATTTCCCCCCCCCATAGGTGAACATAGTTGACACTAGGTGGACTTTCACCTGTCATGTGGATCTGCTCAGGTTGGAGTTGATATATACTCGCCAAGTCCTTTTTTGAGTAATTTCGTTCGATCAGCTCCCACATTTCTTTCGCAGTTCGGCAGAAGAGAAAATGACTTGCACTCTTGGGTTCTGTGGAGAAAACCTAGAACTTGCATATACTTTCTTGATAATCAAATACAAGGTATGAATACACATTTATAGGCGGGAGAAAGAGAGAAGAGAACCCTATACATGATGTGGGACTAAAGAGGAGAGAAGAAAAAAAATAAACAAATGAGCTCCATCATGAGCCTCTTTACAAGGGCTTTTCCAACACTCCCCCGCAAGTTGGAGCGTGCAAGTCATAAGCACCCATCTTGGACAAGAACTGATAAAAAAGGGTACTTGGTAGGGCCTTTGTGAGGATATCATCAACTTGTTCAGTACACGGAACATGCTTCAATTCTATCTTCTTCATTTGAAATTTCTCCAGGATAAAGTGACAGCCCACTTCAATAAGTTTCGTTCTTTCATGGAAGGTCGGATTCTTTGCAATGTGTATAGCAGCTTGGCTGTCACATAATGGGATGGATGGTGAAGGAAGTTTTACTCCTACATCGGCGAGGAAACTTTCAAGCCATGTGAGCTTAGAGACAACTGATGTCATCGATCGGTATTCAGCTTCAACTGAATACCAACAAGTCGTCGATAGTATTCAGGATTTTGGAGAGGAAGATCTAGATGGGAAACATATGCACACAGCTTATGATTTGTATCCATTGAAGTAGTAGTTGGCATGCATCCAGAGTAGCCAGCATCTTGAAGGAGATCAAGGCAGTACTTCCATTGGGAGAGGACAAGTCCATCCTGGGCCTCTTTACATGGGATCCATCATGGGCCTCTTTACATAGGCTTTTCCAACAAGTTCCATAAAATTGACAAGCGAATTGATAACAGTAAGATTTTCACCTTCCCATTCCTCATAAAGGGGATCAATCTTGCTTGGTGACGGCTTGGATCCGGTGAGAAAACCAAGTCTTCGACGGCTTCCAATGAAAATCCGCATAGCCTGAGCCCATAGAAGGTAATTCCTCCCATTAAGTTTGATGTGAGTAACACCTTGATTGAAGTCCTTGTTAGAATTTCCTTCACCATAGTATTTAGGTTGATTAACCACCCCTTCAGTGGCTGTAATACCCTTCAATGTGTGCTCCATAAGAACAATCACCAAGGAGAAGAGGAAACGAGTACGATGGGGGACAATAGTCGGCAACAACAGCCCACGGGCCCTCCAAAAATCAACTAGAACAAGAAAAGATAATGAATAAACCACCAGAGCAAAGGCAAGAGGGAACAACCATTGCAGCCGGACCGATAGGAATCTCCAATAGCTTCGATAGGGATGTCCAGGAGAGGATATGACAAAAGCAGCCTCCAAAAAAACGACGCGACGAAGCAGACAGAGCCTGATGAAGCAGCGCACCAGAATCTCTGGTACAACGAGCTTTGCGGTCGACAGGCTTGGAGATCGACAAAGGAGCAACAGAACAGGGTCGGGCTTAGCGATTGACGGAGGAGCGACGGAACTATCGAGCGCGACAGAGGAGAACAGGGCCGAGCCTTCAGGTTGACGTGGATCTCACCGGCTCTGATACCATATAGAGAGTGAGTGGGAGGAAAGAACGAACCTTAGGGTTTCTCTCCCTTGATGATTCGATCCGACCAAACCCTCTTTAACATAATCAACCACTTAATTGGATATGGTCACCACTCGGTGAGCATAAGTTAGCTTGCCTCTTTACACTACCCATTCTCTCTCACCCCAAGAATTTTGATTGCACTGCTTTTGTTCACACTCCATCACCTGGCCCGACAAACTTTCTCGTCGGGTAGTCAAATGTATTTTCGTCGACTATTTTTCCACTCAAAGGGCTATTGGTGTTATGACTCTATTTTTCGAAAATAGTATGTTTTGCCTGATGCCACTTTTTGAGTCTCCTCCATTCTTCTCCACCGACCATGTGACTTCCCCTCCTTAGGATTTTCCCATCACCTCCCTATCCATTTTGCATGCTCCTCCATCTGCCATTCTGTTATGGGTCTTAGAATGTTGCAGGAGGAGAGGCCAAAAGTGGAGATGATGGTGGCGAAGATATTACAGAGCCTTGATCGCGTCTCCCTAAGCGGGGCATGCTCGAGAGAGAGAGAGAGAGATGGAGAGAGAGAGAGAGCTTCCAAGATCTCTTTTAGGGTTAGGAAAAAATAGAATTTCTTCATTCATTCCAATACAAGACCCACTAGGTCCTTTAAATAAAAATTACAATCGATCTAAATAGGAAAAATAGTCGAAGGAAAGAACGACACACTTGAACATGCGGCTGAAAGGACACTACATAAACAACGACATCATATAAATACAACTCCAAACAAAATAAAAACATATAAAAATAATTAATACTAAATAACATCATTAAAGGACCCGTAACATCTCTCCCGCCTTGCAAAATGAGCTTATCCTCAAGCTCAAGGGAGATCAATGGTGCCCGCGTTAGTCGACACCCTCATCATCAGAGTCCTCAACGTGCAGATAAAAAAACCATTTGCACCTGTGACTGCGAATGTGCGGCCCGTCGCAGTTGAAACATAAGCTCTTGGTACGTCGTTTCACGATATTATCCCGAGATAGTTTACAGACGGGTGGAGCTGGATGGCCCTCAGAATGACCTGGTTGAATGCCTGTGTAGGTGGGTAAATAGACCTCCTGTGCCAATTGGAGGAGACGGTCAAATAGCCTGACCAAACTCATAGCAGTCACTAAGTCTAGAGGAGCCTCAAATTCAACATTATGTCGCAGACGTTCACAAAGTCCAGCGGTGAATATGACAACCTGCATCTCTGGAGACAGTGTGACATGTGCCAGAAGAAGTTGAAACAGGTCCAAATAATCATCCATGGAGCTCGTCTAGCAGACTGTTGTGAGGGCACCAAGGGGGTTACTGTGGATTGGAGGGCCGAAACGCAGGTTGCGAAATCGCTTGAAGTCGTCCCACATCAGACTCGACTGATCACTGCGGAGACGAGTGACCCAAAGCAAGGCTAAGTCGAGAACTAGAAGGAGGCCGAAGGAAGTCGTTCAGCTGTCGGAGTTTGTTAATGATAAAAAAAGTTGTTCACACCTGGTGAACTGGCCCAAGGGATCTATTTTCCCATCGTAGGTGAGAAATTCTAGCCCTGTATAGCATGGCAAAATATCAACTTCAGGGCGTAAGAGGTTTTGCGGTGGCGGCTTATGACAGATGAGCGGCGGTAGTGGAACTTGACTTTTCCTAACGTGATCTGCGGGTGGTGTAGTAACCACGGGAAGGGAGACAGTCAGCTCATTTAGCCCGACAGTGATAGTGACCATGTCGTCCCGATGTCGGGTTTCAGCGTCCTGAAAGCGTGCTCTCATGGCGGTCATGACAGTCTACGACAAGTCCTGGAGAGCGTCTGTGACATCATGCAAATCCCCCATCGGTTGACTTGCTTGCCGAGAAGAAGAGTTGGTGACTGGATGCCTAGGCTTAATTATTAAAGGCGCAAGGTACACCAAGACGCAAAGAGCTCTTGGAGCCTAGGCGCAAGTCTCAAGGCCCAAACGCGCGCCTATGAAGGCAAGACGCAACAGCATCCATTTTAAGTAATCAGCATCAAACATCATTTCAGTTTCTCGATCAAATTCTTCATCTATCTTACAAATTAATCATTCATTATTATCGTCTATATCTCTTAAAAAATAGAATCAATGTGGTCACTTGCATCATATCTAATTCTCAACGCACAATTATCTGTCACAAACACTAAAATAATAAAAAAAATATGAAGTTCGTTCATTATTTTTTTTCTTAATTTTTAAAGAAAAAATTTACAACAAAATTCTAACCCAGACAAGTCTTATATTCCAAAGGCACAAATAAGGCGCACAGAGGCGCAAACCTCTGAGCCTGATGAGTCTTGAGCCTTAGGCGCACCTGAGTCGCTCCTTTAATAACATAGTGCCTAGGGCTGTTGGACGCGTATGAATTTGTATTATTGTGAGTACCGCGTCGTCTCCCAATGATGGAGTCACAAATTTGTTCTCTTAATTAATTCAATTTAAAATTAAGAAAAAATAAATTTGTGAATGGTGAATAAATTCAGTAAAAAAGTCCTATAGATCCCCACGCATGGGTGCCGACCCAAGTAGGGAAAAAAGCTTACATGTGTCAGTTTCACATGCAGTTATTGTCGACTGGGGTTGTTTTTGTCGAGGATGCAACAACAAGAAAGTATCATTGAATGAAGAGGACCGAGAACAGAGTCCGGGAAATGGCGGGGGAAGCAGCGGTGGTAGGAGGCGTTGCGTCGACAGACACGAGTCAGCGCTGGATTTTATCGGCGGGAAGAGCGAGGGTCCACACGCGTGGATGTCCATCTGTGGAAACCTTGTGTAACTAAAGGAAACGTCGAAAAAGCTGCATGCAGCGTACAATCTGAAGGTGTGGACGTGGTGACGTTGTCGTCGATCAGTGGGAACGCAACCTTGTTGAGGTGTGGCAAGCAAGGATCGACAAAGGCCCCGCCGTGAGCACTAGATGGCACCGTCTTCGGGTTGAGAAGCAGATGGAACGGAGGGTCATCCACTTAAAGTCCCTAGTAATCGCGGATGATGAAGGTTGGTGGAACGATCAAGTCTCTGATACCAAGTTGTTATAGGTATTAGAATGTTGCCGGAGGAGAGGCCGGCAATGGAGATGACGGTGACGGAGATACTACGAAGCCTTGACCGCGACTGCCTAAGCGGAGCGCGCTTGAGAGAGAAAGAGCTTCCAAGATCTCTTTTAGGGTTAGGGTAAATAAACTTTCTTCAATCATATTAATATAAGACCGACTGAGTCCTACTTACAATCGTCATAAATAGAAAAGAGCATCAAAGAAAAGAATGACAGACCTGGGCATGCGACTAAAATAGACACTACATAAATAACGACACCATATAAGGACGCGACTATAAAACAGAATAAAAACATATTAAGTAATAATTAATACTAAATAACGTCATTAAACGGCCCATAACACATTCCTCCACCCCCGCTACCCTCCACGCCATCCCTACCTCATGCTCATGCCTCCACTCATGTTACTCTGGGCTCCCTCCACTAGTTCTCAGGTCAATACTCTACTCTTCACACAGATCTGATGAAGACAACCTGCCGGAACTTGATCTTCCTATTAATCTTCACAAAGGTATCTGGTCTTGTACTCAGCATTTCATTTATGATTGTGTCATATGCTCGACTTTTTCTTGTAGGGACATTGCTCTCTCCATCTCGGCCACTGTCATACCAGCCACATATTAAGAGACTCTTGCCTTACCACACTGGAAAGCTGTCATAGACGAAGAAATGTCTACATTTAAAAATTGCGGTACTTCGACCCTTATCTCTACTCCTCCTGGAGTGGACACTGTTGGTTGCTGCTGGGTTTTTGTTGTGAAGTATCATGTAGATGGCACCGTGGATCGATATAAGGCTTGTCATTTGCACCTGTGACTGCAAATGTGCGGCCCGTCGCAGTTGAAACATAAGCTCTTGGTACGTCGTTTCACCATATTGTCCCGAGATAGTTTACAGACGGGTGGTGCTAGATGGCCCTCAGAATGACCTGGTTGAATGCCTGTGTAGGTGGGCAAATAGACCTCCTGTGCCAATTGGAGGAGACGGTCAAATAGCCTGACCAAACTCATAGCAGTCACTAAGTCTAGAGGAGCCTCAAATTTGACATTAAGTCGCAGACGTTCACAAAGTCCGGCGGTGAATATGACAACCTGCATCTCTGGAGACAGTGTGACATGTGCCAGAAGAAGTTGAAACAGGTCCAAATAATCGTCCACGGAGCTCGTCTGGCAGAGTGTTGTGAGGGCACCAAGGGGGTTACTGTGGATTGGAGGGCTGAAACGCAGGCTGCAAAATCGCTTGAAGTCGTCCCACATCAGACTCGACTGATCACTGCGGAGACGAGTGACACAAAGCAAGGCTGAGTCAAGAACTAGAAGGAGGCCGAAGGAAGTCGTTCAGCTGTCGGAGTTTGTTAATGATAAAAAAAGTTGTTCACACCTGGTGAACCGGCCCAAGGGATCTGTTTTCCCATCGTAGGTGAGAAATTCTAGCCCTGTATAGCATGGCGAAATATCCACTTCAGGGCATAAGAGGTTTTGCGGTGGCGGCTCATGACAGATGAGCGGCGGTAGTGGAACTTGACTTTTCCTGACGTGATCCGCGGGTGGTGTAGTACCCACGGGAAGGGAGACAGTCAGGTCATTTAGCCCGACAGTGATAGTGGCCATGTCGTCCCGATGTCGGGTTTCAGCGTCCCGAAAGCATGCTCTCATGGCGGTCATGACAGTCTACGACATGTCCAGGAGAGCGTTTGTGACATCATGCGAATCCCCCATCGGTTGACTTGCTTGCCGAGAGGAAGAGTTGGTGACTGGACGCGTAGGCTTAATTATTAAAGGCGCAAGGTACACCAAGACGCAAAGAGGTCTTGGAGCCTAGGCGCAAGTCTCAAGGCGCAGTCGCGCGCCTACGAAGGCAAGACGCAACAGCATCCATTTTAAGTAATCAGCATCAAACATCATTTCAGTTTCTCGATCAAATTCTTCATCTATCTTACAAATTAATCATTCATTATTATCGTTTATATCTCTTAAAAAATAGAATCAATGTGGTCACTTGCATCTTATCTAATTCTCAACGCACAATTATCTTTCACAAACACTAAAATAATAAAAAAAAATATGAAGTTCGTTCATTATTTTTTTCTTAATTTTTAAAGAAAAAATTTACAACAAAATTCTAACCCAAACAAGTCTTATATTCCAAAGGCACAAATAAGGCGCACAGAGGCGCAAACCTCTGAGCCTGATGAGTCTTGAGCCTTAGACGCACCTGAGTTGCGCCTTTAATAACATAGCGCCTAGGGCTGTTGGACGCGTATGACTTTGTATTACTATGAGTATCGCGTCCTCTCCCAATGATGGAGTCACAAATTTAATCTCTTAATTAATTCAATTTAAAATTAATAAGAAATAAATTTGTGAATGGTGAATAAATTCAGTAAAAAAGTCCTATAGATCCCCACGCATGTGTGCCGACCCAAGTAGGGAAAAAAGCTTACACGTGTCAGTTTCAAATGCAGTTATTGTCGACTGGGGCTGTTTTTGTCGAGGATGCAACGACAAGAAAGTATCGTTGAATGAAAAGGACCGAGAGCAGAGTCCGGGAAACAGCGGGGGAAGCAGCGGTGGCAGGAGGCGTTGCGTCGACACACACGAGTCAGCGTTGGATTGGATCGGCGGGAAGAGCGAGGGTCCACATACGTGGATGTCCAGTGGTGGAAACCTTGCGTAACTAAAGGAAACGTCGACAAAGCTGCAGGCAGCGTACAATCTGAATGTGTGGATGTGGTGACGTTGTCGTCGATCAGTGGGAATGCAACCTTGTTGAGGTGTGACAAGCAAGGATCGACAAAGGCCCCGCCGTGAGCACTAGATGGCACCGTCTTCGGGTTGAGCAGCAGATGGAATGGAGGGTCATCCCCTTAAAGTCCCTAGTAATCGTGGATGGTGAAGGTTGGTGGAACGATCAAGTCTCTGATACCAAGTTGTTATAGGTCTTAAAATGTTGCCGGAGGAGAGGCCGGCAATGGAGATGACGGTGACGGAGATACTACGAAGCCTTGACCGCGACTGTCTAAGCGGAGCGCGCTTGAGAGAGAAAGAGCTTCCAAGATCTCTTTTAGGGTTAGGGTAAATAAACTTTCTTCAATCATACTAATATAAGACCGACTGAGTCCTACTTAAAATCGTCATAAATAGAAAAGAGCATCAAAGAAAAGAATGACAGACCTGGGCATGCGGTTAAAATAGACACTACATAAATAACGACACCATATAAGGACGCGACTATAAAATAGAATAAAAACATATTAAGAAATAATTAATACTAAATAACGTCATTAAACGGCCCATAACACATTCCTCCACCCCCGCTACCCTCCACGTCATCCCTACCTCATGCTCATGCCTCCACTCATGTTACTCTAGGCTCCCTCCACTAGTTCTCAGGTCAATACTCTACTCTTCACACAGATCTGATGAAGACAACCTGCCGGACCTTGATCTTCCTATTAATCTTCGCAAAGGTATCCGGTCTTGTACTCAGCATTTCATTTATGATTGTGTCATATGCTCAACTTTTTCTTGTAGGGACTTTGCTCTCTCCATCTCAGCCACTGTCATACCAGCCACATATCAAGAGACTCTTGCCTTACCACACTGGAAAGCTGTCATAGACGAAGAAATGTCTACATTTAAAAATTGCGGTACTTCGACCCTTATCTCTACTCCTCCTGGAGTGGACTCTGTTGGTTTCTGCTGGGTTTTTGTTGTGAAGTATCATGTAGATGGCACCGTGGATCGATATAAGGCTTGTCATTTGCACCTGTGACTGCGAATGTGCGGCCCGTCGCAGTTGAAACATAAGCTCTTGGTACGTCGTTTCACGATATTGCCCCGAGATAGTTTACAGACGGGTGGGGCTGGATGGCCCTCAGAATGACCTGGTTGAATGTCTGTGTAGGTGGGCAAATAGACATCCTGTGCCAATTGGAGGAGACGGTCAAATAGCCTGACCAAACTCATAGCAGTCACTAAGTCTAGAGGAGCCTCAAATTCGACATTATGTCGCAGACGTTCACAAAGTCCGGCCGTGAATATGACAACTTGCATCTCTGGAGACAGTGTGACATGTGCCAGAAGAAGTTGAAACAGGTCCAAATAATCGTCCACGGAGCTCGTCTGACAGAGTGTTGTGAGGGCACCAAGGGGGTTACTGTGGATTGGAGGGCCGAAACGCAGGTTGCGAAATCGCTTGAAGTCGTCCCACATCAGACTCGGCTGATCACTGCGCAGACGAGTGACCCAAAGCAAGGCCGAGTCGAGAACTAGAAGGAGGCCGAAGGAAGTCGTTCAGCTGTCGGAGTTTGTTAATGATAAAAAAGTTGTTCACACCTCGTGAACCGGCCCAAGGGATCTGTTTTCCCATCGTAGGTGAGAAATTCCAGCCCTGTATAGCATGGCGAAATATCCACTTCAGGGCGTAAGAGGTTTTGCGGTGGCGGCTCATGACAGATGAGCGGCGGTAGTGGAACTTGACTTTTCCTGACGTGATCCGCGGGTGGTGTAGTAACCACGGGAAGGGAGACAGTCAGCTCATTTAGCCCGATAGTGATAGTGTCCATGTCATCCCGATGTCGGGTTTCAGCGTCCCGAAAGCATGCTCTCATGGCGGTAATGACAGTCTACGACATGTCCTGGAGAGCGTCTGTGACATCATGCGAATCCCCCATCGGTTGACTTGCTTGCCGAGAGGAAGATTTGGTGACTGGACGCATAGGCTTAATTATTAAAGGCGCAAGGTACACCAAGACGCAAAGAGGTCTTGGAGCCTAGGCGCAAGTCTCAAGGCGCAGCCGCGCGCCTACGAAGGCAAGACGCAACAGCATCCATTTTAAGTAATCAGCATCAAACATCATTTCAGTTTCTCGATCAAATTCTTCATCTATCTTACAAATTAATCATTCATTATTATCGTTTATATCTCTTAAAAAATAGAATCAATATGGTCACTTGCATCATATCTAATTCTCAACGCACAATGATCTTTCACAAACACTAAAATAATAAAAAAATATGAAGTTCGTTCATTATTTTTTTAAAAAAATTTTAAAGAAAAAATTTACAACAAAATTCTAACTCAGACAAGTCTTATATTACAAAGGCACAAATAAGGCGCACAGAGGCGCATACCTCTGAGCCTGATGAGTCTTGAGCCTTAGGCGCACCTGAGTCACGCCTTTAATAACATAGCGCCTAGGGCTGTTGGACGCGTATGAATTTGTATTACTGTGAGTACCGCGTCGTCTCCCAATGATGGAGTCACAAATTTGATCTCTTAATTTATTCAATTTAAAATTAATAAGAAATAAATTTGTGAATGGTGAATAAATTCAGTAAAAAAGTCCTATAGATCCCCACGCATGGGTGCCGACCCAAGTAGGGAAAAAAGCTTACACGTGTCAGTTTCACGTGTAGTTATTGTCGACTGGGGCTGTTTTTGTCGAGGATGCAACGACAAGAAAGTATCGTTGAATGAAGAGGACCGAGAGCAGAGTCCGGGAAACGGCGGGGGAAGCAGCGGTGGCAGGAGGCGTTGCGTCGACAGACACGAGTCAGCGCTGGATTGGATCGGCGGGAAGAGCGAGGGTCCACACGCGTGGATGTCCAGCGGTGGAAACCTTGCGTAACTAAAGGAAACGTCGACAAAGTTGCAGGCAGCATACAATCTGAAGGTGTGGACGTGGTGACGTTGTCGTCGATCAGTGGGAACGCAACTTTGTTGAGGTGTGACAAGCAAGGATCGACAAAGGCCGCGCCGTGAGCACTAGATGGCACCGTCTTCGGGTTGAGCAGCAGAAGGAATGGAGGGTCATCCCCTTAAAGTCCCTAGTAATCGTGGATGGTGAAGGTTGGTGGAACGATCAAGTCTCTGATACAAAGTTGTTATAGGTCTTAGAATGTTGCCGGAGGAGAGGCCGGCAATGGAGATGATGGTGACGGAGATACTACGAAGCCTTGACCGCGACTGCCTAAGTGGAGGGCGCTTGAGAGAGAAAGAGCTTCCAAGATCTCTTTTAGGGTTAGGGTAAATAAACTTTCTTCAATCATACTAATATAAGACCGACTGAGTCCTACTTACAATCGTCATAAATAGAAACGAGCATCAAAGAAAAGAATGACAGACCTGGGCATACGGCTAAAATAGACACTACATAAATAACGACACCATATAAGGACGCGACTATAAAACAGAATAAAAACATATTAAAAAATAATTAATACTAAATAACGTCATTAAACGTCCCATAACACATTCCTCCACCCCCGCTACCCTCCACGCCATCCCTACCTCATGCTCATGCCTCCACTCATGTTACTCTGGGCTCCCTCCATTAGTTCTCAGGTCAATACTCTACTCTTCACACAGATCTGATGAAGACAACCTGCCGGACCTTGATCTTCCTATAAATCTTCGCAAAGGTATCCGGTCTTGTACTCAGCATTTCATTTATGATTGTGTCATATGCTCGACTTTTTCTTGTAGGGACTTTGCTCTCTCCATCTCGACCACTGTCATACCAGCCACATATTAAGAGACTCTTGCCTTACCACACTGGAAAGCTGTCATAGACGAAGAAATGTGTACATTTAAAAATTGCGGTACTTCGACCCTTATCTCTACTCCTCCTGGAGTGGACACTGTTGGTTGTTGCTGGGTTTTTGTTGTGAAGTATCATGTAGATGGCACCGTGGATCGATATAAGGATTATCTGGTTGTCAAGTGATTTACTCAAACCTATAATATTGACTTCATAGACACCTTCTCTCGGGTTGCTCGTATCATGTAGATGGCCCTAATCGCTTCTATATATGGAGGCGGATTGGGTTCAGCAATACAACATTACATGACACAAAAAACTGAACATAATAACGCAATGTAACACTCCCCCTCAAGTTGGTTGTGAGATGTTGATCATGCACAATTTGATAACAATTCTTCCAAAGTTACTCCCGCTCAGTCCTTTCGTGAGAATATCAACCAGCTGTCTATCAGAGGGAATAAAAGAAGTACAAACAACCCCCTTTTCAATGCTATCTTTGATGAAATGACGATCCACTTCAATATGTTTAGTTCGAACGTGTTGGACTGGGTTATGAGCAATGTTGATGGCAGTCTTATTATCGCAATACAGTCGAATGAGCTCCTCTTCTGAGAGACCCAGGTCACTTAGCAAAGAGCGCAACCAAAGACCTTCACAAACAACATGAGCCATAACCAAAAACTCTGCTTCAGCACTAGATCTCGCCACATGTTGTTTTTTACTTTTCCAAGTAACAAGATTCCCACCAACAAGAGAATAGTATCCTGAGGTAGATCGCCGATCGTTGATTGAACCGGCCCAATCTGCATCGATGTAGACTTCAATTTTTAGTGTTGAATTTGGGGAAAACAAGATCCCGCTCCCAGTTGAAGACTTGAGGTACCTGAGTATCCTATGGGGAGCATCTGCATGACTAGTCTTCAGAGCATGCACAAACTGGCTGACAACACTAACAACGTAAGCAATATCAGGACGGGTATGAGCCAGATAGATCAGCCTCCCTACCAATCTCTGAAATTCAGGAACATTATCAATCTCCTTTCCATCATCACGACCCATCCTGTGTTTCGCTATAATTAGAGTATCAGCTGGTCTACAATCACTCATTCCAGTCTTCTTAAGCAGGTCTGGAGTATACTTCCTTTGTGAGATGAAAATTCCATGCTTGGACCTTACCACTTTAATAATCAGGAAATATTTCAGTGCACCTAAGTCTTTTACCTCGAACTCAGAAGCCACTTTGTGTTTTAGGAGCTTGATCTCTCCCCCATCGTCACCATTTATAACAATATCAACACAAACAATGAGGGTTGTGAGTTTACCGGTCTGATGTCTGACAAACAATGTATGATCGGAGTTGCCCTGGTGAAACCCAAATGACAACATGGCTCTATGAAATCTCCTGAACCAAATTCTTGGAGACTGTTTCAGCCCATACCGGGATTTCTTTAACTTATAGACATTTCCTGTTGAACCTTTAGGAGTAAGACCTTGTGGAAGAGACATATAAACTTCCTCAATAAGATCCCCATGGAGGAAGACATTTTTCACATCAAGTTACCAAAGGTCCCATCCTTTGCAGGCAGCACAGGATAAAAGAACTCTAGTAGTGTTCATCTTAGCTATAGGGGCAAACGTCTCCTGATAGTCAATCTCAAGGGTTTGGGTATAACCTCTTGCCACCAGTCTTGCTTTACACCATTAAACAACACATTGAGATCTTTGTTTAACTGAGAATACCCATTTGCATACAACCAGTTTTTTCCCATGGGGAAGATGCATCAAATCTCATGTGTTGTTTTTTTCAAGAGCAAACATTTCCTCAAGCATAGCCTCTCTCCACACGGGAATCTCCAGAGAATCCTGCCAAGATACTGGTACGGACATGACAGTTAGGGAAGACACAAAAATCTTATGGGAAATAGAGAATTTGTCATAAGAAACATAATTGGAAAGAGGATGTTGAGTACATGATCGAATACCTTTCCTGAGAGCAATGAGAGGTTCAGAAGGCCCTAATTCAGGAGCCTGTGTTTGATCTGGCTGCAAAGTTAGATCAAGCGTGTTTGGGGGGCTTTGTTTTCGCCTTATATACACCTGCAAACTAGGAGCAGTAGGACGAGCAAGAGGATCACTCACTTTGAACGATATAAGCACCCCCTGAAGCGAGGGATAAGGTGGAGGAACTGGTAGTGGTACAGAGGAAGGCGAAGGAGGAGAGGGCACATAAGGGGTATCACCCAGGGCAGGATAATAGGCCTCAAATTTACGGAACGTGACATCCATGGTGATAAATACCTTCGTCGTAGGAGGATGAAAACACTTGTAGCCCTTTTGCGTAAGAGAGTAGCCGATAAAAACAAACCATAGTGCATGAGGATCAAGTTTAGTTGTTGGAGGAGGGTTATGGATGTGAATGAAGCAGACACAACCGAATACCTCGGGAGGAAGCTGAGAGGAAGTGACTCAAATAGTGTCCAGGGGTGTGGCATTGCCAAGAATGCAAGATGGCATGCGATTAATGAGATACGCCGCATTAAGGACAACATCACCCCTGTAGAATTTTGGAAGATGCATTGTAGATAAAAGACAGTTACCCGCCTGTTGGGTCCACCGCCTCCAATAAGTGACGATTCTTATGCTCCACAACACTATTTTGAGCGGGAGAGTAAGCACACAAGATTTAATGAATAATGCCATGGTCAGCCAAGTACTGAGCAAACTGTGAGTTCGGATATTAACGGTCATTGTCATTTGTGAAGAATCTGAATGTTGGTTTGAAACTAAGTGCGGATCATGTTATGAAATTTTTTGAAGGTAGTAAAAACATCACTTTTATTTCGCAGTAAATACAGCCATGTAGTGCGACAAAAACATTCAATAAATGTGACAAACAAAACATGGCCAGAAATAGAAGATACAGGACACAGTCCCCAAACATCAGAGTGAATCACCGAAGAAAGGATAGAGCTAGGCAACAAAACACGATTAAATGTAGTTCGACAGTGTTTGTTAACAGTACAGACATCACATACAAAGGAATGAAAGACAACAATAGGCATAACAGGAAACAATAACTCTATAACAGGAATACATGGGTGGCCTAAGCGACAATGCCAAGAATATAAATTGAATGTGTTGGAGTGAAGAGCCAAAGGTGTCAATGGGCCAGAGTCAAGCACATATAAACCATTGACCAAGCTATCAGAGCCAATCACCTTCCCCGTCTTCAGGTCCTGAAAAACACAAGAGGAAGGATGAAGCATCAAGAATAGTTCATGGAATTCGTCAAATGACTAAAAGAGAGTCAATTACGCGTGAAATTTGGGACATGTAGAAAAGATGATAAGTTGAGGGAGGGACAAGAGATGGAGCCCTTCCCAGCAATAGAGGAAAGGGACTCATCAACAATGCTCACCTTATCACGACCCTGAAGAGGAGTATATGATATGAAACTCGAGGAGGAGCTAGTCATATGGTCAGTGGCTCCGGAATCGATGATCCACTGAGGGAAAGTAGTAGAGTGAGCACCTGGAGTCCCTGTGTGGGTATACAAGGTCCAGGCAACATACGTCGTGGAAAGCCATTGCATCATGTGGCGAAGGACAAGAACTTCATCAACCGAAAAAATTCCAGGGAGGACAGAAGGATCGACACCAGAGAGAGCAGGAGAAGCATCTATAGTAGCATCAGTGAGATGGGCAGAGCGAGTAGTATGTCGACCAGGGAAGCGCCCGAAGCCCCGACCACCACAATGAGGAGCACCACCCCTCTATGAAGGAAAGCCATAGAGTCTGAAGTAGTTATCTCTGATATGACGCGTCTTCCCACAATAATCATAGAGGAGATGATCTTTATCACTACCCTTCAGCTTAGAATCACCGGTAGGACGAGCACCCAGTAGAGAAGGGGTACCAGCAACAAGGGCAGAACTCTCAGGAGCTGGATCTGGAAGTAGAGTCTGGCGACGATCAAACTCCTGTTGGACGATTCTATAACCCTCCAGAAGAGATGTTAACGGCAAACACCCCAAAATCTGAACACTAATCTGATCAAAATCCCGATGAAGACCATGAAGGAACTCAAAGATGCGGTTGCGATCCTCCCTATCCCGAACTATAGCCTCATCTACCGGTCTAACAAAGGTGAGAGAATCAAAATGATCATATTCCCAATACAACTGAGTAAACTCTAGATAATAAACAGATGGAGGACGATCACTCTGACGGAGTAAGGATATCTTTCGTCTCAACTGGAAGATCTAGGCAGTATTACCCTTGCGAGAATAAGTAGCCTCTACACGCCGCCAAATATCAACAATAGTATCCAGAAATAAGTAGTTGCGAGCGATGGACACCTGCATGGAATTCGTTAGTCAAGACATGACTAAGGAATTTTTTAAATCCCATTGAGGGCAATCCGGGGCAGTCATCTCTGGTTCCTTAGTTTGCCCGGTAACATAACAAAAAAGACGGCAACTCTTAAGAGCAAGGGTGACAGAGCGAGACCATGAGAGATAGTTAGAATCATCTAGCTGGAGAGTAGTAATTTGCGGAGTATTGTGGTCATGAATCCCACGAAGAACCGACGTCTTGGAGGCGGTAGAGTCACTGAGAGAAGACATTGCGTAGTATTGTACGCCAAACGCATATAAGTGTAGGAGAGGAGAGGATTAGAAATCAACTCCATACAATGGTGGAGAGAACAAGCGGCGACGGAAGGAGGCAAAAATGTCACGGCATAACCAGCATAACCGCCGTAAAGAAGATGACGAAGAAACAGAAGGAGCGGGAAGACCCGCCGAAGAACGGGAGACGGAAGGATACGGGAAGACCCGACGAAGAAGGGCAGCCGGAAGAGTGAGAGCAGGGGGAAGCAGAATCGGGAGGCGGAAGCGGAATCAAGCGGCGGGATAAGCAGGAGGAAACGGTGTCGGCATGCGAGCGACGCCAAGGGCAACAAAGAAGCGGGAGCCTCTGATACCATGTCGTAAGAGAGGAAGAAAATTAATTAATTAGAAGGAACCCTAATCCCCTCTATATATGAAGGTGGATTGGGTTCACCAATACAACATTACATGACACAAAAAGCTGAACATAATAACACATATTGTAACATTCAGCATAGATGCCCACTACTCTGACTTTGACATCTTCAACACCATCTCCTATAACAGCAGCACCGTCGCCAGCTTCAACAGTACCATCCTCAATTTCGTCGTCAACACCAACTTAAGCCATCTCCAGCTCTACGACAGTTGTACCCTCGAGCCAGGTTCACGCGTTCAGGACAACATCAGAGCTAAAGAGATTCACCTAGTCTTCAGATGAGAGAACAATCATTTTTATTCACGAAGATGAATGCATTCATGGCAGGGGGAATTGATGAGGATCGCAACACACATACACTTGCATGACGATCGGATCCATCCATTTTATGCAGATCGACGATCAGAGATTTTTGGTTATTTTTGAATTTTTATTTCATGTATTTTGAAGGCCGACAAGATCGGAGAATCATGATCGTTCATGATGGTCACGTCGTCTAAAAATAGGGATAGTGGGCTCAATTTGAAGGCATTGAAAAGTTGGAGTGAAGAAGGAATCATTGTTTCATTTACCAGGTGTCGAAGCCAGAAAAATCTGAGTGTTGAAGCTTAGAAGTTATCTCCTCCCCATCCCCTCCAAACCTCATAGCGGGTCACCCCTATTCCACCTTCTTAATCGGCCCCTTCCCCCCACCTCCACTAGCCGATCACAACCAATCCTCAAACTCCACGCCAAAATCCCCAGCACCTCCCGCATCTAATTCCATCTTTCATCAGTATTCTGGAAAATGTTGGATAACATTTTTGTCCACCCATGTCAAGTCACCATCACCTCCACAAAACTCGACCATCAACACCTCTAAAATTCCTTTCATTTCGAATTTAGCGATCAGTGGAAAAATACCTTCGGACACCTCTGTCAAGCCTCCCCCACCTCAAAACCCATCACCCCCCACCACCACAACCACCAATTACATTCCTCTCATTTTTCATTTTCCAACGAATGCCGGAAATCACCTCCGGCCACCACCACTTCGCCCGACAATCCGCTCCGGCTACATGTGGTCAACCACCACCCTCCTACCACGATGACCTATCCCTAGCCAACTTCCCACTACCCCACTTCCCCTGTACTTCCTCTTGCTATGTTTTCGACCACTTCTTATCACTCCCACCACTCATTTTCCACAATCCCACATAATTCCCTCCCCTCATCCTCCTACAGCCCCCACTACCCCCTTAATCCCCTTTTCCCCACTCATGTATTACTCTCAAACAACCCCCATCTACCCCCGTCACCACAGCCAACCAAGATTAATCCCACTCCTATACCTCCAGGAATTAACCCCACTACACTGCTTCAATTTCAGAAACCCCAAACAGGAGCCTTCGTCCATATTTACCTCGTATTTCAACCTACAATTCTTGGACAGAAGTTCCGGCTGTTGAAAAAATCATTCCAGAGCCTGAAATTCAATCCAGGTGCTGGAATTCCTCCAATTCCAGTAACCTGGAATTAATTCCAGCTCACGGGAAAGACCATCCAGTCCACACTCCTTGCTGCCAGCATTTCTTGGACCCCTCCTGCCTCAATTTTAGGCGTCCAGCAGCCTGTATTAATTCCAGCAACATTTCCCTATATCCTAGGCCATCCAGAATCCACAAATAGCTCATAGCAGTAGTTATTCTCCTTCAGGACTCCAATCATTCCATCATCCACCCTCCAACACGACCCAGCTCTTCATTAAGCCCCCATACATCCCATCAAGGGCCGATCACGTTACTCCTGTGTTAGGGTTCTGTTATGGTTGTCTTATCGAGTCGTGTGATGTTCTCCTTATTATATTATTATTATGTATCGGGTTAATTACGTCCATGCCCTTTGTATGTTCTATTTAAGAGACCTTTGGGGTCTTGGTTAGGGAGGAATGAAGGTCTTATTTCTTATCCCCTCTTGTGAGATAACTGGTATCTCTCTCCTCCTAATGAGCAACCCCGCTTACCCATCCGCGGTTCCGGCTCCATGGTATCCTCCACCACCGCCATCTTCTCTGCCTCCGATCACTATTCCGGCGAGTTACCTAGGTTACGGAAGTAGGCACGTAACAACTTGGTATCAGAGCCCTCGGTCTTCTTCCGCCAACGTAAGCCAACAGCTCCCCATCTGTCGCAGTCTCCGGCAAGGCCACAGCTTTACGCCACTATTTTCCCTGCTTAGTCCGACCATCTTCAGTGTCGGTCCTCTCCCACTACCCTCAACTCCTCTGTTACCTTCAAAAAAAACGCCCACTTCAGCTCTGTGTTTCCACATCCCTCAATCCCCACCCCTGCGGGAGGAGTGTCGGGCCGCCTAATGCCGCCTGAATTCTATTGAGCCCCTTCGTTGAGCCATCCATGTCTTCTTTGTCCGACTGCTACGGTGGCGTCCGTCGAAGGAGTGTCGGGCCGCACGAGATTTCCCTGCTCCCTCGAGCCCACCGCTATCGAACCGCCGCCGAACACCCCTCCTTTTCCCTGCCTCGAGCCATCCCTACAACAACTTTCTATTTTATTGCAACCCTACACAGCTGTAAGACGCAACTTTATTTCCAATTTCTTAAACCCCCAACCACGCACACCCCATTATTTTAATTTTTTTCCTCCTGGGTGTTGGCATCATCATTACATTATTCTCTCCCTTTTATTTAATTTCTCTTCCCAACCGCCCACGCCTTTTCCTCTCTCGAGCCAAGCAACCGGCCCTGTTATGATTATATTCTTATTTTTTGAACAGCCAGTCAATTTTGCTTCTGCACATCCGATTTTATTGATTGTCTCGAGCCCACCCCACCCAATCCAGGACAGCCATCAACTAGTTATTGCCTCCATTTGGTGCCTTTTTTCCCCTCTATTTATCTCCTACATCCTTCTATGTCTTCCTCAAGCTATTTAGCATTTGGTTCATAATTTTGTGCCAATATTGGGCGGCACCGCGAATCTCGTGGCCACTTCCAAGCATTCGACTTGGCGCAATCCAGCTGCCCTGTCACCCGCTATTCTTCTCGCTCCTCATATCGCACTATGGGCGACTGATGAGTCCACATTTTACACTGATTTTTGTACTCATCTGTGCTAGTTTTATCGCCTTTGCACTACTCTTGAGAGCCTTTATTGCTTATTGGTGTTTATGTACCTATTTCACGATTAAGTGCACTGTAGGTCCGCTTCTGTGTGCTTTTTGTGTTTCCATTCTGTTGTTATTCTCTAGCCCTATCTCGGGGATGTGGTGTGCACGTTCTGGTGGCCTTTCTACCCCTTCTGCTGGTACAGGGGTCGTGTGCGTGTTTCGGGATGATTGTGAAACAGGAATACTGCGCACGATCAGGGGATCTAATGCGCACGACCACTGGTCGTGCACCCCCGATCGTGCGCACTACTCTAAGTTTTCAACTGAATCAGCCTGGGTAAGCGCACGACCACTGGACTTACTGCGCACGACAACTGGTCGTGCGCCATCGTTCATGCGCATTACACCCCCTTTTTCATAACCCTGTCTCGGTAATCGCACGAGCACTGGCCATAGTGCGCACGACCACTGGTCGTGCGCCACTGCTCGTGCGCGTTTATGCTGATGCTTCTTGTCCAGGTTGCAGGTTTATTTGGAAAAGCCGCACGATCATCGACCTACAGTGCGCACGACCACTGGTCGTGCGCCACTAAGCGTGCACACTGCTTCTGCTGCCTCCGTATAAAAGGACCTGCTCCGCATTTTAGGTCAACGCCTGCCATTTGCTGCGATCGGAGAGTGCGCGGGAATCCCCTTTTCACTTCTCCATCTGCTCCATCACTTCCACCTTCGTCGGGAAGCCATTTCCACTTACTCCGAAGCTTTTCAACACCCCGGCGAAGCCCTCGGCCATTGGTGACTTCAACTCCAAGATTTCCTGTAGAGTTGGTGAGGTAGATAACCTAGAGAACGGACTTAAAGGCCTTCGAGGTGACAGATCGTTGGTACCGGAAGCCTCCTTGGATTGAGCCCGGAAGCGGATTGACAACTCGCTACTCCGGCCACGACCCGCGGTGGATCTTCATTCTCTTTTGGTTTACTCCTATTCTCCTTCCTCTGTGTTATGAATATTTTGAGCAGTGTAATGAACATTTCCATCCCTGAATATCAAGTTTACTTTCTAGTTAATGGAATGTTAGTTTCTTCTTATGCTTGTGAGTTCTGTCTGTGAATGCGCCTCACTCACCCCACATCCACTTCATTCACGTGCCTTGTCCGATTGCAATCCACACAAGAACGCTGCAATCCATTAGTTTCCCTTCCACTCGCCCAACTGAAGTTCGGCATAGCGGCCGACAAAACCATTTCACCTTGCGAAGCGGTGCCGTCGACCCGCATAGCTTTTACAAGTTCAGTAGATCAAACATCCACAATCTCCCGAGTCTGCTATTTTCTTTTTGTTCTATTTTTAACTCTCATAACTATATTCTCATTATTGTTGCCGTTCTACGCTAATTGCATTCCTCAAGAGACCGACACTTGGGGATTTACTCCCAAAACTTTATTACTTGTGCGACCGGTGCGCTTGCCGTATTACACGCATCAAGTTTTTGGCGCTGTTGCCGGGGAATGCAACCATAGAGCGACTTCGGATGACTTCCAATATTGTTATCAGAGTTAGTATTGTTTTGTTTTGACTGCTGTTTCTTCTAGTGTGTAGTGTTTGCCACAGTGAATGCAAGGCCGAGCTATAAGAGATTTTGTCACCTACGACCCAGAGATCGAACGTACTCTCTTAGCACGAAGACGCGCCGCAGCCATCAATTTTGCCCCAATGGGAGACCAGCTGAATATTGATGCAGGCAAACGAGTTGGAGGGCTACCTCATGACGACAAAAATGAAGTGAATCCTCCCCAGGTCTGCACCATGAGGGATTATACTACACCCACTGTTGGGAGTATATACCCCGGTTTCGGACCTGCTATTACAAATCCTCAGTTCGAGATTAAAACAGCAATTCTGAATATTATTCGGAACAACGCTCAGTTCTCCGGAATGCCCACTGAAGACGCTCAACTTCACCTTATAGAATTCTCCGAGATCTGCGCCACGTTCCGCTATGCTGGAATCCCAGATGAAACAGTCAAGCTCCGTCTCTTCCCTTTTTCATTAAGAGACAAAGCCAAGACATGGCTTCACTCCCTTCCACCTGGAACAGCCCCCACCTGGGCGGCTTTGACTACCAAATTTCTAGCTAAGTTCCATTCGGTGGATCGGATCGTGAGCTTGAGGTGCGCAATAGCCAACTTCCGGCAAGCCGATCAAGAAAGCTTAGCCGAAGTTTGGGAGCGTTTTAATGAGCTGCTGAGGAAGTGCCCTAATCATGGATTCCAAACGGGGAATCTCGTCGAAAGTTTCTACTTTGCTATTGATCCCCACCACCGAGCCATGATCAATGCTGCCTCCGGAGGAACCATCATGAATCTTGCTCCAGATGATGCTCTGAAAGTCTTACAAGACACCGCAACTCACAGTGCGTATTGGACCGCGGGAAGAAACATCCCACGAAGCACCAGTGGAGTGTTTGCCTTGGATATCCCCAAGCCTGCTCCTGCCGCCCCAGTGATGGCAATCTCATGTCAAGGGTGCGGAAGCACTGATCATCACAGCTTCGAATGCTTAGGAGTTGAGGTACAAGATGAATCTTTATTTTTGAATGAATTTGTTAATTTTGTTGCCAATTAAAACAGGGGAGTGCCATACGGGAATACTTACAACCCGGGGGTGAGAAATCACCCCAACTTTTCTTGGAATCCTAACACATCTGGCCAAAGATGGCAACCGGGGCAGCATCAAAATGATGCGTATGCTTCCGGTAGCCAACCGCGGCCGCCTCAACCGAATTATTCCCAAGGGCCCCCCATCGTTAAGAAAAATTCTTTGGAAGAAATGTTCGAGAAGTTTGTTGAGATTTCCCAGACCAACATGACAAATCAGGCCGCCTCGATGCGCAAACTGGAGGCACAATTGGGTAAATTGGATCAAGTGGTTTCCGAGCGAACCCAAGGCACCTTACCGAGCAACACTGAAAAGGACCCCCATGAACAAGGAAAGCGCCTTGGGTAGGACACTTCGGGAAACCGCAACGAACTTGTCATTAATTGTAAAATCAATAACATCGACACTCCAGCATTATGCGATTCCGGGGTGTCCAGCAACATACTCACTTTGCAAGATGCTGCAAAGATGCAGTTACAAGTTGACATTGAAAATCGGAAATCACTTATCTTAGCTAATGACAATCTGGTTGACATGGAGGGAGGTGTGCGGGACGTTGAAATCGAGGTTAACGCCACCAGTATCACCACTGACTTTCAGGTTTTGGGACCACAGGAGAATAACTCCATTCCTATATTAGGAGTCCCATTCCTAACAGCCAGTGGCGCATCCCTTGACTTTTCCAAAGGCCGTGTCACTTGGCCAAACGAAGAGTCCACCATCGATGAAACATCCCTACATTTTTCTTCCATCCCAAATAACATTTCTTTGAGTGTCACAGATGTCAAGCTGGATTCAGGTTCCCCCGCATTGGCAGCACATATGGAGAAGATGACAAAGAACGGACTTCCTCCAGAAGTCGATGAGAAGCAGGAACTACTGGTCCACGAAGGGATCAATTGCACCAAAGCCACTACTGTCTTTCTACTGCCAGCCAACTCTGTTGTTAAGCATGGCGAACTAAGTTTTATTCGTGAGAAATCCCTGGACAATAATTTGTATAATTCTGTTAAACGATCTGTGACTTGAGAAGATCCGGTTGCCGTCACGGTGCCGAATAGGCCGCCACCAACCACGATACAAGCAAACCCCACAGCCTACCTTCATTGGAAGTCTCCCACGGTGGAGAAACTGAAAGAGGCCAAGCGTTTTCGCGAAGAGCGCTACGCTGCCTTTCGGCTCGCGAACGAGTGCACTCGCAGTAATAGGACAATGCCTCCCCCGAATGCAAAAAGACACTCTGATGTTCTCTCGCATCCCACCGGAGAGACTTACCATAAATCTGCGTATAGCTGATTGTGCCATCTTTTTTATTGCTACTTGTTGAATGCTGGTTGCTCTATTTTTCATTTTGTTTCATTTTGCTACTGCCAAGAACTCTCTATTTGAACTGCTAATACAGGTATTTGGTCCACCTTAAGGACGGTAAACAAAAGGGATTTCGGGAGACAACCCAAGTTGGACCGTTCGGTCCTATGCTGTGTTTTGATTTCGGTTTATTTCTTCATATATATATTTGTGTCCAGCTTTTGTTTGGCTTGCATCCTTTAATTGCAGGTGCAGGAATATTTGAGGCGCGTCAACTTGGCCGCACTTGGACATCTCATTGCCCGACTGGTATGCTCAATTTTGAGCATAGGTACTTCCTACCCTAGCTATTTCTCCTAGTTGGAATGTTTATTTTTATTCGTTGTCAACTTTAAGTCTGGGGGGGGGGGGGGTAGTCTGCCTGTGGTCACTACACCGCACCTTCTGTTGCATTCCAGTTTCTTGTTTACTTATTTCTTGTTTCTTTTTGGTTGCACACACTGAATCACCCACACGAGTGCGCTCTTACCCACGCGCACAACCCGAGTTAAATTTATTGCTTTTGTGTAAACTTTAAAATAGTGGTACTGGCTTAGGATTTCAGGATTGAGTCGTTCGAAACTCATGCAGTGCTCCTAATCGAATACTCATGGTTTGTGTAGAGTTATGATAGAACTAATTTTTCTTTATGCTCGTAGAATTATTCTTTTCTGCTCCCGTCAATATTGTTTGTACTGCTCAAAATCTGAATCTGGGATAATCAAACGATAGTGTAGGAATGTGTGTAGCCTCCACTAGACTCGTATTGCTCGAGTCGGGGGGAAGGATCATCTTTCACGGTGGCTAAGAACTTGCCCTAAGATACTCTCAAAGCATTGGTGCACGGTTAGTTAAGCGTGAGCATGACGTAGGCCTTCTTTTTGGCTAGTTTGAGCCTTGTTTAGCCCTTCCTACCTGTTAACCATTGCATGCCAAATTTGTGCCTACCCTTCCTTTGATCCAGCTCCACTCACTTTCACCAAGACGTGAAGCTAAACCCACCTTCGCAATCAAATGCTTGAGCTGATTTGTCATTCCTGTTTTGCCGAGGTTGTGATTAGTGGACATTGTTTTGGGGGTGCTGATTTTATTCCCGTTTTGATTGCTTCGTTTGGGGATTTCTAGCGCAGAAAAGAAAACAACAATTTATGAAAATAAAAAGCTGATTCGCGCAATCGAAAAAACAAATATTTATGTGAAAGAATTGCTTTGAGATTTCGATCCCCATCCTCTTTATTGAATTTGGTCGGGTTCAGCCGTGTTCACACCCGGATTTCAAGCTAAGTCTGGGGGCGTGTGCCCCATTCTTTTCTAAGTGGCTGTTTTGGTTTGGGTTATTTTCGCTCGCTTTGGTTGCGTAGAGCCTTCATGTTTATCCTTGACCACCAAGTCGTTGCCTAAGCCCCATTTCCTCCTACAAGTCCTACTGATTCACGCTTGAGTCTAACCCGCGCCGTGGAGAGAGTGTAAACGTGCAAGCGTATGGTCCCCGACATTGGTGGATTCCTTTGGAGGTGATCCTGAGTCCCAAACTTTGGCAATGCTCACCTTAGTGGCCTGCCTACTTTCTTCCTGCACATGATCGCACGATTCTCCAGAATTCTAATTTTGAGCAATTACAATTGTTGGGTATTGTATCCACACCGTACCTGATTTGAAGAAGCCACTGAACAAGCTAAGGTAAATAGGCAATGTTTTTGACAAAATATTTCAAGTTGTGCTTGCAGTTATTCCACGCTAAGTGCACACCAATGTCAGGGTGCAGTAGGTCAATATACACGGGTCTGCACGACGTAATCCCTCGTTGAGCAGATCAGTGTGTTGGCCTACGTGTACTCTCTCTATTGGAGTGCACTTACTTTCAAGCACAGGGCTGTAACTATGCAGGAGCAGACAAGGAGCAAGGATGGGTCAAGGAGCACATCATGGGTGGAAAGATGAAAATTTGTCTAAGTGTAAATCGACGAGAATCACCAAGTGATTCTCGCCGATTCGGCGAGAATCACTAGTGATTCTCGCCGAATCGTCGAGAATCAGTGGCTGATTCTCGTCGAACTCGATCCAGCTACTTCTAAGCGAGCACCTCTGCTTCTAAGTAAGAATCGACGAGAATCACCAAGTGATTCTCGCCGATTCGTCGAGAATCACTGGTTGATTCTCGCCGTCTCGACCTGGCTTAATCAGAGCGTGCAATCAAGTCAACATCGACGAGAATCATCTTTGATTCTCTCCGAATCGACGAGAATCACCTTGCATTCTCGCCGATTCGACGAGAATCACCTTCGATTCTCGCCGATTTTGACTTAGGCGATTTTTTGGAAACCGCTGGACCGGATTCTGCCGCTGGCACTATTTTGAAACGGATTTTGGGTTTCTTCTTGTGGGACCCACAATGGTCACTTTGGTGTTTACCTGTGTATATATATACGGGTATTTTTGAACAGTGAGATATACAGACAGAGAAAGAAGCCGAGCGATAACTTTGACCTAAAATCGCGATTTCCGCTCCGCCGCCGCCGTCGCGCTCGAGCGAGTTGGTCGCCGCCGCTGATCGAGATTCTTCCAGATCTTCTGACGACAGAAGCTTAGCCAAGCGTAGCGTCTCACGTGTCTAACCGGAGATCTCTTGTCTCTTAATTTGTAGATCGGGAAAATTTTCCCCATCCGAATCGATCGAGACGATTGATCCCAGTGTGACCGTTGGTAGACCTAGCTAGCTTCGCTACGAAGTTTGGATGTCCAAAGCAAAGCAGCCGCACACCGTGTCGCCGCCGATCCCGTGAACCAAGCTGCCGCTCAACTTGCCGCCGACGGTTCCGGGGAGATCCTCTCTAAGAGAGATCTAGGGTTGTGGACTCTTTGTGGACTTCAAGAACACGTCGTCAACAAAGAGGGACACCCTAGTCTCCAAACGTAGTTTGTATCTTTTGTACATTCTAGTGTTACTTTTGTTGTAAAGGAACGTTGGTTCCTAGTTGTAAGGGTTGGGTGCAACCCGGGTTGTGGGAGTGTTGACTCCTACGTGTGGAAGGGTTCCTTCCGATAGTGTAAGGATTGGATTTAAATCCTATTGGTGAAGAGACCGAGTCGTCCCTTGTTGGGAGATAGGTCGAAGGGGGGAGAGTGGATGTACCCAAATCGGGGAACCACTATAAATAGCTTGTGTATTCTGTGTGCTGTGTTGTTTATTTTTATTGTGCAGGTACAATTTTAAATTCCGCAAAAACGCTGCACGTCACCTATTCCCCCCCCCCCCCATAGGTGAAGATAGTTGACACTAGGTGAACTTTCAAGTGGTATCAGAGCCAGGTTGCTCATCAAAAAGGTTAACACCTTGAGTTGAATCCTGCAGCTAGTGTCAAGAAGGAGGCAAACATCTACTATGGACGGGCTCAAGTTCACAGGCAAGATCCCAGTGTGCACCAGGCTCAACTTTCCTATCTGGAAGAAAAGGATCAGGTTCTACATGGAAGCAGTTGATCCTCGACTCTTTATGATCGTGGAGGAGGGACCTTATGTCCCCACTAATGCCTCCACCATTGATCCTACCAAGAAAGTGCCGAAGAAACTTTCTGAAATGGACAAGGACGAGATGGTGCTAGTGGGACTGGGCAAGAAGGCGCAGAACATTCTGGTCAGCATAGTTGATGACTCAATGATACAGAACTTCTGCAACTGCAGGACAACACAGGAGATCTGGCATTGCCTGATCATCCTAATGGAGGTCACTGATGAAGTGAGGGATGATCGAAGATCCCTCCTGAACCAGAAATATGAGGCCTTCAGACAAGGGCCTAAGGAAGAGATCGGAGTCACCTACGAGAACTTCCTCAAGATTGTTAACGCCCTCAAAGGATACGGAAGAGTGTTCACTAATGGTGAACTCAATGATAAATTCCTTAGGTCCCTTACTAAGGAATGGGACACAAAGATCTGCGCCATCCGAGAGTTTGGCAGACTAGCTGAAATAGACCCGCAAATCTTGTTTGGGAAGCTGATGTCCTATGAGCTTCAGCTGAACACCAGGAAAGCAGAAGAAGAAGCAGAGAAGGCTGCAGCCAAAGAAAAGACTATGGATCTAAAAGCCAGTCACTCCTGAAAAGGCAAGGGTACGGTTTTATATCGTGCCAGGAAGAAGGATGAGGAGGAGGACTCCGAGCCATGCTCCTCCAGCTCAGAGCTGTCGGAGGAAGATTTCTCCCTCATCACCCGAGAGTTCAAGAAGTTCCTCAAGATGAGGAATCAAAGAAAGAGAGACGGCTCCTCCTCCAGGCATCAGAAGAAAAATTATTCTTCTGACAGGTATGCTTCTAAACCAAACAAACATCGCTCCTCTGACATTATTTGTTTTGGATGCAATAAGCCAGGACACGTCGTGGCCGACTGCTATCAAGGCAAGAGAGAAAAAGGGAAAGAAGAGGAGCACAAATCTTCGAGAGATAAGAAGAAAGAGCGGAGCTACATCGCCAAAAGGCAAAAGACACTGAGTGAGTCTGATTCATCAGACTCCAGTGATGATGAGGAAGCCTACTTCGGGCTGGTGGGTCGCTCCGACTCAGAAGGAGAATGCCCCCCATTTACTGGGAAGGTAAAAGCTCACACCCCTCTCTCCGACTCTGAATCTGATCCTGAGTCTCAGGATGATGAACCTGAAGATAGCCTTTCAGCCCGTGAAGCGGAGCTCCTCGAGAAGTATGAGCTTCTGCTCAATACTTTCGAGGAGTGCCGTAAGAGACTGAAGGCTGAGAAAAAGGAAGTGAAATTCCTTAAGGGTGAGAGTGTCTCCCTAAGGGAAGAAATCACCAGTTTGATTTCTCTCCGACAAGAGCATCTTGACCTGACTTCAAAGCATTCAGAGTCTCTCAAGCTCCTTAATCTTAAGCAGGAGGAAGTCGACAAGTTGGAAGAACAACTTGCGGCAGAAAGGAAGATCGTCAAGAGCTTCCCTATGCCAAAAACAGTTCTTCCAGTTGTTGATACGTTCTCTGCTCAGGCCAAAGGAGCTGGCTTGGGGCATGTAGGGGTATCTGGTTCCTCATCCAGGAGAAACAGGAACCAGAGGAAGAATAAGGCCGCGAAGAAGGCCTCTGCTACTGAAAAGGGAAAGGCTCCGCTCAGTCCTGTTGCGTTCAGAAAGCCTGGCATTCCTTGCAACCAACATGACTTTGAATCGACCTTTGGTCATCATTTCCGGCCCTCGGTTACAAAGCCAAAGAGCCGATATAATGGTTGGACCTTTCCCCGAAACTTCGGTGAGAGTGCTTTCAAGGCACCTTATGAGGAAATCCACATGGGAAATTATGGTCAATTCTCTAGCGGCCATAATGGAAAGCAGGCACCAAAAGCCAAGCCTGTTATACAGAAGGTGAAGAAGTCATGTGACTGCAATCACTATGAGGCCTCCACCTCCAGATCCAAGGCCCCGGCTGTACCCACCATTCCCAGGGTAAGGCAGGAGCCTAGGAAGAGGTACAACAGATTCGATTGTTGGTGCTGTGGCAAAGTCGGTCACTTTGCTGTGGATTGTTGGTTTAATCCAAGGTATCTCGAGACTCCCTATGTTAGCAATGCGAGGCCAACCACTCGTAGGGTTAACCAACCGAGGGGGAGTATGCTAACCAAGAATCTAGGACCCAAGTTTGATTGGGTTCCTAAGGGCAATTAATTTTGTTTTGCAGGAATGTCCAAAGGCCACCAAAACGCCAATCTGGTACTTGGACAGTGGATGCTCCCGGCACATGACTGGGACAAGAAGCCTGCTGCGTGATTACACTCCAGTCGAGAATGGACCCAAAGTCATCTTTGGAGGGTCAGATCGAGGAGTCACCAGAGGTTACGATATGATTTCCAACGTTATAATCTCTATCACCGACGTGGCTTTTGTTGAAGGGTTAAACCATAACCTGATCAGTGTAAGTCAGTTATGTGACAAAGGTTATGACATTAAGTTCTGCAAGGATAAATGTCTGATAATTTCACGTACCTCTTCTGAGACGGTATTATCAGGCATTAGGAGCAGAAATATCTTCTGCTTAGATTTTCTCAGTTTAGATTCATCTACCCCCGTATGTCTTGTGGCAACAGGCGGTGCATCTCTTTGTGAACAATGGCACAAGAGATTGGCACATATTAATTTCAAAACAATTAGTATGCTGTTTTCTAAAAACTTAGTAAGGGATGCCCCCGTTATCGAGTGCATCAAAGATAGCCCCTGTCCTGCATGCCAGATGGGCAAACAGACTCGGGCTACCTTTAAGAGCATTGCAAACAAAGACTCTTCCCGATGTCTTTACCTTCTACATATGGACTTGTTTGGTCCAATGCAAGTTCTTAGCTTGGGAGGCAAGTACTATACGCTAGTGATAGTTAATGATCATTCTCGGTTTACTTGGGTGTTCTTCTTAAAACGAAAGTCAGATACGTCTGACATCTTCACTAGTTTTGTCAAGCAGGTTCAGAATGAATTTAACTGCTCAGTGGTCAAAATCAGAAGTGACCATGAAACAGAATTCGAATCTGGTGCTATGACAGAGTTTTGTGAAGAACAGGTTATCTTTCATGAGTTTTCCTCCCCGCGCACTCCTCAGCAAAATGGAGTTGCGGAGAGGAGAAATAGAACTCTTATTAAAGCCTGCACGACAATGTCGAAAGACGCTTCTCTCCCAGAATACTTCTGGGCAGAGGCTGTCAATACAGCTTGTCATGTACAAAACCGAGCTTTGATCAACAAGCATCATCATAAGACGCCTTACGAGCTACTGAAAGGCAGGAAACCAACCATGTCCTACTTGAGGATCTTTGGTTGCCGATGCTATGTACTGAATAATGGGAAGTACCCGCGTACTAAATTTGGTGAAAAATGCTTTGAAGGCATATTCATGGGCTATAGTTCCCACAGTCGGGCATATAGGGTCTTCAATAAGAAAACCCTAGTGGTAGAAGAATCAATTAATGTTGTATTTGATGAAGGAAGTTTGCTTAACAGCAATTCTTCCAGTGGTATTCTTGAAGATACAGGTGCACGACTTGAACAGCTGAGTCTCAATGAGACCTCTAAAGATGACACTCCTAAGTACGTCAAAGTTTCCACCTCCACGTCATCTGGAAATGTTGAAGATCAAAATGGAACAAATCTCCTAGAAGGAGGAGAAGCCCAAGAAGTAATCGAAGCTCCAGACGCCAGACTTCTAGAGCTCCGGCACGTGAGGGATCATTCTAGAGATCAGATCATCGGAGATCCTCGTGTCGGTGTCAGAACTCGAAGAGGTACAATTAACGAAGTTTTGCATCTTAGCTTCCTGTTACAGGTTGAGCCAAAGAAGTTTGACGAGGCGAACAAAGACGCGGCATGGATTTTGGCCATGCAAGATGAACTACATCAATTCAAACGATGCAACGTGTGGACGCTGGTTCCCAGACCACACAAGCAGAATGTGATTGGCACCAAGTGGATCTTCAAAACCAAACTGGATGAACATGGTGTCATCGTAAAGAATAAGGCCAGGCTGGTGGCTCAAGGTTACAGACAGGAGGAGGGGATTGATTTCGACCAGACCTTTGCACCAGTGGCAAGGATCGAGGCAATCAGACTGTTCCTGGCGTATGCTTCGCACAAAGGATTCACAGTCTATCAAATGGATGTGAAATCAGCATTCCTGAATGGAGACCTGAAAGAGGAAGTATACGTCGCTCAACCCCCAAGTTTTGTCAATCCTACTTATCCCAATCATGTGTATTTCCTCAATAAAGCTCTATATGGCTTAAAACAAGCTCCACGAGCTTGGTATGAGACTTTATCTAGTTTTCTTCTTGAGAACAAGTTCTCTAGAGGTAAAATAGATAAAACATTGTTTCTCAGGGAAGTCAAAGGCAAGATTTTGCTGGTGCAAATCTATGTCGATGACATTATATTCGGCTCAACGGACAACAATCTTTGCAAAAAGTTATTGATTGCAACCCGGGTTGTGGGAGTGTTGACTCCTACGTGTGGAAGGGTTCCTTCCGATAGTGCAAGGATTGGATTTCAATCCTGTTGGTGAAGAGACCGAGTCGTCCCTTGTTGGGAGATAGGTCGAAGGGGGAGAGTGGATGTACCCAAATCGGGGAACCACTATAAATAGCTTGTGTATTCTGTGTGTTGTGCTGTTTATTTTTATTGTGCAGGTACAATTTTAAATTCCGCAAAAACGCTGCACGTCACCTATTCCCCCCCCCCCCATAGGTGAAGAAAGTTGACACTAGGTGAACTTTCAACAATATCTATTTACGTCTGTCGAATAGTTTAAACTACGTTGTATAATTAAAAAGTTTTTCTATTATATCTTCTATACTCATGATATTTTTGATTTCTCGTCTTACTTCTTTTTGAAATTTCTGAGCCAGTTAGCTATCTTCGAGTCCATGGAGTGATGATTTGCTCGGGACGTGCAAATGGTTAAGTCTGGGGGTGTGATGAGTCCACATTTTACACTGATTTTTGGACTCATCTGGGCTAGTTTTATCGCCTTTGCACTACACTTGAGAGCCTTTATTGCTTATTGGTGTTTATGTACCTATTTCACGATTAAGTACACTGTAGGCCCGCTTCTGGGTGCTTTCTGTGTTTCCATTCTGTTGTTATTCTCTAGCCCTATCTCGGGGATGTGGTGTGCACGTTCTTGTGGCCTTTCTGCCCCTTCTGCTGGTACAGGGGTCATGTGCTTGTTCCAGGATGATTGTGAAACAGGAATACTGCGCACGATCAAGGGATCTAATGCGCACGACCACTGGTCGTGCACCCCCGATCGTGCGCACTACTCTACGTTTTCAACTGAATTAGCCTGGGTAAGCGCACGACCACTGGACTTACTGCGCACGACCACTGGTCGTGTGCCACCGTTCGTGCGCATTACACCCCCTTTTTCATAACCCTGTCTCGGTAATCGCACGAGCATTGGCCATAGTGCGCACGACCACTGGTCGTGCGCCACTGCTCGTGCGCGTTTATGCTGATGCTTCTTGTCCAGGTTGCAGGTTTATTTGGAAAAGCCGCACGATCATCGACCTATAGTGCGCACGACCACTGGTCGTGCGCCACTAAGTGTGCACACTGCTTCTGCTGCCTCCGTATAAAAGGCCCTGCTCCGCGTTTTAGGTCAATGCCTGCCATTTGCTGTGATCGGAGAGTGCGCGGGAATCCCCTTTTCACTTCTCCAGCTGCTCCATCACTTCCACCTTCGTCGGGAAGCCATTTCCACATACTCCGAAGCTTTTCAACACCCCGGCGAAGCCCTCGGCCATTAGTGACTTCAACTCCAAGCTTTCCTGCAGAGTTGGTGAAGTAGATAACCTATAGAACGGACTTAAAGGCCTTCGAGGTGACAAATCGTTGGTACCGGAAGCCTCCTTGGACTGAGCCCAGAAGCGGATTGACAACTCGCTACTCCGGCCACGACCCGCGGTGGATCTTCATTCTCTTTTGGTTTACTCCTCTTCCCCTTCCTCTGTGTTATGAATATTTTGAGCAGTGTAATGAACATTTCCATCCCTGAATATCAAGTTTACTTTCTAGTTAATGGAATGTTAGTTTCTTCTTATGCTTGTGAGTTCTGTCTGTGAATGCGCCTTACTCACCCCACATCCACTTCATTCCTGTGCCTTGTCCGATTGTAATCCACACAAGAACGCTGCAATCCATTAGTTTCCCTTCCACTCGCCCAACTGAAGTTCGGTATAGCGGCCGACAAACCCATTTCACCTTGCGAAGCAGTGCCGTCGACCCGCATAGCTTTTACTAGTTCAGTAGATCAAACATCCACAATCTCCCGAGTCCGTTATTTTCTTTTTGTTCTATTTTTAACTCTCATGACAATATTCTCATTACTGTTGTCGTTCTACGCTAATTGCATTCCTCAAGAGACCGACACTTGGGGATTTACTCCCAAAACTTTATTACTTGTGCGACCGGTACGCTTGTCGTATTACACGCATCAGTGACACATCTGACCAATTAAGTCAGATTATGACCATGCTGCAGATCGTCATGACGCAACAAGTTGCGCACACTGCTCTCGCGGACCGTCAGCAGGAGGCCATTATTGCGCTCTCCAAGCGCCTCAATGAACTCTCTACCGCAACCACCCACTATCATACAAGCAGCAGTCGAGCACAACAACTTCTCCGCCATGCCCCTCTGCCCCGGACCGTCCACGACCCACCACCACCAATCCTCGTGCACCCCGACGCTGCGATTGTATCACATTACACCAGGTTGGAATTTCCAACTTATGATGGAAAAAGTGATCCATTGGGCTAGCTCACCAAGTGTGAGCAATTATTCGACCACCAGCAAACTCCGGCAGCAGATCAAATCCATTTAACATCTTTTCATATGCTCGACTTTGCTATTTTATTGGCTTTTCGACTTCTCACCGATCAGCCGAATCTGATTTGGGACGACTTCAAGCTGCTCTGCAACTTGCATTTCGGACCTCCTATCCGTAGTAACTCCATCGGTGCACTCACATCTCTACGACAAACGGGTACCGTGGATGAGTACCTGAAATAATTTCAGTTTCTCTTAGCGCATGTCCCTCTTGCCCAGGATATGCATGTCGACATTTCCACCGCGGGACTTCGCGAATGACTGCGACTGAATGTTGAGTTTGAGGCCCCTCCGGACTTAGTGATGGCTATGAGTCTGGACCGACTCTGCGATCGTCGCAACCAGCTATCTCAGGAAGTCTATCCACACGCCACCAACATTATTCCACAGGGCCGCATCGATGGTCCTCCGGCCCCACCGATCCGTCAATTATCTCGGGCTAAGATGTTGCAGCGATGCGCCTAGGGATTATGCTTTCATTGAGACGAGCAGTTCACTCGCGGCCACAGGTGCCACAGGCTTTTCTACCTGCACGTCGAGGACTCTGACGACGAGGGCATCAGATGAAGTGCTCCACCGTGGACCTCTCGAGCTTGAGGAGATGCTATTTTTGGACGGCAGGAGTGATGTTATGGTTCTGTTATGGTTATCTTATCGAGTCGTTTGATGTTCTCCTTATTATATTATTATTATGTATCGGGCTAGTTATGTCCATGTCCTTTGTATGTTCTATTTAAAGACCCTTAGGGTATTGGTAAGGGAGGAATGAAAGTCTTAGTTCTTATCCCCACTTATAAGATAACTGGTAGCTCTCTCCTCCTAACGAGCAACCCCGCTTAGGCAGCCGCGGTTCCGACTCCACGATATCCTCCACCAACGTCATCTTCTCCGCCTTCGATCACTATTCCGACGAGTTACCTAGGTTACGGAAGTAGGCCCGTAACATCCTGCTCCGCCACAATCCAACCAGCATTCTGGGTACTTCTGGGTGATCAAGATCTAGCCTCATTGACTCATTCCGACCACCGACGGACTTGCCAGAGATCCACCACGCCCTCTCTTTCCTAGTTGTGTAAGTTTATAGCTTGAAGTTATTTTTTTATTCATTGAATTGTGTGTTAAATCCCTACTATAGGGGGTGTTAGTTTGTAATCACTGTTTCCAAACTTGAAGCATTGTACGTTTTCATTTGCTTCATCATTTCATTTCAAACTCTCTTATATTTATACAATATCACATGTTCCCTTGTTTGTTAATCTTTAACAATTTTGGCATATATTTCATTTTGATTTATAAAACAAATTATTTTTGCAAGTTAAAAGTCGTCGGAATCATATTTTTGCATATAGTGATCACTCATTATCCCTCCCTCTTATAGGATAATAATGCATCATTTTAGCTATGAGATCTTTATATCAGATTGGAAATGCGTTCTTGACCTTTTGGAAGAAACTAATATATTTGAATGTGCTCAGATGGATACTGTATAAAAGCCAATTAGATAATTGATGAGGACAAAAATAGAGAAAAAGTTGACTCTTCTAGTTACTAAAGATTGGTCGGTAGACTTATATACTTATCACATATTCACCCAGACATTACATATGATGTAGACAAGCTAACTAGATGCATACATACTCCCAGTATCCGTCATCAAGAGAAGATTACCAGATCTTGAGGTATCTTAAGAAGTCTCAAGAACGTGAAATTTTGTTCTCAGTAAACAAGCCATTGAAAATTGAAGTTTTTACGGATGCAGGTTGAGCATGTAGCCAAGACGACAAAAAATTGATTGCAAGATACAACAACAATAATGCAATGTCACGGGCCGTATGTGAGAGCTTATGATTAAAATTGATTCTTCAGAATGTAGGTCTTTTCAAAGATAAGCCTAATACTCTTTATTCCAACAATAAAGCGGACAATCTAGGTCTCTATGAAGATAAGTCTATTACTCTTTATTGCAACAATAAAGCAAACAATCAGGCATTAATATTACTCATAATCCAGTTCAACATGATAGGACAAAGCATGTGAAACAGGGCAGCCACTTTATTAAAGATCACCTAGACAAATACAATATCTGCACGCACTTTGTGAACTCTCAAGATCAACATGTCATCATTTTTTACTAAATAGTTAACCTATGACAATTTTGCTAAAAGCATATCTAAGTGGGGAATTGTTGATATTTACTCCCAACTTGAGGAGTGTTGAATACTAGTGTACTTTCTATTTTTTTAACATCATGTAGTACCTATCGTGTAATCCTCGTCCGAGTATGTAAGTACTAAGGATATAGTATTTCTACTATATTTTTGGAACTTGAGTTTTTAGCTCCACACAACAAAAATATAGATGGATGAAAATCAATAACCCACACACGAAATAAGTTAAGAATTCTAGCTGCTATTTGCAAACAAGAACATGGTAAGTTCTGTGATTAAAAAAGGTTGGCCCCTCTGTAGTACTGCTTTCTACTGCATCTTACACAGAGGCCTCCAATGTGGTGTACAGTTAGTTACTATAAATAAACAATCAATGGAGATATTGTGTAATGTTGCAATGTGTACAGGTTCCCAAGTTGGAGGTTGCCCAGAGTTATTCTGAGGACCTTGTCAAAGTAACTCAGATAAGATCACAGTGAGACAATGGCTGGCAGCCTTGAATGGCTAACTTCAAGTAATTGTGTCAGCGCTACAATCCCACGTGTCGCATTTCAAATGAAAGAAGGTCCAAAATGAATGGTCACAACTCACAACTAAATGGCCTTCTTATAGGGTGGTTTGCTGACGGTATTGGTAATTTAGATGAGAATAATTACTAAACTTGTCCAGAGTTAGGGAATATATATGAGTGGGTATCAACACATTTTGCAAGATCCTTTTTCTATTTACAGAAAAGAAAACTAGCCTATCATGCCATAGATGACATAACTACAAATTAAAAGGTGTTACAACGTGTGAAAATGCTATAAGAAACTACTAACGCAACTAGGTTGATTTTTTAATTATAATTCACAACACAACTAGGTTGATTAAACTTCAACGCCAATGAATTATATCAACTTAAATATGACCGATGTAAAAAAAGAGCTACAAAATGAAAGAATCGACCTTCAAATTGAGAATAAATTGAGGAATCATTCCGTCTTTAACCAAAGTAACTGCACAACCACCCTACCTAGCACCAGTAAGTCTTGCTCCAAGCGCTCCATTATCCCGGCAAACTTTCACAAGCTCTTCCAACTCAGGGCAGCTGGAGAAGTAATAAGAGATGTGAAGTAAACTGTTTAAATCCAAGTGATGCTGCTAATTAAAAAACCGAAATTTTAAAAGCAATGCTAATAAGAGATTAACTATGACTTTCGTTCTCCATAATTAGCAAAATTAAACAAATATTTTTTTAAAACAAGAATGATAACACTAATGCAATTAGAAAGTTGACAAAGATAGAGGTCATGTAAAAAATGTAAAACACTCAAAAGGGAAAAACATTATTGATGTTTCAAGAGATTTAGAACCTTCGACAAGAAACATCCTTGAAATTGAAGTACTAACCTAAATGAAGCTAAGATCTTCGACCAAATACTTTGTATTATGTAATATACCTAATCATTTAAATGGCAAAAATGGCTCTGTTCATAGTTCATTTGTAAATGGTACAAATGAAATTCAATTACAGCTAAGATTTCAAGCATATTCAAGTCATACTCCGTTCCTTAAGAGACCAAGGCCCTCTTTGGGCAACCAGATTGCACCCACGGCGAAACAGCAATGGAAGCTAGAGATCGGATGTCCATCCCGGAACAATTAGTAAGAAAGAAGTCTTCCATGTGGAACATGACGCCAGAGAAAATCTGTTTGGGGGACTTTGTTCCCTCCTGGTTGACGCAGCAATAGAGCAATATACAAGGCCCAAATATCTAACATAATGCTACAGTTTCCAGTGGTTGGACTACCGTCAGTGCTTTTAAATGCAAGGAATGGTGGGGAGTATCAAATATATATTTGATGTGCGGTAGGCATTCTGTTATGCACACAAATTCGCCGAAGTAAGTGACCATCGATGCTCGCATATAGAAGCCGCATGATACATTCATGCAGAATATATTATTATTAATTAATTAGTATAAATTAATTAATAATATTATTAATTAATAATAATATTAATTAATAATATTATTAATTAAATACTTAGAATTAATTAATTATATTAATTAATTTTTTGTGTCCTCTTTCATCTATATAAGAGGGAGGGGTATTTGTATTGAGGATTATCTTAAATGTTTTAGCTGTTTTGGGCTCTCTTTGGAGAGAAGGTTCCCGGAGGACCCAGTGTAACGCCTCAGAGTTTACCAAAAATAGCTCACTGAAGGCTACCGACCGGCGGTAGTGCTAGCGTCGGCGGTAGCGTAGCTGATTTAATTGGCACAGCTCTCTGTGAGCTACCACCCGACGGTATCACCTGGCGATAGTGAGCGTCGAGTTGTTGGCATCGAGGCCACGTTTCGGCGTTCAAGTGGAGTGTGAACGGTGGGCTTGCAGGAGAAGCCACTGACCGAGCTACCGCCCGGCGGTAGCCTGTTACAGTGCGGCGGTAGCCTGTTACCGCGCGGCGGTAGCGCTCAGAACATGAAACATAAATCGAATTGTGGTCACTCGTGGATCTTAAGCAAGGTCCGACGGTGGAGCTGCTTCCCCGTTGAGATAAGGTCGGTAAATGAGGGTCCCCTGTGCCATTCTAATTCTATGAGGTAGAGAGAGGGAAGAGCTAAGGAAGAGGAAGAAGAAAGAGATCCCGTCATTCTTGGAGCTTCGGAGCTCCGAGTCACGAGTCGAGGTCAGATCCGCGGAGGTGAGTCCGTTTCGGTCGTTTTCATCCGGCTAGTTTCTCATCCATGGCGCCGAAACGATCTTCAAGGGTAACGATCTTCCTCCTTGGACATGTGAAGTCCTTATTTTAGCATTGCTGCATGAAGTCCCCCACTAATTGGTGTAGAGCGAAGGGATTTCCACCGGGTGATCGATGGTATCCTCGGTGAGATACTTGCATATAAAATCAGGAATCAAAGTACGAAATAGTCATGATATGTGAAGCTCATTCAGACAAATTGGTCTGAATTGGCGATGTATTGTTTTGCATGCCGGAGAGGACTCTGTGGTTAAACATATAGTTTACGGAGTCGTGGAGTGTGCAGGTTGCTGCAATGAGAGTACTGAAGTTGGTCTCCGGGAAAATACCCAAGTTTTTGGGGGAAATCGTGTTTTGTCCCCTACCACGCGTCGATAGTGCTACCGCTGGCCGTAGCTCCCTGAGAGTTATTTGTGAGGCTCGTCTCTTGGAGACTAGGGGGACAATATGTTTATCTGTGAGCTTAAAGTGCCCAACTATGGTGGGCGTGAGAGCCAGCCTTGAAGCATAACACGGTTATGTATTGTATGAATTGGCAAGGGGAGGCTGACCTGCATCGTGGCTTATGAGCCTGACAGTTTGAGCAACGGGTTGTGGCTAATTTGTACCCACCCTACGACGATCAACTTGGAGTGAGTCACTGACATGTATCTAAAGGTAATAGAGCGCCTTTGACTTGTCGTAGCATAGGAGGAAGAGTGTCTTAGGCTACAGGCCGGAAAGACCAGTAATGCTCAATGTTGAACCATCGGTTTGGGATTGAGAATGGTGGCGGGATTGGGATTCCAGTATGCCGGAAAATGTGCCCTGAGTGCACGGGGAGTGTGGCCGACCATGACAACGTCTGTGGTGAATTGTGCTTATGTTGCACGTTCTGATGTCATTATATGTACATGTTGTTTACCTGCAGTGAAGGAGCACCACTACCCCAAGTGAGGGGCAGGGTCGTTATAATTTAGTTAGCTAAAGCTGACCGTTGCCTTGTTTGTCACATCTTTGTGGATTGTTCTTATGCATATGCTGGGGAGCCAAGTGAAAAGTAGCAGCCTGAAGCCCCTTTGTGCTATGCCGACTCTTGAAAGTCAAAAGAAGCATCTTCACTACTTACATGTGTTGCCGACCTGCGTGTTGATGTATGCAAATCACCTTAATTTATTGGAAACCATATGTAAGGCCTTAAGGCCAAACTCTGTGTATTTTGATTATTATTGGGAATATTGTATTTCAATGTTCCCTGAATTTGAAGAGGCATCACCATCAATGCTAAGTGCATAATTGTATTTGATATATGTTCAAGTTCGGTGTATGCAGGTTGTCTCTATACCATGATTAGACAAGATGTCTGAGTCACAATGACAGGTGGACTCAAGACAAAATGCTGGCAAAGCAGAAAATCTGGCTAAGTCCAGAAGCGTCAAGTGAAGGCAGTTCACTCGACGCCGAAAGAGCAAAAGTGTTGAGAGAACTACATACAGTCAAAGCAACAATGTTGCTAACTAGAAATCTGGCTAAGTCCAGAAGCGTTGAGTGAAGACAGTTCACTCAATGCCAACTCAACATGAAAATCTAGCTAAGTCCAAAAGCGTTGAGTGAAGACAGTTCACTCAATGCAAACTCAACATGATATCTGGCTAAGGACAGAAGCGTTGAGTGAAGGCAGTTCACTCAACGCCTCAATAAAGAAGACTAGTTACTGGAAAGGTAGAAAATCTGCTAAGTCCAGAAGCGTTGAGTAAATTCATTTCACTCAACGCCAGATGAGCAGAAGCGTTGACAGAAGCTCAAGCAGTTAAAGCCTCAGAAGGAGCAGACAGAAAATCTGTCTATGTCCAAAAACATTGAGTGAAGGCTGTTCACTCAACGCCTGCTCAACAGACAATTCAACTAAGTCCAGAAGCGTCGGGTGAAGCCTGTTCACTCAACGCCTACTCAACAGATAATTCAACTAAGTCTAGAAGCGTAGAGTGATGAAGGCTCACTCGACGCCTAATCAGTTAAGACTATAAAAGTCTATTTGCGTTGAGTGAGGAAGGCTCACTCAACGCACTCAATGCCTGAGATGCAAAATTCTGCTATGTACTTTTGCGTTGACGGACAAGGCTTCATTCAACGCATGAGAAGTCTGTCTGGATTTTTTTAAGTCTAGAAGCGCTGAGTCATGCTGACGTCAGCAGAAATTCAAATATCACGGGATTTGCTTGCCAAAAGACAAAATGCGTTGCTTGCCTTTAGTACAGCTATAAATGCAAAAGTAATGGAGCAGTTGACATTTCTGGCCAGTCTTACTGCACAAAAGGCCGTTGGACGAGGGGATACAAGAAGAGAGTATAGGGGAAAGATGATACAGAGCTCAGAGAGGGAAAAGCAGAATAGAGATTTCTGGTCATCTTCTTCTTCTCGACAAAGGAGAAGTTTTCCAAGAACTTACTCTACAATTAGTCTGTGATTCACAGACAGTGTTGGCTGTTGAAAGAATATTGCACTAAAGATTAAAACAATCTTCAACAGCAAGTTCAGGGAGTTTTCTTTCTGAGTTCCAAGGAGAAGCAGAATTAAAGTTAGCTGGTTAAAGAAAGTCTTCAACAACAAGTTCAGAAAGATCCTTTTCTGAATTAGAACAAGTAGCATAGCAATCTTAAAGCTGCTGCTCCTCTTCAAGGCCTCTTCTCTAAACTCTACTATCATTAATGATTGAAGAAGCAGTGCTCTGCAAGTTACTTCTCAGCACAAGCGGAACCAACTTGAAGATCAACCATCTTATTGTTGTGAAGGAGATAGGACTGAGCTTTCTTAGTTCAGAAAGAAGAAGACTTAGTGGAATATTTCCCTGGAGTCAAAGTTGGGTTGAGTTCACTCAGTCCAGGAAGGTAGACTCAGAGATCATTTCTCTGGAGTCAATCATCATCAATAAACTCATTTCACTCTATAGGATCTTAAAAGATCTGAGCAGTAGCCTAAATTATACAGGCTGAGAGGTAGGGCCTGTGTGCCTGAGGTAAGAGATTTATTCTCTGAGTTGTAGGGCCTGTGTGCCTAAGGTAGGATTCAGTTGTGAATCTGAGGTAGGGTCGTTGGCCTGAGGTAGGATCTGATTCAGATCTGAGTTGTAGGAGTGTTTCACTCTTTGAGTGTAGGGCTATCCTCCTAGCCTGAGTGTAGGACTCTGGACAAAGTCTGAGGTAGGTGATCTGGTGTAGATTACTGAGCTGTAGGAGATTATATCTCTGAGTGTAGGGCCTTGGGCCTGAGGTAGGACTTGGAGGAGTCTGAGAGATCCTGAGGGATCTGTGTTGTAAGCTAATTGAGCTGAGATTGGAGAAGTTGGCCTTGTCTAACACACTGTTATAAAGGTGGGAGGGACAGTAGATGTACCAATACCTTGGGGAACCACTATAAATACTTGTTTGTTGTTGTGTGGTCTTGAAAGCAAAAATAAAACTTAATCACAACTCACCAAAGTAAGAAGTTGTCTTAAAAAGACACAAAAACCTGTTCACCACCCCACCAGGTGTTTATTTACTCTTGAAACAAATACTTTCAGTTATCATTCCTACTTGTTGGTTAGTGAACATTCCTGTGTTTGAGTTCTTAATACTCTTAATGCTTCCGCTAGAATGCAACCCTAAGTTAAGATACGTAAATGGTTTGGGATTAATGTGTACTCCGCCGATTGTCCGTGAAATATAGCGTGAGCCTTCGACCGGACCTTCTGTTATATTCTACCTGACGGATGGGGGCGTTAAACCCGACCTCCTTTATCTTGGCCGAAGCTTGCTCCGGATTGTATCAGTGCTCTTTTCAATTAATGTAAGCATTTGTTCATTCTTGATCGTGCAATTTTGGGATTGGTAATAATAGTTGCCACCCCCGCACGCTTGTTCCAAGCTGCCGGGGTCGTGCCACAAAGGTCGCCCGCCTCAACTCTACTAAACGCCGCTTCGACGACTAGGACAACATCCTCGCGTCCCTCCAAGCGAGTCTACAACATCTCGTTGCTTGTTGGGACTGGCCTACGCAACCTCCTCTCAGTTTACAGACCATCGCACCAATAAATACCAACATCACACATCAGTTGACATCCACATCGTAGGAGAATAACCCCTGCCAATATGAGCATCCCTCGTCTGGTCTGCCATCATCGCCGGCACCTCTATCCTGCACCCATCCCGCCGATTTCTCCATAGTTCAGTACTTCCCCTTCAGAACCCGTCACCGACGAAACATAACAATGCCCCACTAGAGCTTCTACCATCAACAACCAGGCCAGTTCATGTTTCTTCGTCCATTTGTGACCACAATTAGGTTCCAGGAAGCCACTATGCTTTGGACCGTCTGGACAGTTTCACGCTGATCGATTCGGACACCGTCATCTGACAAGCATTCAGCAGCAGTTCCCCGCTGACACCCAACATTCCAACAACAACCTCAGTTCCAGGGACCATCAATGTTGTTTCAAAATTCCTGCTTGCTTCTAGCCACTCCTCGTTCCTGCGTGTCATCACTATCATGCGAGCACAGTTTTTTATTGTTCAAGTATTAATTTCCTGTATCCCACCTCTGCCCCTTCAAACCATTAGCATAGCCCTCAAGGACAAATTTCCTGCCCTTCCCAATTACTTTTCACTTCTTTTATGGCCCTTGTAATTCTCCTCAAAATCTCACCCACTTACCCACCTCCATAAGCCAAATACTTTTATTTTCTTTTATTTTCCTCCATGAGAACCCCACCAGCCAGTTGTTTTATTACTTATTAGTATGTGTAATTGTGTCTGCCATGGGCTTCTCTCCTGGTGCCCCAATCACACAATTTTAAGTTTTATTCCTCCTTGAGCCCCTCACCATCAACGTCATGCCGCAACTGAAAGAACTAGTGCCTAAAAACCTAGAGGGGGGGGGGTGAATAGGTGCACTTAATCTTTTTAATTTTAAGGTAGAAACACTGAATTATTAGACCTGTTTATGCAATTCTTTACAGCAATTCAGCACAGATAACTCAGCAATCACAGAATTAATCACACACAAAGTACACACAGATTTTATAGTGGTTTCCCAAGGTCTGGGTACATCCACTTTCCCCCTTCGCCTATCTAGTAGTGTACTAGATTCGGCCTAACTTCTCCACTTCTCCTCAGATCCTCAGATCTTATAACTCAGAACCCCAAATAGGTTCCTACAACTCAGAGTGATCTCACTCCTACAACTCAGGCACAAAAGCCCTACCACTCAGTCTACAACAAGACCTACACTCGGGCACAACAGCACTACCTCATCCTTCAACAAGGCCTACACTCAGAGAAATGATTCTCCTACACTCAGGCTCACAGGCCCTACCTCAGCCTTTATAGATTTAGGCTTACAACTCAGATCTATACAAGATCCTACAGAAATTAGAAAATACAAAGTGTATGACCACAACTCTGATAGAGAGAGATGAGTTGACTGGCTTCTTGATGAGTTCTTGGAAGAACTTGGCAGAGATCAACCTCCCTTGGCTTTCTTCAAAGGTTCTTGAATTAGAACACAGTAGGTTTGTATCTTTTTGCAGATGATCTTCAATCAACTGCTGTCTTGAGACTCAGATCTCAATCTGAATCTAACTTAGCAGCCCGGTTCAGCAACTGCGCTTCTTAGAAGGAGCTCTCTCTCTCTCCAAATTCTTAGATCTTCACTTGGAGGTCTTCTTCTTGTTGTGTTGTTTTTCACTTCATTGATTGCTATTATTCACACTTCTGTTGAAGGAATAAGCCTTTATATAAGCTTTCTTCATGGTGAGCGGCTGATCCGGTTTCTAACGATCTTCTGACAACTCTGACAGTAGTAGTTGACTGGATGAAATGACAGCTGTCAAGTCATCCAGTCACTTCTTGAAATCTCTGTCACTGTCTGAAAGTGTCGAGACAGATAGTCTTTATGTGTCGACACAAATAGACTAAGTGTCGACACAAGTAGACTAAGTGTCGACACTAGTCTTTATGGTATCGACACAACTCCTTGTGTTGCTGTAATAGATTCTCGACACTGCTTCTTCAGAATGTGTCGACACTGATCCTGTGTATCGACACAAGTCTTCTTCTTTAATACTTAGTTGAATTATGCTAAGTGTCGACACAACTCCTTTGTGTCGATACATCTTCTTGTGTTGAAACTTGCTAAGTGTCGACACATCTTCTTTGTGTCGACACATGCCTTCTGTGTTGAAACTTTTGTTGAGTGTCGACACATCTCCTTTGTGTCGACACATTCTTCATGTGTTGAGACATTACTGAGTGTCGACACATCTCCTTTGTGTCGATACTTGTACTTAAACTTTGCTGAAGTTTGCTGAGTGTCGACACAGCCTCCTAGTGTCGACACATTCTGCTGTCGACAAAATTTCTCTGAGTGTCGACACTGCTTCTAAGTGTCGACACTGATTATGTAGACAATTCTTCATTGAGTGTCGACACTGCCTGTATGTGTCGACACTTTCCTTCTGGTGTCGACTCTGCCTTCCTGGTGTCGACACAATTACTCCAAGTGTCGACACAGCTTCTCTGGGTGTCGTCACAAGCCTTCTTAAGTGTCGACACTTTTCTTCTAGGTGTCGACACATGGACTTAGAAACTTTTCCTGCAAACCTGCAGTTACTTAACCTACACAAATAAACTCAAAGCACATCAAATACATCTTGATGTATATCATTGAGTAGGGTGAGGCTTCTTCAAATCAGGTACATATATTCCAATGTACCCAATAATCTCCCCCTATTTGGAGAAGTCATAACCCTTAGTCAATGATATACACCATACATAACAAATTTTCAGTATGATGTAAAACAGTCTTATATAATAGGGAAAATACTTAAACATGCATGAACAGAACATGTATAAACAATTATCTCAGAATAATTAATGTAATAGATTTGAACCATGACACAATGTTCTTACAAATTCCAATATTTTCATTAATCAAAAGTTTACATAGAATTTAATGCAAATGATTACAATTTGTAAACTTAAGAAAATGCTATCCTATGGCTACGCTGGTTCCTTGATTACAATCCCCTTTCCAGATTGAATCTTTGCTTGAACTGGAGCTTCATTGTCATCAGCAGTAGCAGGCTTCTTCCCTTTGAGATCTTTCTTTTTCAGCTCTTCAACTTTTATCTTCTGCCTTTCAAAATAGTGATAAGGCTTAGGGAAATACTTGCTAGGCTCCTGTGTATTAGGAGGTAGCTTTCCCAGTTTAGCCTTCCTTCTATATTATACAATGGTCTCTTGCCTATTCTCATGTTTTCTCCACTCCAGGTCAGAATACCACTTGCCTCTATCCAGGACATTGTCCTTAGTAGCCTTCCAAGCAGTCAAGATGATATTCCTGGATGTGGGGCTCCATTGTTTAAAATCTGGCCGTAATTCAGCTTTCTCTCTGAATCTTTTCATAGATAATTGGGTCTCTTGTTCTTTTAACAAACCCTCTTGCTCTTTTAAGATTGCCTCTGGCACAGGCTGGACAACTTTCTCAAGAATGACATTGTGAGCATCTTCAGGAGGACTATACATAGTCTGTATCTCTTGATGTATCATGTCAAAGTCTCAAGGAGGATATATCACTTGAGCTACTTCAGCTTGCTATCCGCGAAAGTATGCAGGATTTATTCCAGACTCTGTCACATTGTCATCATCACATAATGGTGGATATCCAAGGGTGGCTCTGATGGAATTTGAAATCCATTTGGCATGATCAGAGCCAACTTTGACTAGTACCCTCTCCCCCTTTATGACTTCTCTCTCTACGTGATCTCTAAGATCATCCATTTGGAATCTTATCTGTGCATTCAAATAGTTGACTCCATCTTTGTAGAAAGGTTTTAACTTTTGTAGCCTGTCAGTAATAACCTTTTGAGAATCTGCAATAGCAATGTGAACTGCAAGTAGGCTCTCTTGGAGTTGCTTATCAAACTCAGCTTTGGCAGCAGCACTGTGTGCAGTCTAGGAAGTAGTTATATTCTTCATTTCAGTGACTATGGCATTATGAGAAGCAGTTAGATTATCATTCATTCTCAGCTGATTCTCCAGGACATAGTCTTGTTTGAGTGCCAGATCATCAAGCTGTTTCTTGAGATTCTCTTGATGTGTAGCCAGATAGACCACTGCATTTCCTCCTTTATGTAAGCAGACAGTCATTTCCTTCTTGTTGAGATTCACTTCAAATCTGATAGATTTGATGTATTGTGCAAGATCAAACTGAAGTGACTTATGGCATTCATCCATATATGTTTGTAAAGCCTTCCTTTGCTCATCTAGCTTGATCTGTAATGCTACCATCAGAGAACTATAATCAGCAGTGGTGGCAGGCTGTGGAGCAATTATCTGTAGGGCTTTCTTATAGTTCTGGCTTCTTCTCTTGAAGACCTGGAACTTCCTCTTCTTGGCTCTAGCAGCCTCTTCATCCTCTAAAGCAGAAGTGCTAGCAATATCCACTCTATCCTTAGGACTAGGATGTGAATCCTTCTCAGTCCTTGGTAGCCCTTCAGCATCTCTTGACTCCTCAGTCTCCTTGCTTGCAGTTTCCTCTACAATCTCCACATGCTCCCCCTCAATATTTTCCTTCTCCCCCTTAACAGCAGTTATTTCTCTCTCAAGGTCTGTCTGTACAAGATCAGGGAATTGCTCCTCTAAGGTGAATTCCTATTGAGAAGGGGCTGGAGAATCTCTGATTTCATCAACCACATTATCAGCAACAGATGTGTCCTCCATGACAACATCTTGTGGTTGAGGTTGTATCTGTGTTTGCTGATGAACATCAGGTAATGAATCAGTCAAAACTTCATCCTCAATAGGGAAATCTAATTGATTAATTGCAATGATTACCTCTAGAATGGTTTGGGTAGTCCTTTCACTCTCTAGTGGAGTTGGCTCTTCCACAAGTAGAGGCTCCCCCTGGAGTGGATCCAGGTGAATTGGGCTAGCTGAGGGCAGCTCCCCCTGCCTCTGTGCATCTTCTTGTCTTGCTGGAGACTGTTCAGCATTTCTTCCCTGTTCATCATCAGAACTAAACACCACTTGCTCTTCAGAACTGCTAGAGGATTCTTGAGCCACAATGGCTGTCTTCTTCTTCTTCTGAGGTGTGTCCTTTATTGGAGATGGCAGTTCCCTTGTCAGCACCATATCCCATCTTGAGAAAATTCTGACATCCATTCTCCTCATGTGGTTTATCTTTGAACCAGCAGCTTGATTCATCACCTTAGGTATACTTCCAGCTAAGTATAGACTAAGAATTCTACCCAGATTGGGCTTCTTCAGGCTCTTTTTTATCTTATCAAACAGAATTACTGACCAGTCAGTCTTAAGTTTGAAGATAATCCTTGTCATCAAACTGAACATATGAGCTGAAATTCTATCATGTCCTCCAGGCTTGCTCAGGATGACCTTGCCAACTATTTCAGATAGAAACTTTCCTTGGATGTTCATCACTTTTCTATTGAAAACTGATCCAATTTTCAGGTTTGAATCCAGTCCACATCATCTCAATGCCTCTCTATTCTTAGAAGCAGATACATCTTCTTCCTCTTTTGTTCTTGGTAGTTGAAGTATCTTCCTTAGACTTTTCTGTGTGACCTTGACTTTGGTCCCATGAACTCTGGACTTAATCTTGAGTCCAGTATCATCAAGTGAAGCTCTACTAAAAAATTCAAGGACCTCCTTCTTCCAGATCTTGATTGGTTCTGATACAAGGTATTCCAATCCAGTCTCGGCAATTATGGTTACCACACCTTTGATTTCGGGTTCCGTGTCATCAAAGGCATGTCGCACGAGCTCATATCTTTCATTAATGTTCTCTTCTAGCTTGGGCGCCATTAGGGTTTGAATAAATTTTGAATTTAGATAAGAGAGATGTCGACACACAAGTTTGGTCTCGAGACAAAGGTGAGCGTGTCAACAAACACTAGGGAAAACCTATTTATACCTTTCTAGAATCAAAAATGAAAAGGGGCTTCAAAAAAATAAAAAAGTGTCTGTTGGGAACATTGGTTTAAATGTACCTGATTTGAAGAAGCCTCACCCTACTCAATGATATACATCAAAATGTATTTGATGTGTTTTGAGTTTAGTTGTGCACGTTAAGTATTAGCAGGGAAAGCAGAAAAGATTCTAAGTCCATGTGTCGACACCCAGAGGGAAAGTGTCGACACTTAAGAAGACTTTTGTCGACACCCAGACAAGCAGTGTCGACACTTGGAGTAACTGTGTTGACACCAGGGATGCAGAGTCGACACCAGACAGAAAGTGTCGACACAAGGAGCTGTCGACACTCAATGAAGAATAGTCCAGTGAAGTAGTGTCGACACCCAGAGGAACTGTGTCTACATCAGAAAGTGTCGACACTTGGAGTTGTGTCAACACTCAGCAAAAGTCAGCAGAGTCTAAGTATAAGTGTCGACAATCAGAGGAATGTGTCGACACACAGCAGAAGACTCAGCACTTGAAGAAAGTGTCGACACAAGAAAGAATGTGTCGACACTCAGCAGAAGACTCAATACATGAAGGAAGGGTCGACACAAGGAGCTGAGTCGACACTTAGCGAAGTTCAACAAAATTCTAAGTACAAGTGTCGACACAAAGGGGAATGTGTCGACACTCAGCCAAAGTCTCAACAGAAGAAGAATGTGTCGACACAAGGAGAAGTGTCGACACTCAGAAAGTATCAACATAGAAGCCATGTGTCGACACCAAGAAGAAGTGTCGACACTGAACAAGTTCAACACATGAAGATGTGTCGACACAAAGGAGTTGTGTCGACACTTACAAGATTTCAACAAAGTACTGAAGAACAAGAAGTTGTGTCGACACACAATATCTGTGTCGACACATGATGAAGAAGCTGTGTCGAGAAGTCAATTCTACAACACAAGGAGTTTTGTCGACACCTTGAAGGCTAGTGTCGACACTTAGTCTACTTGTGTCGACACTTAGTCTATAAGTGTCGACACTTAAAGACAGACTATCTCGACACTTTCAGACAGTTACAGATATTTCAAGAACTGACTTGATGACTTGACAGCTGCCATTCCAGCCGGTCTACTGTACCTGTCAGAGTTGTCAGAAAGTTGTTAGGAACTGGATCAGCCGGTCACCATGAAGAAGGCCTATAAATAGGCTTATTCTGTCACCAGAAGATGATGATCAATCAACAAGAGAAACATAGAAGAAGATCTAGCTATTCATTGAAGAATCAAGTGAAGATCTAAGAAGTTGGAGAGAGAGAGCTCCATCCAAGAAGACAGCCATTGGAACCCGGCTGTGAAGAAGGGTTCAGACCTAGTTCTAAATCTTAAGTTGGAGTGTTTGAAGATCAGCTGCAGAGAATCAATCCTATTGAGTTCTATATTCAAGAAGATTTGAAGAAAAGCCAAGTGTGATTGTTCTCAGCAGAGTTCTTCCAAAAACTCATCAAGAACCTATAAACTCATCTCTCAATTTCTGAGTTGTAGGTATACATTTTGTATTCTATATTTTCTTGTAGGATCCTTAGGGATCTGAGTTGTAAGCCTGTAATTATAAAGGTTGAGTGGTAGGGCCTGTGTGCCTGAGTGTAGGAGATCTAATTCTCTAAGTGTAGGCCTGTTGTGGCTGAGTGTAGGCTTTGTGAAGAAGCTGAGTGTAGGCTTTGTGAAGAAGCTGAGCTGTAGGGCCTTGAGCCTGAGCTGTAGGAACCTGGTTGAGGTTCTGAGTGTAAGATCTGAGGATCTGAGATAGTGGAGGAGTTTGGCTGAATCTAGTACACTACTAGATAGGCGAAGGGGGAAAATGGATGTACCCAAACCTTGGGGAACCACTATAAATTTGTGTGTTCACTGTGTGCTTGATTGATTGCTGTGATTGTTGATTGACTGTTGTGTTGAGTTAGTTATAACTCTGAGATATAAACTGAAATCTGCCTAAAAAGTTTAAAAATATTAAGTCACCTCTTCACCCCCCCCCCCCCCCCCTCTAGGTGACTAGGTACAATTTCTTTCAAGTGGTATCAGAGCCAGGTTACTCAAAAAGGGACATAACTGTCAGAGTAGATCATGTTGGCAGATTAAGTGAAATCAAGAAAATCAATAAACATGGGTTCAACAGAGAATCATAAGGAACTTGGATCCATGAAGCTACCTGTTTGCAGAAAAGAAATTTTTGGCATCTGGAAGGAAAGGGTGAGACTATTTATGGAAGACTCAGACCCTAGAATATATATCACATTTAAAGAAGGGCCATATGTGCCTATGAAGGTTTCAGTCCTGGATGCAAATCAGAGAACACCTAAGGACTTCTCTGAAATGACAAAAGATGAGATAATTCTAGCCATAATGGACAAGAGGGCTCAGAATATCATTGTGAGTGCCATAGATGATGCTACCTTTCAGAATTTAATACACTGTAAGACATCTAAGGAGATGTGGGATACCTTGATAGTGTATATGGAGGGTTCTGAAGAAGTGAGGCAAGACAGAAAGTCTTTAATAAACCAAGAATATGAAAGTTTCAGGCAAGGTAGGACTGATAGCATAACAGAATGATATAAGAAATTCTATAGGATTGTGAATGAGCTAATGTCCTATGGAAGAGATTTCAGTAATTATGAGCTAAATGATAAGTTCTTGAGGTCCCTAACAAAGGATTGGGACACCAAGATCTGTGCCATTAGGGAAATGGCCAAGTTAGCAGATATTCCCCCTCCAACTTTGTTTGGAAAACTACTGTCCTATGAAATGTAGTTGATGGTAAGGAAGGAGGAGGAGAAGACTACAAGAAGTGAGCACAAAGAAATAGCAGTGGAATTCAAAACAGAAGCCACCAAGAAATACAAAAGTAAGTCTCCATCTCCACCTCCAAAAGTTGCAGAGACTGAGTCAGATGAAATAGCAAGTAGAAATTCTGAGAGCAGTGAAAGTGATGAGGACTTTGCAGCTTTCACAAGACACTTTCAGAAGTTCTTAAAGAAGAAACAATGGAGGACAAAACCATCTACTTCACAGGGTAAAGATGACTATTATCAGAACAAAAAGTCATCAAAGAAAGACAGGAGAAAGCCCAAGTCTAGCAAAGCAACTCTATCAAAAATTGTATGCTATTGCTGTAACAGACAAGGACATGTTATTGCAGACTGTCCAGAGAAAAGGAAGGAGTCTAATGATAAGAAGAATACTCAATTAAAGGGCAAGAAGGAAAGGCCCTTTGTTGCCAAGAAGGACAAAAGCCTGCCAGACATATCTTCATCAGAAACTGAGTCAGAAGCAGAAGCATACATAGGACTGTTTGCTGAAGAAGAGGAAGATGAGTTCATCCAGATAATGAACTCTATATATGAGCAAGAGGACACTCAGTGCCAAGGACTGATGGCCTTGACAGAAGGTGACAAAATCCTGGAGCAGCCAGCACCTAGTAAGGTACAAAATTGTTCTTTAAGTTCAATTTCTAGTACTAGTTCAGATTCAGTTACATCAGCATCAAGTGATGCCAGTAGATCTGAATCTGAAGGGGATATTCATCAATTGATTGATGAATATAGAGTTCTGTTGCAAGCATATAAGAAAAGCAAATCCTTGGCCAAGAGTCAGGCTAAGGAGATTGCAAGTCTCAAAATGGCTGCAACTGATTTTGATAAACTGATTGATCAAAAGTTGAATGAAATAGCCAGACTGAAGAACATAACTATTATTCAGATGGGGACTATAACATTCAAGAATGATCAAATCAAGAGTCTGGAGATTAGTCTTCAGAAGGAGAGAGACATTGTTGCTAGGTTTTCTAAACCTAAGTCTGTTCTACCCTTAATTGATTAATTTGTTCATCATAAAGGTAAAACTGGATTAGGGTTTACTAAACCTGCTAGGACTGTTCAGTCCAAGTCTAAGGGAAAAGCCCCAGCTCTCAACAAGCCAGCTGTAGATAAAATAGCTAGGGATGTACCTAAGCAAAGGTACAATATGTTTGAGTGCTGGTGCTGTGGCAAGGTAGGCCACTATGCCATAGACTGTTGGCACAATTCTAGTGCCAAAGTGAGTAGCAAACTGCCTGTTGGAAGATCTGCAGGTAGCTTTGTTAAGAGGCAAACTAACCAGCACCAAGGACCCAAGAATTCTTTGGGTTCTAAGGTCAACTAATCTGTTTTGCAGGTGAGTCCAAGTGGTCATGCCCCAATATGGTACTTGGATAGTGGATGTTCCAGACACATGACGGGAACTAGGGGATTGCTAAAGGACTTCACACCAATCAAGGATGGTCCTAAAGTCACCTTTGGTGGTTCTGAAAAAGGAATCATCAAGGGTTTTGGTAACATTTCTAGCACCCATATTACTATTACTCAAGTGGCTTATGTTGAAGGTTTGAAACATAACCTTATTAGTATAAGTCAATTGAGTGATTTAGGATATGACATCTCATTTGTCAAAGATGGTTGTCATATCAGGAGGTCAAATGATCAAGAGATCATTTTGACAGGTTACAGAAAAAGAAATGTCTATTGCCTAGACATTATGTGTGAGAACAATGGTTCTCCAGTGTGTCTTGTTGCTGATGAGAAAGTCTCTCATTGTGTCAAATGGCACAAGAGGCTTGCCCATCTCAACTACAAGACAATTGACCAACTCTATAGCAAAGAGTTAGTGAGGAATGGTCCTCAAGTTAAGTGTATTAAAGATGGAATATGCTCAGCTTGTCAAAAGGGCAAGCAAACTAGATCCACCTTTAGTAGCATTGAAATCAAAGATGTTGTGAGGTGCTTATACCTCTTGCATATGGATCTCTTTGATCCTATGCCAGTTCACAGCCTAGGTAGGAAGGTCTATACCTTTGTGGTTGTATATGACTACTCAAGGTTTTCCTAGGTGTTCTTCCTTAGACAGAAATCTGAAACACCTAGTATCTTCTATAGCTTTGTCAAACATATTCAGAATGAGTTAAACACTACAGTGGTCAAAATAAGAATTGACCATGGTACTGAATTCCAGTCTGATAGTATGACAAAACTATGTGAAGAATTTGGGATATTTCAGGAGTTTTCTTCACCAAGAACACCTCAGCAAAATGGCATTGCTGAGAGGAAAAATAGAACCTTGATTGAGGCTGGTAGAACCCTATTAAGTGATACATCTCTCCCAGAATATTTCTGGGCTGAGGCAGTTAATACTGCATGCCATGTAATTAATAGGGCTACCATTACTAAATCCACAATAAGACCCCCTATGAGATTGTGAAAGGCAGAAAACCAAACCTATCCTACTTCAGGATCTTTGGTTGTAAGTGATTTATACTTAACAATGGTAAGTCTTACTTGACTAAGTTTTCTGCCAAGTCCCAAGAGGGGATTTTTGTTGGGTACAACAACAATAGTAAGGCTTATAGAGTCTACAACTTGTCTACTCAAATTGTAGAAGAGTCTGTACATGTAGTATTTGATGAAGCTAGACTTATTAACCATGAGTTGTCTAGAAGTATTTGCAGATTCTTAGATATAATTAAGAAGATGGACAAGCTCACTATTGAAGAAGGACCTACTGCAAGTCAGCATGTAGATGATAGTGGTTGTTGTCCAGGGAGAGTATTACATGTACCTAATGCAGAAGAAGACCAAGGAATGCAGCAAGTTGAAGAAGATGAAGGAGTTCAACCTGAAGCCAGGATGCCTCCAGCTAATAGGCATCTAAGAGATCATCCAACAGATCAAATCATTGGTGATCTAAGACAAGGGGTACAAACAAGGAGCAGAAATCTGAATGCAGTACTCTACTCTAGTTTCCTATCCCAAGTAGAGCCAAAGAAGTTTGAAGAAGCCATCCTAGACCCTCATTGGGTTGAGGCAATGCAAGAGGAGCTGAATCAGTTCAATAGATGCAAAGTCTGGGAGCTTGTTCCTAAACCAAGAGACCACAATATAATTGGAACCAAGTGGATCTTTAGGAACAAGATGGATGAACATGGAGTGATTGTCAAGAACAAAGCAAGACTGGTTACTAAGGGATATAGGCAGGAAGAAGGTATTGACTTTGATCAAACCTTTGCTCCAGTAGCCAGACTGGAAGCCATAAGAATGTTTCTGGCCTATGCAACCTATCAAGGTTTTAAGGTATATCAAATGGATGTTAAGTCAGCCTTTTTGAATGGTAATCTGAAAGAAGAGGTCTATGTGGAACAGCAATCAGGTTTTGTTGATTCAACTCAACCTAATTATGTCTATATACTTAGGAAGGCATTGTATGGGTTAAAATAAGCCCCTAGGGCTTGGTATGAAACCCTGTCTAGTTTCCTCATTGAGAATAAATTCACAAGGGGAAAATAAACAAGACTCTATTCCTTAGGGAATCCAGAGGCAAGATCATACTAGTCCAAATATATGTAGATGACATAATATTTGGGTCTACTGAAAATGGCCTTTGCAGAAAGTTTGCAAAACTTATGCAAGGACAATTTGAGATGAGCAGTATGGGGGAACTTAAGTTCTTCTTCGGTCTCCAAGTTAGACAGACTGAGAATGGTTTATCCATATGCCAGTCTAAGTTCACCCGAGAATTAATAAGGAAGTTTGGTATGGATTCATCCAGTACCATGAAGACTCCTATGGGGTCAAGTATGTCTCTTAGCAAAGATGATGCAGGGAAACCTGTAGATGAGACTTTGTATAGAGGGATAGTTGGCTCCCTATTGTATTTGACTGCAAGTAGACCAGATATCATGTATGCTACATGTGTCTGTGCTAGGTACCAAGCATGCCCTAAAGAGTCTCATTTGACAGCAGTCAAAAGGATTCTGAGATATCTAAAGTGCACTCCTTATCTAGGACTTTGGTACCCTAGGAATGGAGACTTTGAACTAACAGGTTATTCAGATGCAGATTTTGCAGGCTGCAAAGAAGACAGAAAAGGTACAACTAGAATCTGTCAATTCCTAGGTGGAAGACTGATATCATGGAGTAGCAAGAAGCAAACAAGTGTGGTTATCTCCATAGCAGAATCAGAATATGTGGCTGCAGTAAGTTGCTGTGCTCAACTTCTATGGATACAACATCAGCTTGAGGATTATGGTATTCAAGTAAGTAGAACACCACTGTTTTGTGATTCTACTAGTGCTATATCTATTGCTAACAATCCTGTTTCCCATAGTAGAACTAAACATATTGAGATAAAATATCATTTTCTAAGGGAACATGTAGAAAAAGAAGATATATCAATAGAGTATGTAAATACAGATAATCAACTAGCTGACATGTATACTAAGCCCCTAGAAGAAACTAAATTCAATAGATTCAAAATTGAATTAGGTATGATAAACTTAGAATAAGTTTACAGAAATGGCTAAGTAAAAAGGTGTCGACACACAGAGTTATCTGTGTCGACACAGAAAAGTGGTGTCGACACATCAAGTAAAAGGTGTCAACACATCTAGGTAGTTGGTGTCGACACTTCAGAAAATTAGTGTCTACACATACAGGGTCAGTGTCGAAACAACCAAGGTGGTGTCGACACTTAGAATTTATACAGAATTATCCAAGTAAAGTCTCGACTAAGTGTCGAGTTAAGTGGTGTCGACACATAAACAAGTGTCGACACAAATAATCTGTCGACTAAACTTGTGTCGACACAGTGTGTCGACACATTATAAGTCTATGTCGACACTTTTCAACAGTGTCGACACAATTTAAGTTAGTTGACGCGCCCTTTCATCTTCAATTCTAGAAAGGTATAAATAGGATTTCGCCAATGTCTGTCGACACGCTCACCAAAGTTTCGAGACCAAACTTGTGTGTCGACACCTCTCTTCTCTCAATTCAACTTTCTCAAACCCTAATGGCGCCCAAGCTCGAAGAGAACGTAAATGAAGGCTATGAACTGGTGCGGCATGCATTTGATGACGCAGAATCGAAAATCAAGGATATGGTAACCCTAGTTGCAGACTCGGGGTTAGATTTTCTTGTTTTAGAGCCAACCAAAATATGGAAGAAAGAAGTATTAGAATTTCTAAGTGGAGAAACCCTAGACGACTCTGGATTCAAGATCAAGTCAAGGGTACATGGAGAAAAGGTGAAGGTCTCACCAAAGAGTTTGAGAAAGGTCCTAAATCTACCAAGGACAAAGGAAGAAGAAGAAGTTACTGCTTCTAAGACCAGAGAAGCTTTAACATGGTGTGGTCTGGATTCCAATATGAAAATTGGATCAGTATTCAATAGAAAGGGGATGAACAGCCAGGGAAAATTTCTCTCAGAAATTGTTGGCAAGGTGATCTTGAGTAAGCCTGGAGGGCATGACAGGGTATCAGCCCATATGTTCAATCTTATGACAAGGATTATCTTCACCCTGCAAACTGATTGGTCTGTTGTTGTCTTTGATAATATTAAAGAGAGTATGAAGAAGCCCAATTTGGGTAGGATATTAAGTCTTTACTTGGCTGGTAGTCTACCAGAAGTTATGAGTCAAGCTACAGGCTCTAAAATTAATCATATGAGGAAGATGGACATGAGACTCTTCTCAAGATGGGATAGGGTCTTGACCAAGGAATTGCCAACACTAGAGAAAATAACTCCCCAAAAGAAGAAGAAGAAGACAGCCCCAGTGGCTCAGGATTCATCTAGCATCTCTGAGGAGCATGTTGTCTTCACTCCTGATGAAGAAGACACTGGAGATGCTGGGAAGTCTCCAGCTCAACAAGAGGTTGCAGAGAGGCAGGGGGAGCTACCTCAAGCTAGCCCCATTCACCAGGATTCTATCCAGGGGGAGCCACTAGTTGTGGAAGAGCCAACTCCACAAGAGAGTGAGCAAGCAACCCACCCTATCCTTGAGGTAATCTCAGAAATCAATCTATTAGATTTCATTATTGAGAGTGAAGTTATAATTGACAACTTATCTGATGTTAATCAGCAACCTCAGATTGATAGTCAACCCCAAGATGTTGTCAAGGAGGACACATCTGTTGCAGCTCAAGTTGTATCTGATCAAGTTGTTGATGAGCCAAGAGAATCTCCATCACTACCTCAATAAGAGTTTACAATGGAAGATCTCTTCCTTAATCTGGACCAAACAGACTTTGAAAAGGAAAGTGCTGCTGCTGAGGGAGGGTAGAGATAGCCAGCACATCTGCTTCTAAAGATGAGGAGACTGCAAGAGCAAAGAAATGAAAATTCCAAGTCTTCAAGAGGAGGAGCCAGACTTATAAAAAAGCTCTGCAAACTATAGTACCACAGCCAACACCACAGCCAACACCATCAATAGATTTCAGTTCCTTGATGGTTGCTATGCAAATCAAGCTTGATGAGCAAAGGAAAGCTCTTGAAAAATATGTGGATGAAGGGCAAAAATCTCTACAGTTTGATCTGGCCCAGGACATTAAGTCCATAAGATTTGAGATGAATCTAAATAAAAAGGAAATGACTGACTGCTTCCACAAGGGAGGGAATGCAGTGGTATACTTAGCTACACATCAAGAGAAGATAAAAGCTCAAGTAGATGACATTGCACTGAAGCAAGGATATGTTCTTGAGAACCAGATCAGAATGAATGATAACTTAACTGCTTCACACAATGCAATTGTCACAGAGATGAAGAATATAGTTGCTGGACTGACTACTTCTAATGCTACTGTAAAGGCAGAGTTTGATAAAGCTTTACAAGAGGGCATATCTGATGTTACTTCTGCTATTGAAAACTCTCAGAAGCTGATCACTGAAAACTCCAAAGGTTAAAACCTTTCTACAAGGATGGAGTCAATTACCTTAATGCACAAATCAGATTTCAAAAAGATGATCTAAGAGATCACATGGAAAGAGAAGTCATAAAGGGGGAGAGGGTGTTAGTCAAAGCAGGCTCTGACCATGCAAAATGGATTTCCAAATCCATCAGAGCCACTATTGGTTATCCTCCTTTATGTGATGATGATAATGTAACAGAGTCTGGAGTTAATCCTGCCTATCTTGGAGGTGAGCAACCTGAAGTAGCTCAAGTAATCTATCCTCCACCAGACTTTGATATGATACAAGCTGATATCCAGACAATGTATAGCCCATCTGAGGGCAAGAAAAATGTTATTCTAGAAAAAGTGGTTCAGCCAGTATCTGAGACTATGCTAAAATAACAAGAAGCTTTGTTCAAAGAACAAGAGACTCAACTGTCTAAGAAGAGGTTCATAGAGCAAGCTGAACAAAGGCCTGATTTTGAACAGTGGAGCCCCACTTCACGAAATATTATCTTAACTGCATGGAAGGCTGCCAAGGATAATACTCAAGATAGAAATAAGTGGTATTCTGAACTTGAATTGAGAAAGCAAGAGTACAGGCAAGAAGCCATAGTGCAATATAGGAGAAAGGCAAAGATGGGAAAGCTACCTCCTACTGCCCGGGAGCCTAGCAAGTACTTTCCCAAGCCATATCATTACTTTGAGAGGCAAAAGATTAAAGCTGAGGAGCTAAAGAAGAAGGAGCTGAAAGGGAAAAAGCCTGCTGATACTGAAGATGCTGAAGCCCCTGTACAAGCCAAGATACAGTCTGGAAAGGGCATAGTGATCAAGGATGCTGAGCAAAAATAGAATAGAATTTTCTTCAGTTTACAATTGTAATCTTTTGATTTTAAACACTTTGTAAACTTTTGTAAAATGAATATGACAAAGTTGTTAGAACAATGTGCTGTGTGTTAAATCTATTTCATAATTATTCTGTGATGATATCTATGTATACATGTTTGTTTAATACATGTTTATGTTTTCCCTAATTATATAATCCTGTTTACATCATACTGTAATTTTGTTTTGTATGGTGTATATCATTGACTAAGTGTTATGACTTCTCCAAATAGGGGGAGATTGTTGGGTACATTGGTTTAAATGTACCTGATTTGAAGAAGCCTCACCCTACTCAATGATATATATCAAAATGTATTTGATGTGTTTTGAGTTTAGTTGTGCAGGTTAAGTATTAGCAGGGAAAGCAGAAAAGATTCTAAGTCCATGTGTCGACACCCAGAGGGAAAGTGTCGACACTTAAGAAGACTTGTGTCGACACCCAGACAAGCAGTGTCGACACTTGGAGTAATTGTGTCGACACCAGGGATGTAGAGTCGACACCAGACAGAAAGCGTCGACACAAGGAGCTGTGTCAACACTCAATGAAGAAAAGTCCAGTAAAGCAGTGTCGACACTTAGAAGGAGTGTCGACACCAAGAGGAACTGTGTCTACATTAGAAAGTGTCGACACTTGGAGTTGTGTCGACACTCAGCAAAAGTCAGCAGAGTCTAAGTATAAGTGTCGACACCCAGAGGAATGTGTCGACACACAGCAGAAGACTCAGCACTTGAAGAAAGTGTCGACACAAGAAAGAATGTGTCGACACTCAGCAGAAGACTCAATACATGAAGGAAGTGTCGACACAAGGAGCTGAGTCGACACTTAGCGAAGTTCAACAAAATTCTAAGTACAAGTGTCGACACAAAGGGGAATGTGTCGACACTCAGCCAAAGTCTCAACAGAAGAAGAATGTGTCGACACAAGGAGAAGTGTCGATACTCAGAAAGTATCAACACAGAAGGCATGTGTCGACACCAAGAATAAGTGTCGACACTGAACAAGTTCAACACATGAAGATGTGTTGACACAAAGGAGTTGTGTCGACACTTACGAGAATTCAACAAAGTACTGAAGAACAAGAAGTTGTGTCGACACACAATATCTGTGTCGACACATGATGAATAAGCTGTGTCGAGAAGTCAATTCTAGAGCACAAGTAGTTGTGTCGACACCTTGAAGGCTAGTGTCGACACTTAGTCTACTTGTGTCGACACTTAGTCTATAAGTGTCGAAACTTAAAGACAGACTGTCTCGACACTTTCAGACAGTTACAGATATTTCAAGAACTGACTGGATGACTTGACATCTGCCATTCCAGCCGGTCTACTGCACCTGTCAGAGTTGCCAGAAAGCTGTTAGGAACCGGATCAGTCGGTCACCATGAAGAAGGCCTATAAATACGCTTATTCTGTCAACAGAAGATGATGATCAATAAACAAGAGAAACACAGAAGAATATCTAGCTATTCATTGAAGAATTAAGTGAAGATCTAAGAAGTTGGAGAGAGAGAGAGAGCTCCATCCAAGAAGACAGCCGTTGGAACCCGGCTGTGAAGAAGGGTTCAGACCTAGTTCTGAATCTTAAGTTGCAGTGTTTGAAGATCAGCTGCAGAGAATCAATCCTATTGAGTTCTACATTCAAGAAGCTTTGAAGAAAAGCCAAGTGTGATTGTTCTCAGCAGAGTTCTTCCAAGAACTCATCAAGAACCTATAAACTCATCTCTCAATTTCTGAGTTGTAGGTATACATTTTGTATTCTATATTTTCTTGTAGGATCCTTAGGGATCTGAGTTGTAAGCCTGTAATTATAAAGGCTGAGTGGTAGGGCCTGTGTGCTTGAGTGTAGGAGATCTAATTCTCTGAGTGTAGGCCTATTGTGGCTGAGTGTAGGCTTTGTGAAGAAGCTGAGTGTAGGCTTTGTGAAGAAGCTGAGTTGTAGGGCCTTGGGCCTGAGCTGTTGGAACCTGGTTGAGGTTCTGAGTGTAAGATTTGAGGATCTGAGATAGTGGAGGAGTTTTGCTGAATCTAGTACACTACTAGATAGGCGAAGGGGGAAAGTGGATGTACCCAAATCTTGGGGAACCACTATAAATTTGTGTGTTCACTGTGTGCTTGATTGATTGATGTGATTGATGATTGACTGCTGTGTAAAATTAGTTATAACTCTGAGATATAAACTGAAATCTGCCTAAAATGTTTAAAAATATTAAGTCAGCTATTCACCCCCCCGCCCTCTAGGTGATTAGGTACAATTTCTTTCAGTGTCGATACTGTTGAAAAGTGTCGACACTTACTGCTAATGTCTCGACAACTATGTGTCGACACAAGTATAGTCGACAGAATATATGTGTCGACACTTATATATGTGTCGACATCACTCAGCTCGACACTTAGTCGAGACTCTACCAGACTAATTCTGTGTAAATCCTAAGTGTTGACACCATTTCTCTGAAATGTCGACACCACTTCTATGTGTCGACACAGACAACTCTGTGTGTCGACACCATTTTACTTAGCCAATTTTGTAAACTATTCTAAGTTTATCATCCCTAATTCAATTTTAAATTTATTGAATTTGGTTTCATCTAAGTGCTTAGTATACATATCAGCTAACTGATTATCTGTATTTATATACTCTAGGGAAATATCTTCTTTTTCCACATGTTCTCTTAGAAAATGATACTTTATTTCTTTGTGCTTAGTCCTACTATGAGAGACAGGATTATTTGCAATAGAAATGACACTAGTAGAATCACAAAATAAAGGTGTTCTACTTACTTGAATACCATAATCTTCTAGCTGGTGTTATATCCATAGTAGTTGTGCACAACAGCTTCCTGCAGCAACATACTCTGACTCAGCTGTGGAGATAGCCACACTGGTCTGCTTCTTGCTACTCCAGGACACCAGCCTTCCACCTAGAAATTGACATGTTCCTGTGGTACTCTTTTTATCTTCCTTACAGCCTGCAAAATATGCATCTGAATAACCTGTCAGTTCAAAATCTTCATTCCTAGGGTACCAAAGGCCTAGATAAGGAGTGCCCTTAAGATATCTCAAAATTCTTTTGACTGCTGTCAAATGAGATTTTTTAGGACAAGCTTGGTACCTAGCACAGACACATGTAGCATACATGATATTTGGTTTACTAGCAGTCAAATACAATAAGGAGCCAACTATCCCTCTATACAAAGTTTCATTTACAGGTTTCCCTGCATCATCTTTGCTTAGAGACATTGTTGACCCCATAGGAGTTTTCATGGTAGTGGATGATTCCATACCATACTTCCTTATCAATTCTAGGGTGAACTTAGACTGGCATATGGATAAACCATCCTCAGTCTGTCTAACTTGGAGACCCAAGAAGAACTTAAGTTCCCCCATACTGCTCATTTCAAATTGTCCTTACATTAGTTTTGTAAACGTTTTGCAAAGACTACTTTTTGTAGACCCAAATATGCTGTCATCTACATATATTTGGACTAAGATAATCTTGCCTCTGGATTCCCTAAGGAATAGAGTCTTGTCTATGTTCTCCCTTGTGAATTTATTCTCAATGAGGAAACTAGACAAGGTCTCATACCAAGCCCTAGGGGCTTGTTTTAACTCATACAAAGCCTTCCTAAGTCTATATACATAGTCAGGTTTAAGAGAATCTACAAAACCTGATGGCTGCTCAACATAGACTTCTTCCTTCAGGTTTCCATTTAGAAAAGCTGACTTAACATCCATTTGATATACTTTAAACCCTTGAAATGTTGCATAGGCCAAGAACATCCTGATTGCTTCCAGTCTCGCTACTGGAGCAAAGGATTGATCAAAATCAATACCTTCTTCCTGCTTATATCCTTTTTCAACTAGTCTAGCTTTATTCTTTATAATAATTTCATTCTCATCCAACTTGTTCCTAAAGATCCACTTAGTTCCAATTATGTTGTGACCCTTTGGTTTAGGAACTAGCTCCTAGACCTTGCATCTTTTGAACTGGTTCAACTCCTCTTGCATGACCTCAATCCAATGAGGGTCTAGGATTGCTTCTTCAAATTTCTTTGGCTCTATTTGGGATAGAAAGCTGGAGTAGAGAACTGAACTTACATTCCTGCTCCTTGTTTGTACCCCTTGTCTGAGATCTCCAATAATTTGATTAGCTGGATGAACTTTTAAATGCCTATTTGCTGGAGGCAGCCTGTCTTCTGGTTGTACATCTTCAGCTTCTTCATTCAGCAGCTCCTCTTGGTCTTCTTCAGCAACAGGAGTATCTTGTACTCCCCCTGGACAGCAGCTACCATCCTCCACTTGCTGACTTGTAGAAGGACCTTCTCTTAAGGTAAGCTTGTCCATCTTCTCAGTTACATCTGTAGAGCTGCAAACACTTCTAGGCAATTCATTGTTAATGAGTCTAGCTTCATCAAAAACTACATGAAATGACTCTTCTACAACTTGAGTAATCAAGTTGTAGACCTTATAAGCCTTACTGTTGTTGTTGTACCCAACAAAGATTCTCTCTTGGGATTTGGCAGCAAACTTGGTTATAAAAGACTTACCATTGTTAAGGATATAACACTTGCAACCAAAGATCCTGAAATAGGATAGATTTGGTTTTCTGCCCTTCACAATCTCATAGGGGGTCTTCTTGTGGCTCTTGGTGATAGTAGCCCTATTGATCATATGATATGCAGTATTAAATGCCTCAGCCCAGAAATATTCTGGGAGAGATGTGTCACTCAATAGGGTTCTACCAGCCTCTATCAAGGTTCTATTTTTCCTCTCAGCAATACCATTTTGCTGAGGTGTTCTTGGTGAGGAAAATTCCAAATTTTTCACACACTTTTGTCATACTTTCAGACTGAAATTCAGTACCATGGTCACTTCTGATTTTGACCACTGTACTGTCCAATTCATTCTGAATTTGTTTAACAAAACCATACAAGATACTTGGAGTTTCAAACTTTTTCCTTAGGAAGAACTCCCAGGAATACCTTGAGTAGTCATCAACTACCACAAATGTGTAGACCTTCCTACCTAGGCTGTGAACTGGCATAGGACCAAATAGATCCATATACAAGAGGTATAGACACCTCACAACATCTTTGTTCTCAAGGCTATGAAAGGTGGATTTGGTCTGCTTGCCTTTTTGTCAAGCTGAGCATATCCCAACCTTTATACACTTAACTTGAGTACCATTCCTCACTAACGTTTTGCTAAAGAGTTGGTCAATTGTCTTATAGATAAGATGAGTCTGCCTCTTGTGCCATTTAACAAAATGTGAGACTTTCTCATCAGCTACAAGGCAAATAGGAGAAACTATGTTCTCATACATAATGTCTAGACAATAGACATTTCTCTTCCTATATCCTGTCAGAATGATCTTTTGATCACTTGACCTACTGATATGACAACCATCTTTGACAAATGAGATGTCATATCCTAAATCACTCAGCTGACTTATGCTAATGAGGTTATGTTTCAAACCCTTTACCTGCATGAATGATTGATCAAGGAAATTTACAGTGTCATTAAGGAGGTTTTAATTAAATTTTCTATATGACAGTCATACTATAACACATACCTATCACCACATATTACTGCTCCTTGGCTTCCTGTTGGCCAAGGTCATAAGCTCTAGGCTACACTGGTCCACGTCCCAGAACTGGTTTTGTGTCAGCACCCATTGGTGCTTTGCCTTTGTCAGCTTTACTCGGGCCACTAACTCAAATTTTGACTACAAGAGAGGGTTATGCTAAATCAGACTAAGGTGCATAGATAAGCAGCAATCAGCACTTAACTTAAATTATCTGATTTCCAGAAGCTCCCTGACAATAACGGTATGTGTCCTGGTTGCTGACATTTGCAATATACCCTCGAGGTAGACAAACACTCTCCTAAATGGTGGCAATAACATTTCAGGCAAAGGGGGTAATCCTTGATCCAGGTCCCAGTCTGATCACCTTTCTGGGCTCCTGACCTCTGCTTCATGTTTTAGTTTCTACCTTGACTATTCTTACTATGTTGCTACTGAGGTGCATCCTGAGGTCGCTTCGAACGGAAGCTGTTGCGCTTTTGCACCTTTTGTTGATCAGCTTCTAACTACCTATCTGCATTCACCATCGTCATCAACGGCTGACTCAGAGAATCACGCAGTCCGTCCACAAAGCGACGACATTTCTCGTTCTCGCAGCCCCCCCTGCATCGTGCCCGCATAGCGAGAAAGATGGGTCAGCTCCCATTCATAAGTCATCATTGTCTTGTCCCCCTGAATCAGCTTAAGGTACTTCTCCTAGAGGCTGTGGCGCTTGGACGGGGGAACAAACCAGCCAGCTAGCACCGATGAGAAGTCATTCCAGGTGAACATGTCTGCGGTACGACCTAACAATATAGGTAAACGCAAGCCATTACACTAAAAGAATAAGGAACGCTAGGTAAATACAAATGTTACACTAAAGTACTTACGAGCGGGGTCGTCCGCCAATTGTCCGGTCCACCACTGATGGGGCTCTCCTTTCAGGAGAAAACTCGCTAACGGAACATTCTTGTTCTCTGGGCACTTCATCACCTCAAGCAGTTCACGGGTCTTAATCAACCAATCATCAGTCTCCAATGACGCCTCTTCTCCAGTGAAGTTGGAGGGATTAAGATTGCGGAGATTCCTTAGATAGCGTTCCATCCCTAAATCCCCTACAGCTCGCACAGGAAGTGCAGCTGGATCTGTAGCAGGCAGTGCATTTCTGAATTCCACCAAAGCTAAGCCACTGCTCTAGCAATAATGGCGGTCATATCAGATGGGTCTGGCACTGCTGGTGCTGTAGGTGCCGGAGGAGCTGATGGGGCACTATTATCATCCATGGCTATCTCAGGTGTAGTATTCTGACGAGAAGGTTTGCCGGCCTCACTGTTATACGGTACCTATAATACGAAGGAAACAAAATGAGTTATCGATGCCTGAGAATAAGATAAAGGATCTACTAAGAAAGACAACGCATGCGCAACTGAAAACTAGATAAGATTTGATGAGTATCATCGAATGAGAGATTTATTCGAAATCCTATGGCTCTGCGAATTTCTGGGTCATGGGATCCTAAAAAGATATGACTAACATTATTGCCAGAGCGGTGGCCTTAGCTATGGTGGAATTCAGAAATGCACTGCCTGCTACAGATCCAGCCACACTTCTTGTGCCAACAACAGAGGGCTTAGGGATGGAGCGCTATCTGAGGAATCTCCACGACCTTCATCCCTCCAATTTCACTGGAGAAGAGACGTCAATGATTGATGATTGACTGATTAAGACCCGTGAACTGCTTGAGGTGATGGAGTGCCCTGAGAATAAGAAGGTTCCGTTAGCGGGTTTCTCCTAAAGGGGGAGGCCCATCAGTGCTGGACCAGACAATTGACGGACGACCCCGCTCGTAAGTGCTTTAGTGTAATATGTCTTTACCTAGCGTTTCTTATTCTTTTAGCGTAATGTCTTGTGTTTACCCATGTTCTCAGGTCGTACCGCAGACATGTTCACCTGGAATGACTTCTCGTCGGCGCCAGCTAGCTAGTTTGTTCCCCCGTCCAAGAGTTGTAGTCTCTAGGAGAAGTACCTTAAGTTGATTCAGGGAGAAAAGATAGTGGTGACTTATGAATGAGAGCTGACTCATCTTTCTCGTTATGCAGGCACGATGCAAGTGGACGAGAACAAGAAATGTAGCCGCTTTGTGGATGGACTGCGTGATTCTCTGAGGCAGTCGTTGATGACAATGGTGAATGCAGATTATAAGAGTTTAGTGGACACTGCTAGGAACTTAGAAGCTGATCAGCAGAAGGTGCAAAAGCGCAATAACTTCCGTTCGAAGCAACCTCAGGATGCACCTCAGCAAAAGCATAACAAGAATAGCCAGGGTAGAAACTAGAATAATAAGCAGAGGTCAGGAGAACAGAAAGGTGATCAGACTGGGACCAGGATCAAGGATTACCCCCTTTGCCCGAAGTGTTATCGCCACCATCTAGGAGATTGTTTGGCTACTGTGGGGGTATGTTACAAATGTCAGCAACCAGGACACATAGCCCGTTATTGTCAGGGATCTTCTGGAAATAAGGTATTTTAAATTAAGTGTTGATTGCTGCTTAGCTATGCATACCCTTTTCACCTTAGTCTGATTTAGCGTAATCATCTCTTGTAGTCGAAATTTCAGGTAGGTGGCTAGAGTAAAGCTGACAAATGAAAAGCACCAATGGGTGCTGACACGAGACCAACTCTGGGACGTAGACCAGTGCAGCCTACAACTTATGGCCTTGGCCAACAGGAAGCCAAGGAGCAGAAGGATATGGTGAGAGGTATGTGTTATAGTATGACTGTCATATAGAAAATTTAATTAAACCCTCCTTAGTAACACTGTAAATTTCTTTGATCAATCATTCATGTAGGTATTCTTATGATTTATAATATACCCTCCAAGATTTTCTTTAACGCGGGCGCTTCGCACTCGTTCATAGTAGAATCTCTAGTACATAGGCTGGGATTAGAAATCTGTCCAGAGGTATTATCGTTAGAGGTCATGATTTCCAATGGATCCTTCTTGCAGACCATAGATAAGTGTAGGGTACCAGTGCAATTTGGAGAAGCGTAGATTGTTGTAGAAGCCTTGTTACTCCCTATCGTGGGTTTCGATTTGATTGTGGGAATGGACTGGTTATCGGCTGTCAACGCTAAGATAGACTATAGAAATAAGCTGATATAGTTTGAAGGACCCAAACAGATCGCTGTCACTTTCCAGGACATGAAGGGAGTCGCTAAGCTAATTATCTCGTCCGTTAAGGCTATTAGATACATTAGCAAAGGTTATGAAACCTTCTTAGTACAGATGAATGCATAAGCCAAGGCTGATTTGTTGGAGGTACCAGTGGTTCAAGAATTTCCTGATGTCTTTCTAGAGGAGTTACCTGGTGCTCCTCCCACTAGAGATTGATTTCCAGATCGATCTTTTACCTGGAGCAGCACCAGTAGCCAAGTCCCCGCATCGCATGCCTCCCAAAGAACTTGCGGAGTTGAATATCCAGTTGTAGAAATTGCTTGACTTGGGCTTTATTCGCCCAAGCACTTTGCCTTGGAGTGCGCCAGTTTTGTTTGTGAAGAAGAAAGATGGTAGTCTGAGGTTGTGTATTGACAACCGCGAGCTGAACAAGTTGACAATTAAAAACAAGTATCCTATCCCCAGGACTGATGACATGTTTGATCAGTTGAGACGTAGAATTTAGTGTATACTCTTAAGGTTTTTTGTGTCGACACATCGTAAATGGTGTCGACACATAGTATTGTCCGACAATGAAATCCTTTGTCGAGACTTTAGTAGACTGTGTCGACACAATCCCAATAGTGTCGATACAATAAGAGTATTTAAATCCGCCTTTTGACCTTATTTGTTTAGAAACATATAAATATGTGGAAGTAAACCCTGTTAACTACGCTCTCAAAATTCTCGAGACCACATCTTTGTGTCGACAGACCTTCATCTCTCTCTTTTCCTCAATCTCTCATCCCTAATGGCGCCAAAGCTGGAAAAAAACATCAATGAGGGCTATGAACTAGTTCGCGATGCGTTTGCGAGTGGAAATAGAGAAATCAAAGCTGTGATTACCCTAATCACAGAAAATGGACTAGAGTATTTGGTCTATGAACCTACAAGGATATGGAAAAGGGAGGTTCTTGAATTCTACACGACGACATCTCTGGATTCCAAGGGGGTAAAAATTAAGTCATCTGTACAAGAAACAAAGGTCAAACTCACTCAGAAGAGTTTAAGTAAAACATTTCAGCTACCCAGTGTTAAAGAAGAAGATGAAATAACATCTTCCATGACAAGATAAGCACTCCAATGGTGTGGAATGGATCCTACAATCAAGATTGGATCTTCAATGAATAGGAAGGGGATGAATTCCCAGAGTAAATTTCTTTCTGAAATTATAGGGAAAGATATTCTATGGAAATCAGGGGGACATGATAGGATTTCAGCCTACATGTTCAATTTAATGACCAGAATTATATTCAAGGTGAAAACAAAATGGTCTGCTGTTATTTTTGACAAGATCAAAGAAAGTCTTAAGAAACCCAATCTGGGCAGAATCCTGAGTTTATATCTGGCTGAGAATATTCCTGAAGTAATGAATCAGATTGCAGGATCTAATATCAATCATATGAGAAGAATGGATTTGAGAATACTATCAAGATGGGATAGAGTTCTGACCAAAGATGTTTCTACCCATCAGAAACAATCAAAGCAGATTCAAAAAAAGAAGAAAATAGCCTCTAAGACCACTGAATCTTCCAGTAATTCAGAAGAAATGGTTGTTTTTAGCTCAGATGAAGAAGGAGCAGAAAGGACTAGTAAATCTCCTGCTCAAGAAACTGTGACTGATAGTCAGGTGCAGGGGGAGCAGATTCCCGCCATCAACCTCACAGTGGAACAGGTATAGGAAGAGCCTCATCAAGGGGGAGCCAATGAGCATTCTCCAGTTTCATCTCAACAAGAGGCATTACCCTCAGGGGGACCTCATGAGCCACCTGTCCATACAGCTGCATTGGACAGCGAAGCAGCTACACAATCTATACTTAAGGTACTATTGAATATCAATCAAGCTGTTATAGATACTGAGAAAGATGCACGGGATGTGCCTATGACTGATATTGATAAAAATCACCAAGACAATGTCCCTGAGGATGTCATTACTAGGGAAGAAACTCTAGAATTTGAAGGAGAACCATCTGCTAAAGAGATAGTTATACCTACAGTACAAATACAACAAGAAGTTACTTTAGAAGAACTTTTTCCTAATTTATTAGATGCAAGAACTGAGGGGGAGCTGCTAAGGACTGAGCAGGAGATGCCCATTATAGCATCTAGTCTAAACGCTACAGTGGACATAGCAAGCTCATCTGAGTCCTTAGAAGATGAAGAAGCCTCTAGGGCAAAGAAGAGAAAGCTTATGGAGCTAAGAAAGAGGAGCTCTGGCTATAAGAAAGCCTTACAAACTGCTCCACCAACTCCAGGTTCAGCAGTAGATTTCAGTTCCCTTTTGGTAAATCTGTAAGTAAAAATGGATAAACAAAGAAAAGCTATTGAAAACTATGTTAATGAGAGCAATAAAAAATTGCAATTTCAGTTGGCCCAAGATATCAAATCAATTAGATTTGAAGTGAATTTGCACAAAAAGGAAATGACAGGCTACTTCCATAAGGGTGGTAATGTTATAGTATATCTAGCAAAGCAACAACAAGAGGCCAAAACTCAAAGTGATGACATTGCCATTAAACAAGGATATGTTTTGGAGAACCAAATTAGAATGAATGACAATCTTACAGAATCACACAATGTCATTGTCAAAAAACTTAAGAATAAAGCAACTGCTTTGACTGAAAACATTGCTCAAGACAAGTCTGAGTTTGATAAACACCTCAAAGCAAATTTAGCTGATATTAACACTACAATTCAAGCCTCTCAAAAGGTCATTGCTGATCAGCTGCTGAAGTTCAGATCCTTCTATAAAGAAGGCACAAATTATTTGGCTGATCAGATTAGATTTCAAAAGGATGATCTAAGAGACCATGTTGAACGAGAAGTCATAAATGGGGAGAGAGTGTTAGTCAATACAGGCTCTGAACATGCTAAATGGATAACTAATGCTATCAGAGCAACTCTTGGTTATCCTCCCCTATGTGATGATGATAATACTGCTGAATCAGGCATTCAACCCGCTTACAATGAAGGGGTCCAACAGAAAGTAGCTCAAATTATTTATCCCCTAGCTGATTTTGAGGGTATTCAATCTGCTGTTCAACAAATGTATAGTCCTCCACAGGAGGTACAAAATGTAATTATTGAAAAAGTTGGAATGTCTGACGCTGCTTTGAAAAGAGAACAAGAAGCTCAACTTTTTAAGAAAAAGGTTTACAGAGCAGGCTGAATTAAAGCCTGATTTTGAAAGATGGACTCCCAACTCCAGAAACATTATTCTCACTGCCTGACAAGATGTTAAATATAACATGCATGATAGAGGAAAGTGGTACTCTGAACAAGAATGGAGCAAGTATCAGAAATGACAAGATGCCATTTATCAGTTCAGAAGAGATATCAAAGCTGGAAAAATACCTGCAACTTCTGTGGAGCCATGCAAATACATTCCAAAGCCTTATAATTATTTTGAAAGGCAAAAGGTCAAGGCTGAAGAGCTCAAGAAAAAGGATCTTAAAGGAAAGAAGTCGGCTGAAGACACTGAAGCTAATGTACAAGCAAGGATTAAGTCTGGCAAATGCATTGTCATCAAGGAGCCTGATCAGTCCTAGAATAGATTGACTAGACTTGAGAAGTATGTAATCTTTTGTTTTAAAATCTATGTCATCTGTTGTTCAAAAACTACTTGTACTTCAACAAAACCCTGCTTCATGTTCACTATATTTTATCATGTTTTGTGATGATATAATATGCTGGTTTTATTTATGTGTTATCTTGTCTAAATAATCCTTTTATACATCATAATCTGTGTTTTATTATAAAGTGATGTATATAATTGACTAAGGGTTATGACTTCTTCAAATAGGGGGGGGGGATTGTTGGGTACATTGGAAAATATGTACCAGATTTGGAGAAGCCTCACCTAACTATATGATATTCATCAATGTGTATTTGATGTTGTGTTGAGTTTCAATATGCAGGTTAAGGAAATGCAGAAAAGGTTTCTAAGTATAAGTGTCGACATCTGAGAAGAAATGTGTCGACACTTGCGAAAAGTTGTGTCGACACCGGGAGCCAGATTGTGTAGACACATAGGACTTGTGTCGACACACAGAAAATTTATCGACAACAACCGTGTCGACACACAGGACTTGTGTCGACACACAGAAAATCTGTCGACAACAACTGTGTCGACACACAGGACTTGTGTCAACACATACCAGAATTTTGTCAAAACCAACTTTATCGAGACTAGAAGCTATTGTGTCGACACACAGTACTGATGTCCACACATTTCACATAAGCTGTGTCAAGCAGATAAAGAAGAGCTGTGTCGACATTATGAGGTATGTGTCGACATCATCAAGAATTGTGTCGACACATGATCTAGTTGTGTCGACACATTTGAAGTATTGTCTCGACACTTTGCTGCAGAGTTGAAGTTCAATGAAGTATCAGATGTCATGACTATAGACTTGACAGTTGTCACAACCAACAAAGTAGTTACATCTGTCAGAGATATCAGAAGGCCGTTAGGAACCGGATCAGCCGGTAACCTCAGATGGAGTCTATATAAAGACATGTTCTATCATCAAAGTGAGAAATCCAACAACGAAGAAGAAGAGGAAGTCTTCATCCAGAAATCAACAAGTCCCTGCAAATCCTGAACAAGTATGCAAGAAGAATTCAGAGTCACATCTGAATAGAAGAAGGAAGCTGGATTGAAGATCATCTCCAACTTCCCAAGAAGATCAACCTTACTTTGTTCAAATTCAAGAAGCTTTGAAGAAGCTAAGACAGGTTGAATCTAAAGTAGTCAGATCTATCAAGAACTGACCAAGAAACCTTCTACCCATTCTCTCTCTACCTGGGTGAAGGATTTATTCTTTTTAAAATCAATTTTCTCTGTAGGATCTTTTATAGATCTAAGTGTAGGAGAGTTATCTCTCTGAGTTGTAAGCCTAAATTTATAAAGGCTAAGGTAGGGCTGAGTGCCTGAGGTAGGGGATTAATTTCTCTGAGTTGTAGGCCTGTTGAAGAGGCTGAGGTAGGGCTTGATTGCCTGAGTTGTAGAGGTGTGGACTCACTCTGAGGTAGGATTATCTGAGAGGATCTGAGCTGTAGGACTTGCTGAAGTCTGAGTTGTAGGAAGCAGAAAGGGTTCTGAGTTATAAGATTTGAGGATCTGAGGAAGAAGAAGGGAGTTAGGCCGAATCTAGTATACTGCTAGATAGGCGAAGAGGGAAAGTGGATGTACCCATCTCTTGGGGAACCACTATAAATCAGTGTGCAATCTGTATTGGCTGTGTTTGTTTTAATGTTGTGCTGAGATAGTTGTTGCATAGATTGATAGCTAGTAAAATATACTGTCTGCCTTAATTAAAAAGAATTGAACCTATTCACCCCCTCTAGGTGTTTAGGATATCTTGAAACCAAGTCTTTTATATTCGAACTCGTCTTGCAAATCAGAGTTCTAAAACTCCAATGGCGGCGAGATATCCTTCGTCCGACTCTCCTCCTCCCCACTCCAGCCGCTCAGAACTAAGCCTCAAAAGAAATGAAGTGAAACGCAACTTTCTACGCTTTAAACCGAGCTACCTCCGCGCGGTAGCTAGCTATCTCCATGCGATACCCTCAAACGACGGCTTGTTCCGCAAGCCACCGCCCAAAATCTTTAGTCACAGGCTGGCGCGTGTCCATATCATAACTGCTCTACTACCGCCCCGTGATATCTTACTATCACCGGGCAATAGCTGGTCCGTCTCGCAACCAGTGCAAAAATGATAAAAGAACAGCTACTAGCAGCTCTTACCCTACGGCTATGCGGTAGCTCACTGAGAGCCTTGCCAAATAAATCAGCCCTGCTACCGCCAGCGGTATCACTACTGCCGCACAGTAGACGATGCATCGCATCAATACGGCGCTCTCGACTCTCTCGACACTCTCGACGCCTGACGCTACCGCCACGAGGTATCGCTACCGCTACGCGGTACCTCAGAGAGAGGCATTCAGGCTTAAACAGCATCGCTAACGCCGCCATTAACCCTACTGTCGGGAAGTATCTCACAGAAACTATTTCCTGCCTCAGGAGACTTTGGGCGTTACAAATTTCATAAAGAAGTTGATTACAAAAATGTTGGTTTCTATAACATTAGAAATCAAGAGGGTAAATGAAAAATCCTTTATGTTTTCTATACCGAATGCTCTCCCAAATATCGGTTGACTCTTGCCTCTCTCCTTACATATGGCCTCAAGCCACCCCATATATCTAAACCTTAGATCTAGTCCACAACACCTACAGCGAATTCCTCCCTAACCAATGCACGACCTAGTCGCTCCAACAACCTCAGCATATTTCACTACTGATACAAAAAGATAATCAAAAGGTGAAAGAGAAATACAAGGTAAACAATTATAATTTCAAAAATAATAACTCCTTATAATTAACAAAGAACTTTGAGTAAGATGATGAAGGCACGCTAGAGAGGTCGTCGTTGTTGATGCATGCATCCTTCACGTTGAATGAGCATTGATCGAATCCTCCTTCAAGATCCTTCCTTGAACTCCAAGATTGATCTGGGGATTACTCTAGACATCTTGGATAAGGGCTCTCATGACACGATCCATAGTTGTTGCTTTGGTCGTTGATAGATCGAATCTAGCCTTTGTATACAGTCTGTGAGCTGCCATCGGCAGTAATGCTACAACCCCGCAATAATCTATATGGAAACCAGTAGTCATATGGATTGATGCATTCTCATTTTAAGAAACACCTACGGCGACGCATTAGTGATACCGTGCTATGTTAAATCCATATACGTTACCCCGTTGATTTCTTGCTCCATTTGGTTCCTCAGTTAAGTTGTTGATTGTCAGGCTTTCCATATGTTACCGTCGGATGTTAGCGTTAACGCACCGCGGTAATAGTTGGCTAAAGATGGACTCACTCCCACTAATCTTTGTGTTTAAATGCATTTTGCCAACTATCCCTCAGTCTTTAACTTTACCGCCAACGGTATGTGCCACCATGCGGTAGCTCTCAATTCAGTGTGCGTCTTCATTCTGCATCGCACTTCCCAATCACACTCATAGGGGTATTCTACATGTAGTTCCTACACACTATAAACACAAGACAAGCATGATCAAATACAGAATAAGATTAGTTAATCTCAAACCAAGTGATGTGTTTGTTTGCACCTTCAACCTGACTCTGACACCACTATTGATCTAATTAAGACAAAGAAAGCAGAAATTTGAAATAATTAGTAGGGTCCATTCGGCACGCAGGTATTGGCTTTCTGGAATTGGCTTTGGCCAGAAAACCAATATCTGCAGGATTTGGCTTTGGCTAGAAAACCAACTATGTTGTTCGGCTGCAGGATGTTATTCAGTGAACAGAATTGGAATTGTTATGTAAAAGCTGTTCGGCTGCATACTAGAATTGGCTTTCTGAAATGAAATTTTTTAAAATGTTTACATTTTCAAATTAAACAAGAAAGTAAACTACTACTGATAATTATAGTTCAAAATACCACACAAACATTGTCCATAAATAAAAATACAAAATAGATAAATGTCCATCAAACTGCATTAAAAAAAGTCACAGATCTAGGGATCAAACTGCATTCGCAGCCATATGCCCTTCATATCTTCAGGTAGCCGCATGAATATGTCACGTTTGACATTATCATGACAAAGTATATCCATCGCCTTGAGAAAATCACCCCGGTCTAAATCCTTCATCTGAGCTAATGCGACATATATGTCATAAACATTCCTAGCAGACTTGCTCCCCGCTGCCTTTTCCACCGAGTCAGCCAATTTCTCTATGGCTACAGCTACGACATCAGCTCCTACTGCTCGTTTTCTCCTCCTTCTGCTGCTTCCTTCTCCATCTATTCTAACTTGCTCTTGTGTATTAGTTGTTTTGTCTGCCATAGACTCAGCATCAAGCTCCTTTGTCATCTCCATTGCGGTCGCAGCATGACTACCAGTTGCCCTATCAGTTCCGCATAGCACAGCCAAATCAGACCAGTTGACGATAACCTTGTCCTTATAATGCTTGATAGATGGATGCGCCTGCAATAATATAATGAATTTAACATTTCATTGAAATAAACGTAGGAAAATTAATTAAATAAAAATTATACCTTCACATAGTTAGCCCATACTTCTTCGCTGTCTACCTGTACCATGTTCCGTTGACAATCCCATCCAAATCCGCTAGTGCCCAGCATTGCACTGACTTCTACGTAGTACTTGTTCCAAGTTTTAAGCCGAGCCATTACCTTCTCCTTGCTTGTTTCGATGCCACATATATCCTTAAGGGCAGTCATAGCTGCTGTAAATGCAACACTCTTCCAGCCATTAGGAGTTTTATGCCCCAAACTATGTTGCTCCAATAAGTCATTAGAGAGGGTAATGTCCATTTCTGATGTCCAGTGCATGTAGGACCGCTCAGTCCTACCACCCACCTTTCCTGAGCTCTGATCCATGGTGGCTGCTAAAAATGTATGATAACAGTAATCTTAAAACTCAATAAAAAGTATTATAAACGATCATGATTTAATTTAATAGCATGAAGTTCAAACCATTGGTTCCAGTCACAGTTTAATAGTAGAAAAAACACCAAATAGTCTACTAGCAGATATAATACATAAGAATATTAATGCATATTTTGGTATTCATTGAACATATTTATAGCGAGCGAGTCTCTAAAGTTTGTCCACTCCTGTGTGGCTTGGATTGTGCTGACAACGTCTACGTAGTCATAAAACTCTTCTGCCACGTCTTGCGCTAATAGCTCAGCGTCAACCTCGTCCAACATTTGTGCGTCGCTTTCTAATCGCTTTTCCACTAGAAAATTATGTAATATGCAGCAAGCATTTATGACCTGAACCTGTCCAAAATTTAATAAGTTACATATTATATTGACTAAAATTTAACAATTAAGCGTATAATTTTGCATGCGATACCTACACTTTAATGCTGAAAAAAGATGGCTGACGTAGAATAGCCCATCGTTTCTTCAACAACCCAAACATTCGTTCTATAACATTTCTTTTTTTAGCATGACGTAAGTTAAATAACTCCTTATATGTTGTTGGTTTATTACCCTGAATGAACCATTCTTTTAAGTGATAACGTGTTGACCGATATGGGGCAAGAAATCCTTGACCATTCGTGTATCCAGCATCAACAAGGTAGTACATTTCTATACAATAAAAAAGAGTAATTACTATACAGTTACATATTATTTTGTGCTTGAAAATGAAATATTCAAATTTTTTACCATTTGGCACTTCAAAACGGTCTTGTCGCTCCAATGCATCACGTAATACTCGAGAGTCGGATGTTGAGCCCTCCCAACCAGGTAACACATATTAGAACTTCATATTACTATCACATACACCGAGCACATTTGTGGTGATTGCTTGTTTACGGTTTCGATATCTGCCTTGATCTTCAATAGGAACAGTAACGTCTATATGTGTGCCATCTAGTGAACCAATGCTATCTGTGAACCATCTAGATCGGTGTTGTTGTCTGTTTTCAGGTCTTTTGATGTAATCGTTTGAGAGTCTTAGTATCGCATGCAACACAATGTTGAAGTGTCGGCTGATTGTATCCGTCGAGCGGATAAACGTTCCACCAGCAATTTGAAACTTTGTGTTATGTGCCAAGATGTGTAGAAATAACGCAACTGATTCCTTAGTAGATACAGACTGTGTGTCGCGGACATACCCTTTTGCGCGGAGAATACCACAAAGCTCATTGAAGGGTGCTTTACCCATGTGTAGGTGGCTAAAACAGTTAGCCTCATGTCCATCATATAGTCGTTTTAATATTATCTTACGTAGAACGTCCTTATCTACAATGTCAACCGGGTTTTTAGGAATGGATTCCATAACTACCACAGCTGCGCCATAAGTTGCAGCAACTGGTGACTTGATTATAATATCCATATTACGTTTTTTTTGTACCTCTGCGTGATCCATGACAAAACCTAGATTTACAAATCATAGTATAAACCAAATAAAAAATAAATTAATATCTTGAGCTAATCAAAGTGAATCAGGCAAAGCCAAAATACCAGGCACTTGGACCATGATTTACTTACAAAAAGAAAATATGTTGGATGTCGATGTGTGAATGTTGTCAACACAAATTCAGATGGGCATGTAGCTCGGTTGTTAGCCTGGGCAGTTGCGAGGCGCTACAGTAAAAATATAAGGTAAACTGTGATGAGATTGTATCTCCACTGGCTAAAATGACCTGTATTCATATAATTTTATCCCTACCTACATCAATTCATTACCCATTACCTCAATTGAGCATCACTAATGCATGAAATCTTGAGAAAGAAATACATTTGGAGCAACCCCCTAATTGGGTTGCTTAACAAAAGCATCATAATATTGTGTGCAAACTAAAAATATTTTTAAGTATGCCTAAACAATCATCTTAAGCATAACATACGATGGTATTGGGATCACATATGATATAAAAATAGATAAAATGATAAAAGTCCTGAGAAGCCCCAACACTCCTTTTAAGAATCCGATCAAAAAATGACACATCCCTTCCATTTTCAAGAAAAAAATGGCATGATCATAGTTCAAAGCATAATTGCAATTACAAGAAAAAAATTACCAAAAACAAAATTCAAGTTCACCCAACATCAAAAAATTCAGAGCAATTTCATACCAAAATTTCATACAAAAATTTCATAGCAATTTCATACCAAAGTTTCGTAGCAATTTTATACTAACACATTTGAACAACCCCCACCTTAAAACAGAATTTTTTATACTAATTTCATACCATAGAGAGCACTAATTTCATACCCAAAAAATAGCCTAGATCTGTAAATAACCTAGATCTTGAAATAACCTTGATCTGGAACTCTAGATCTGAAATTTCTGTACAGAAATTTCAGATCTGAAGTTTTAGATCTAAATATCTGGAAGTAAGAAGGTGAAGAAGAAGAAAGGAGGAGGAGGAAGAAGTGGAGAAGGCAAACCCTAAAAACTTCTGCTACACAGAAAAAGAAGGTGAAGAAGAAGATATGAGGAGGAGAAAGAAGAAAGGCGGAGGAAGAAGAAGAAAGGCGGAGGAAGAAGCGGAAAATGGGGGAGATTGGGAGGACGATGAAGGTGAAGAAGAAGAGAAGAAGAGGAGGAAGAGGAGGAGGTATACCTGCGCCAGGAGAAGTGCAAGAGGACGATCGGGGAGGAAGATTGGTGTCGGGCGTCGCTGCTTCCGTAGGCTTCGATCGGGGTAAGAAAATCGCGAAATCGCGCAGCAGGCGGAAGCGGAAATAGGAAAAATCCGGAAATGCGACGTGGGGAGATAAGTTTTGCTCGACCGGCTTTTTAGGTTTAGAGGAAAACCCGTGGTTTTCCTCTTGAAAACCAAAGCCGATCTTATTGTAGCGCACCGAACAATGGAATTGGCTTTCTGGAAGCCAAAGCCAATTCCAAAAAGCCATTTCCTGCGCGCCGAACGGACCGGTAGAGATTTTGCTGAAAGGTTTTACTGTTTTCATTCATACTTAATACTACAGTTACAAGGGTATTTATTTATAGGCTGCTAATGATATCTTCTGGATTAATACATTAACCAGGTTTGGCGGTAGTTTGCAGTTGAGCATTACAGAATATTAATTGAGCATAAATAATCTTTATTACATTTTACTACATGAGTTTATTTGGCGCACGTTTCATTCGACAGGTATACTGTTTAAGGGGAATGCTCTGTTCCAGTTAGGAGTGAACTCGAGTCGAGCTCGAGTTGAGTTTGACAAAATTTTCAAGCTCGACGAGCTCATTTTATTCTGACTCGAGCTCGAGCTCAATGCCTTCTTATCGAGCCTAAGCTCGAGTTTTAAGTTCGCGAGCTCGAGTTGCTCATGACCTTTTTAATTCATAAGCCTTTTTTTATATATATTTTTACAGCTCGCGAGCTCAAGGACAACAATAAATGAGCTCGAGCTCGACTCGTAATCAAGCACGAGTCAAGATTTTTTTTGAATCGGCTCAACTAAACCTACACCCCTAGTTCCAAAGCAAAACAACGGTGTTCGCCATGTCTTCCATCAGGCAGTGCTTGAAACTGTACGCTTCTGCATCAATTATTTGTGTGGAAATTACGCACGTTACCGACTAGGAGAAGAGCTTAGGCGGCGGCAAGAACAACGAGGTAACGAGGGCCGGTGGCGGGAACCAAGCAGGCCCAAATGTGTGGTACATCCGGCGGTAAGATGAAGCGTGCGAATTGTGTGATCTCATGGATGAGAGTGCAGCTACTATCCCGATAACGGGTTTACGGCTACAGGCAGGATCTGTCGCGGTCGCGCGACCGACACGGTTAGTCCGCAACCACGCGCTATTTTGCAGGCCCGCATCCACCCCACCTATGAAATTGGTCAATTCCTAGCCACGCAAATTTCCTCGGCGGGTAATCATCAGTGCTAACCTCGTAAAACCAGCCTTGATAATGATATAAGAGCGATATTTTTAGAGTAATTTTGGCTCTGTTTGAGATTCCGGCGGGAGGCTGTTCCAGCAGGACCGGTCCAAAGGGGAGACGTTTGAGAACCGGCAGGAGCTCCTTTTAAGAACGGTCGGCAAGAAACGGCTGAAACAGCCGATTTTACCGCTGGTGGGAGGAGCACCAGTCAACCGTTTAGTTCGGTCGTTTTCTCTCTCCTCACCGGCCTCCCACCGGGTCGGGTTCTCAAACAGAGTCTTTATGTGCAAACCCATTTTGACCACGTGCAAATCACGGCTAGGTGCAAATCAAGAAACTTTAGGTACACTTATCTAAAATTAGTTTGTACTTAACACCACACTATTTTTTTAATGTATTTTGATTTATTTTAACGTGCAAATAACACATGTTGCCGGCGGAGCTATCTTCTGCCACGCTGCAGCTCACAACTTCCTCCCTCTAATTACTCACGCGTTGGACATGCAACATGATAATTGCCACGAAGGCAGCTGCGTCGTCAATGGTGACCCTCCTCAGCTTAGTTCCACAAGAGGCTGCCAAGTCGTCTAGTGTATGCTCACGTGTTATAACCCATGACCCACCCCCTAACTTTAAATATCCTCCACTCCTCCATTTCTTCTCATTCAAACCAAAGTTTCGAAGTGGAAGAGTATGGCAGTAACCCCGTGGGACCCACAGATGCCTCCGGCAACCCCATCCAGCATGGTACTGCCGGTCATGCTACGGGCAGTTTGGGAGAGCAGCTTGCCGGAGGACAAGAGGGGTCCCCCATCGGCAGAGCCACAGGGAAATTGCGGCGGTCGGGCAGTTCGAGCTCAAGCTCGTCGTCGGAGGATGATGGGATGGGCGGGAGAAGGAAGAAGGGGATAAAGGAGAAGGTGAAGGAGAAATTGCCCGGCCGCGGCGGCCATAAGAAGGACACTGATAGGCCGCAACAATATTATCAGGGCGGCGCGGCTGCTACTGTCGAGCAGCCGCATTAAAAGAAGGGCATAGTTAAGAAGATTAAAGAGAAACTCCCTGGGGCTCACCACTGAGATTAATGTGTTTAGGCTCTGTTTGGGGGAACTTATTAACCCCTTGACTGGTAAAAATATTACCCTAGAGCCTAAATATGTATATATATCTCCTTTCTATTTCAGTTCAGATAATAATGGAGTGTGCCTTTTTAATTTTAAGTAATGTTGCAGTCTTGACCTTTGTCTTGGCTTGTCGGTCTTGTATTTTATGTATATGTTTGTATTTGTTTTATTATTTTGTTCATTAATGCTTCATTTGGTATGGTGGTGGGGGTCCTCAATATGGGTGTTACATTATCATTCATTAATGTTCATTTAAGAAATTTCATCCACTTTAAAGGCTCCATGTGTACCATATTTTTGACGTAATGAATAGTATATATTTGCTCGTTTGATTGAAAAGATCATCCTAAAATACATCTAATGGCCGGCTCACTTTTTTGAGTAAAAAAAATTTATAAAAGACTAAAATTGCTTAATCTGTCAGATCATCTTAAAATACATCTAAATTGTGAAATGAATATTTTTCATTCTGTGGGATCACGTGAAAAGCGTAATTTGCATGATAGTGATTTTAAACCTAAAAGTGGATGGAATTTCAAGGACAGGCATAACTATCACGAACATGACGGGCACCGCCATGTCAAACGGAGCCTAATTCAAAATTTGCCAGTTGTTGGGTGGCAATTATAAAATTTTGCCCTTACTCATTAAATCGATCAAAGATTAGTGGTAAACATAATTTAAAAGGAGCTGTATATGTTGCTGCATTAGTTAGATGGGAGAAGGAAGAGGTACAGGCAATTGAGGATCCTGAGGAAGAATTAGGGGGAAAGAGAGCAAAGCCTAATTCATTTGTTTTCTTCACTCCAAAAAGGTTGTACGGATGCATATATTTAACACCCCCCACCCTAATTTAGGTGTTCATCCTTTTTTTATAACGCGGAGGCCTCGGCGGAAAGCATCGATCTTCTCTCTTGAGTGGGTTGGTCAATCCGTCGGCTAGCTGCTCCGTTGTGTGGCAATGACTCAAAGATATTTGTTGATCTTTCAAAAGTTCTCTAACAAAGTGATGTTTTATCTTGATGTGTTTTGTTCTGTCGTGAAACTAGGATTTTTTCACATTGCAAACACTGCATGTGGTTTTTTTGACATTTAGCTCTGTCGTGTCGTTATCTTCCCTTCTTATTTCTTTTATTAGTCTGATGGACTAGAGAGCATGTAAGTCCGATTAGAACATCTGCAAATTAGTTCCAGCAAGTACTAGCACAACCGCTTAACGATATGTCAATACACAACAAAAACACATCACATAATAACAAGAATTAATGTGAAATGCAAATTTAACGTGGAAACCCAATAAGGTGAAAACTACGGGACGATTGGAGTCCAACCTGAAGAATCGCTACACTATAAATGTATGAAAAGCAAATAGGCCAATGCAAAACTCTCGTCTCGATTCACACAGGATCTTCACCGACCTCACACCACATAATATTACACAATAAATAGTAGCAGAAAAATTACAATTTACCGACAGTTGTGAACGGGATGGATTACACAAATCTGCTCCAAGATGCCTCTTCAAATCATTGCCCAAATCTGCTCCAAATATAATCCATGTAGGCGAAGTTTTTCTCGTCAACGTCATAAAACGCCACCTGAAATCTCTAACAAACTGAGACGGTTGCCGCAATGACCTCTCAAGAAAACTTCAAATATTTGATTTTGGAGAGAAGTGTATGTCTTATCCCTTCTCTTTCACGTCTATTTATAGGATAAAAATCAAGGAGCTAGATGTGGTAGATGACATGTGGATAAAACTTGCATAAAGCTTTTATTGGTGAAAAGCACATGTCAAATTGCGTGAAACTTTCTGTGGCCAATTTCCTCTAAGCTTCCTTTAAGAGCACATATTGATTTACTGGTCAAAGACGACTACTACTTTTCACACTTGTCATGAAGTACATGCTTGAAATTTATGTTCAAAGGTGACAACCTGAAAGTCTTTGAATACAATGGTAGCTAATCACCTAGGGGGTGAATAGGTTTCTTGAGCTTTTTTGTTCCTTTTAACCTTTATCAAATTATGCGGTGTATTATGATATGATTGTTGATGCTTTCAAGATTATCAGCCAAACGACACAGTATCTTTATAGTGATTCCCCAGTATATGGGTACATCCACTGTCTCTCCCGCCTTTCTAACAGAATGTTAGACAAGGCACGTCTCTAACAACTTGGCTCCTCAGAGATTACAGCACGATCCCACATGATCACTCAGTATCCACTAAGACTTATAACACAGGCACACAACCCAACCACTAAGTAATCACTTGATCACCTACCATAGACACAAATACCCTACAACACAGGCTGAGAAAAACAACTCTATAACACAGATCCAAGACTGGACCCAACCACTTAGATCTATACCAGATCCCACACTCAGCCTTTATAACTTACGCTTACAATATAGATCTTACCAGATCTAACTCTCAGCCTTTCTAAACTAGGCTTACAACGCAGATCTTAACCAGATCCTATATAGCTGGATTTGATATTGATATAGATTATACTCCAGAGATTGATTCTCAGAGTCTACAGCTTCTTGAACTGAGAAAATCTCAACCTAATTTTCTTCTCAACGACAAGGATGAAGATCTTTCAGAATCTGATGCATGTGCTGAAATCGACTCAGAAATGAATTCTGATCGTGCTGATGAAGAGGAAAGATCAAGAAAGATGGTCTTCAATCAGCTAACCTATTTTGGCAGAAGTTGAACTGCTCTGCCTCTCCTTATGTCCTGAGAAAACCGTAAAAAGATTTCTTCTTCAGTGATCCTGGAATTGATCTTCAGAATAGGCTCTACTCGGATCGGGAAGTCACTACAGCTAGGGCTGGCCTTAGTTGTTTCTTCTTCCTCAGAGAATATCTCTGATCTTGTTGTATCAGATGTTGATTGGCGCAGCTAGCACAAAAACCCTTCAGAATCTATGATACGATCTTCTTCTTTCTAAAATAATGGTGGGGGAAGAAGACGAAGTCCCTCTCAACTTATTCGTAACGAATTGATCCCTCAGAAACTTGTCTCGATCCAAATCTCATCCTCTATTTATAATCTCGTCATCTAGCAAGTTCAAAATTTTTTTGGACCTAAAAAATTTCGGACAAATGCCCAGGCGTTGAGTTTGTTGAGTGAACAAGCTTTACTCAACGAATCTGGACTTAGAAAATTTTCTGCCCTGCTAGGCGTTGAGAGCGTTGAGTGAACTGGCTTCACTCGACGATTTTGAACTTAGAATAGTCTTCAGCTCTTTCTACAACTATGACGTTGATAGCATTGAGTGAACTGACTTCACTCAATGATTCTGGACTTAAAATAATTCTGCCTGAATGAAAGCGTTGAGTGTACAAGCTTCACTCAACGCTTTTATACTTAGCCAAATCTCCTTATGTCTGAAAGCGTTGAGTGAGCTGGCCTCACTCAATGCTTTTATACATAGCCCAATCTCCTTCTATTTGAAGGCGTTGAATGAGCTGGCCTCACTCAACACTTTTATACTTAGCCAAATATCCTTCTGTCTAAAGGCGTTGAGTGAGCTGGCCTCACTCAACGCTTTTTTTCTTTTAATCTGAAATCTAGCATTGAGTACGTTTAGTGAACTAGCTTCACTCAACGCTTCTGGACTTAGCCGATTTATCTGTTTCCTCTTAGGGTGACTGCATTAGCTTGACTAAAATCCTTTTGATGTTTGCGTTGAGTGAACTGGATTCACTCAACGTTTCTGGACCTAGTCAATTTTATGTGCCCTTTTTCTTTGGCTTTGACATAAACTGCAGGACGTTGAGTGAACATGCTTCACTCAACGCTTCTAGACTTAACCAATTTTCTGTCTCTTTCTTCTATGGCTTTGACAAAAACAGCATGACTCAATGCTTTTGGCTATATGCGTTGAGTGAGTTGACTTCACTCAATGTGTAATAACACAAAATGATAGCAAAACCTTTGGTCGATATTGTCGGGTGGCAGTAGATATCGCCGACGGTGACAGTGAGAACACTCAGCGCCATGAATCATTGAATGAGCTCATCGCACTCGACATAAAGGAGCGTTGAGTAAGATATCACGAGGCGATAGTGGATATCGCCAGGCGATAGCGGTAGCACTCAACGTCTTCAACAAAGCATTGATTAAACTCAACGCACTCGATGCCGTAAAGCATTGAGTGAGCTATCAGAACGAAAATAGTGGATATCGCCCGGTGATAGTGCCACGTAACGTTAGATACATGTCGGATGGCCGGTACGTGGCCGATGAGTGGTTGTTGACTGGGGTCAAAGCGGCGAAAAAGCCGATATCACCAGGAGACAACGATATCGCGCGGTGACAGCATTCTTTTTGACTTGAAGGACCAAATCGTGGCCTTTGCTCCCTTTTGATGAAATTATCCTTTGGCTGGGATTAATCTCAAGGCCATTTATGCAGAAGAGTGGGGAAATATGACTTTATTCTCTTCTTCTTACTCTCTCTCTCTCTTTCTTTAATCTACGTTCTTGAGTGGAAATGCTCAGGGGTGGAGTTATGGGCTGGATCTGAGCTTGAATAGCTCGCAGAAGGAGATCCAGTAGTTGGAAGCAAGATCCGAGGCTTGGTCCGTGAAGAGGAAAGCACGACACTCCTTTCCAACTAGGCACAAAAGCATCTCCATGGCTCCGAAAAAAACTACAAGTGTAACGATCTTCCTTCTAGGACATGTGAAGTCCTTATTTTGGCATATGCATAAAATCCTCAACCAAAAGGTGGAAAAGCGAAGGGAATTTCATTGGGTTTATACGCGATATCCCCAGGTAGTTTTGCATATAGATCCAGAAATTGAAGTACAGAATAAGTATGTTGTGTGAAGCTCATCCGGACAGGTTGGTCTGAGTTTGTGATGTTTTATTTTGCATGCCAGAGAAGATTCCAAGTATACCATAGTTTACATCATGATGAGCTCCGATTGATGTGAAAAGACCAGTGTTTCTAGAACTGCAGGATGTTGCAGGGTTTTGGGTTGAGTCTGGGCACAAAAAGAGAATTTATGTTGGTCCCGCAAAGCGATCGTGACGAGCGCTGGCGATAACTCCCTTTTGATTGTGACGCCTGTCTCTGGCATACTGTGAGGCTAATCTATGAGTTAAAAGCTTCTAACGGCCATGAGAGCCATTGTAAATAACATTGGTTGTGTTTTGAGATACGGGAAAGGGGAGGCTGACCCGCATCCTATCGACCAGCCTGAGAGTGTGACCATCCTACGTGCCGATGTCTGTAATCCACACCTAGTAAAGAGTAAATGTAAGGCATTAAGGCCAGAATAGTTTTAAGCTACTGTTGACTGTCGCTGGGCGATGGTGACTATCGCTGGGTGATAGTAACTTTTTTGTATTTTTGTATTAAACATTCTTGTGTTTATATAGTGGACATTACTGTTGTACTTAAGTTCAAATCTTAACCCTTTAAGCTTCTACTAGAATGCTCTGAGTTAGGATACATGTAGTCTTTCGATATTCATATGTAATCTCACTGCCTGTTTGTGAAATATGGTGTGGGGCCCCGACCAGACCCTCTATTATATTTCATATGACGGACGAAGGTGTTACAATTTGGTATCAACTTGTTTTGGTCTTTCTCCTACGAATTCAGGGTGGCGAGCATGTGTAAGTGCAGAACGTTATAACATAAATGAACTCAAGAATGTCCACATAGGAATGAAAATACATATGTTTGACGAACATGCGTTTTCCCACTAGTCGTTGTTGCTTTTGCAAAGTCGCTAAAGAGTGTCTTTTACATGTATAAGTGACTCGAAGTGGTTTGGGGTAATCTGAGCCCCAACATTTTGTTTAAAGTGCCGCACCAGCAGAGGTTCCCATACCTCCCCCTTCTACAGAGACGGTGCACTTAGTTGGTTAGGTGTTGTTTGTGATGATACACACACAGCCTATCGGGCAGGCGCAGCCTGCAAAGTGCCAGTACATGTTGGTGTGAGGCCAGAACCTGTGGAGGCTGTGGTAGATATACGAGCAGCAGAACGAAAACTGAAGCAGTTCAAGATTTTCAGTCCTCCTGCTTTCGCGGGAGTAGGGTCTCCAATGCAGGTCGAGGACTGGCTTGCGCGAGTTAAAAGAATTTTGACAACAATAAGAACTGAGGAGGGATACAAAGTCACCTTGGCCACTTTCCTGTTGGAAGGAGAGGCTCGACTTTGGTGGGACGAAATGGAGCTGCACCACTTAGCAGGCAGACAACTAACGGAGGTCTCGGTAGAGGATTTTTCGAGACTAATCTTAGCAAATCATCTGTCGTCGTCGCAGTGAATTGCCATGGAAAATGAGTTCCAGCATCTAACTTAGGGAGAAAGTAGTGTTGATACCTACTTACATGAGTTTACAAGGTTGGGACGCTATGCAGGGTCTACTTTTGCTGAAGAAGAGCGAAAAACTAGAAGGTTTTATGGAGGGCTGTAGGATGAGCTTGACCACGGCGCCAATCTTGACGTTGCCATGTGGTTCAGACGACTATGAAGTGTACAGTGATGCATCAGGGAGCGTCTTAGGCTGCGTAGTTCTTCAGTTCGGTAAAGTGATAGTATATGCCTCATGCCAGTTGAAAGTGCATGAGCAGAACTATCCCATCCACGACTTGCAGTTGACGGCAGTGATTTTTGCACTTAAAATTTAGCATCATTACTTATATGGCGTGAAAGTTGACATTTTCACGGACCGTAAGAGCCTTAAGTATCTCTTGGATCAAAAAGATCTAAATATGTGGCAGCAGAGGTGGATGGAGTTCCTCGGGGACTACACCTTCAAGATTCATTACACTCCCGGGGAGGGAAATATGGTCGCAGATTCCTAGAGTTGTAGGACTCATGCAAGGGCTAATTGGTTGTAGATGCATTATGAACATCTGATCCAGGAGTTGGTGAACTTAGACATTTCTTGTGTTGACAAGAATACCGTTACAAATGCGTGCTTGAACTGGATAGAAGTTTAATATGACCTCGCAGATAGGGTTTGGCAAGCAATAGAACTCGATAAGAGTCTACAATGTTATTCAGCGGATGGATCAAATGCCCAATTCTCCTTGGATGATGGGCTTTTGCGGAAAGATGGTCATTTGTGCATCCCAGATGTGCGTAAAATACGTGAGGAATTGATATACGAAGCATATTTTAGAAGTACTCAATTCATACAGGGATCATGAAAATGTACAAGGACATGAAGAAGGTGTTCTGGTGGCCAGTTTGAAGATAGACACAACCCATTACGTGGCAAAATGTCAAACTTGTGCCTTAGTGAAAGCTGAATGCCAGAAACCTGGAGGTTTCCTGAAGTCGTTACCACTCTCAGTATGGAAGTTCGATGACATTTATATGTATTTTGTGCACAGACTGTCGAGATCTCAGAGCGGAAACGATGCCATATTGGTGATCGTTGACCGGTTAACCAAAGTGTTGCACTTCATACCAAATAAGAAGGACGATTTAGTGGAAAAATTGGCCAAGTTGTACGTGGATAGCATCGTACGATTACACGACATGCCCCGTAGCCAAGTTGTACGTGGCCAAGTTGTACGTAGATAAAATCAGTGACCGAGATGGGCATTTTACTTCAGGTGATTGGAGGCTAATCCACCAACTATTGGGTACCAAGTTAAAATTCAGTACGACCTTCCATTCTCAAATATATGGTCAGACCGAGAGGACCAACAGAACAATGGAGGATATGCTCTGTATATGCGCCCTGGATTTCGGAAAGAGGTAGGAAGATCACCTCAATATGATTGAGTTCGCCTGCAACAATAGCTATCAAGCTAGCATACAGATGACGCCCTTTGAAGCTTTATACGGTAGAAAGCGTCGTACACCTTTAGCATGGGCGGGAACATGCGAGTCAAAGCTATATAAGCGTAAGGATGTTGAAGATGTGAATTCTACTATACGTAAAATACAAAAGCAGCTTTTGGTAGCCCAAGATAGGAAAATAAAGTACTATATTGCCAAGCACCGAAACGTGGAGTTTGTGGTTAGCGAGTGGGTATACTTGAAGATAAAGCCCTTCAAGGGTGTATCCAGGATTCGACGCTTGAAAAAGTTGAGTCCGTGATATCTTGGTCCATTTGAAGTGGTTGAATGAGTTGGATAAAGTGAAAGAAATATTAGAAAAACAAGTTCAGTCTACGAAAAATCAGTGGGAAAAACAGTTGAAAGATATTCAGACATCTATGTACAACCCCGTGTCTGGCGAGTGAGGTTGCCAAGAACCATACCTGGCAGTTCATATTATCCAAGCAACAGGAAAGCCCAGCAAAGGACTCTGAAGATCGTGGGCGAGCTAGGCAAGGAGAAGACGAACCCGAGCTCGGCATTCGTCGACCGCGAGCTCGGTATTCGCCGAGCTAAGCTAAGCTCGGTGGCTGCCCACCCCCTATTCGGCCATGAAGAATCCCGACCTCCAGGAGCCGCTCCGAGCTGCTGCCTCCACCGCTCTTGGTGGCCGTTCCTGCTGCTCCGGCGACCCCCTCCCTCCTTCGGTGTGACTCCGAAGAAGGCGGTTCGATTCTCCTCATCCGGTGCGACTCCGGTGGCCTGTGGAAGAGCGATTCCTCCACTAAATCTTGTTTCTCCTCTTCTTGAAATTCAGGTTTTGGGTAACAAATCTCTATCCCTAAATATTGTGTGAGTTTTCATCTTAATCTTGTGAGTTATTGGAGACAAGTGGTTTATAAATTTTATCCTAAATATTGAATCTAGTTGCCTTTATAAATCTGAAATTGTATTGCTTTTAATTCCGAATTTTGCGAAGATTTCCGTAAGGATAGGTCCCTTTGGACGCTTGCAAACTGGGGTTTGTTCAACCTTTGGTTTCGAACGGATCAAGAGGATTTGGTATATCCTTGTAGGGTTTTGTTTTGAGGGCGTATTTGGACTCATTTCTGAATTGCAATCTTAGTCCGGATAGCCTTCCCTATGGATGGAAAATGGAATGTGTTATGACGCTAGATGCATGGTTAGGATACGCTAATGTATTTACGATGTTCGTGTAAAGGTGGTTGGGAAATACTCACGTGTGAGATCGCACAGTTATAAACAAAACTCGGCCGAAATTTAGAGTTTTGTAAGCACGCCACGTGTTCGCTAAAATTCCCCATAGGAATTTAGGTTTGTCATAGGATCTCTTTTTTTGTCATTTTCTTGTCCTGGTGTCGCGAAGGAGTGGCCTGCATCAATTTGGTATCAAAGCCAGGTTTGTCAATTTCTCAACTTGGCAACGATCCGCTCTTTTCCATGCTACCCCACCCCCCCCACCCCCCCCCTCCCCACTTGCACTTAGGTACGCTTCGTATGTTTTTAAATTTTTATTTCTAGTTATATAAAAAAAGTGTTTTAAGTTTTGTTCTTATTTGGAGTTATATTTGTTCTTTTTCGTGGTCGGTTATGGCGCACATTGGGAGTCCTCTTCCCTCACGTTCCTCGGTTGGTGCATTTCGTAGGGAGATGAACCACCAATTTGACGACATAAAGGCGTTAATAGCCCAAATTAGCGGTCAGCCACTGAAACCTCATATTGCGCCCCCTAGGAAACCACTTAGGACGTTTGTACCTAGTTTGAAGGGTAGTCAAGCGATTATGACACCACCACCGAGCACCTCTAGGCCCGATAGAATTCCTGCACCGACTTATGATTGGTTAGGTGAACCGCGAGTGTTTTTATGTTGGGTGAAGGATATGGAGCGTTATTTTGAGCAATATCATCTCGTGGACCCACACAGGATTCCCGTTGCGAGAATTCAATTATTTGGTCGCGCTCATACTTTCTGGCTCAATGTGGATAGACGCTTTGGGGCGCCCCTCGACGACTTACGTATAGGTTGGCAGATTATGAAGAATTATTTAATGGATAAGTATTACCCTCCTTACTGCTGCTCTCAGTCTTCCAATTATCTGAGTGATTCGCCACCTAAGGTTTTGCTTACACCGAACCAGTACGTCCCCCCGTACTCCCGTACTAGGACGTCTCATGTTCTTATTCCTCCCTGCCAGGGCACTGGACCCGTTTCTGACCATAGGAGTGGTTATCAGCCTCACGCTAGATCCTTGCCCCGCCAAGATCTGACTATCTCGAGCACATGTATACCTATCGTTAGGGAGAAAGAAAAGGTTAGGCCATCTGTCCCGCCACCAATCGTTGTCACTACTCGGAATGTTATAAAACCACGGGTAAAGCCTAGGAAAGAAGTTAACATTTCCAAGGAAGATGCTACATATTATGCTTGTGGGTTGATTGGCCATTATGCTGTGGAGTGCCCCACTAAGCCTAGGGTTCTGGATCTTTTAGCGTCGACGTCTATGCCCACCACTGAGGGCGATGCCAATTTTTCCGATGACTGTAGTGACGAAGAGGAGAGTGGATATCCTAGTGACTTGGATGATGATATCTCCCCTGAGATATCCCTCCCTGGGATTAACCCATTTCCCCTTGACCATATTTCAGGCCCGTCTCCTAAGACCGTTGAGGGATCGTTCGATGGCCCTAAGTCGACGGATGTACCTATTGTATTGGAAGATGTACCTGACGAGGGAAGATTATCTTTGGATGAATTTAATGTTGGGGACCCGAAAGATATTTCTTTATTGTTATCACCATGGCCTGAATCTCAATATGAATTTGAAATTTTGTCGGGTTAGATTTTGCCGATCCTCCCTCATGACCTTGAACGCATCGAGTCTATTTCTGAGACCTATACTGATTCTGGATTGGATGATATATCTAGTGCGTTGGAATAATTACATAGCAAGGGATGCATGCTTTCAGATGATCTGTGTAGTGCAAACCCGAATGATTTCTCTATGTCATTAGCACCGATGCGTGACAATCACCGTGTGTTAGAAATCATTTCGGAACTGATACCACTGACCCTCCCTTTTGTTCCTTTGGATCGGCTAGCGGATTTGTCAGGACACAAATTGATTTTGCCTAGTCCTAGCCACTTAGTTAAACTATCATTATTAACACCTCCGTTTGAGATGACTAGCGAGCTATGTATTAGTGAGTATCCGCCGGTGGACATGTTTTTGTTTGCAACTTCGTGTGATTTCACGGTTAATGTGTGTTTTGATTTGGTGTCCTCACTACATTCCTACCCACCAAATCAAATTGCACAAATGTTTCGACAATTCTGGTACACTCTGCACGTACATATGTCGTTGCCTTATGCCAGTGTCTATGGGTTGCTTCAGTTTCACGACCGTTCACCTCCGAAAGCTTCTGACTACCGAACTGTTGATTCGACTTTAGTCTGGGTAGCCCTCGAGTGGATACATTCGGGTTCCGTAACGAAATTATTACGTTGGAGCGCCGATGCTTTCATGATTTTCAAGAATTTTGGATTTAAAGCAATTTCTTTGGATTTTTACGATGCAATTGGTTTTTCACCGCATTTCAATTTTTTGGATTTAATTGTGCAAATCTGGTCTCCATATGAGTGGTTTTCTCCGACGTTTCTCTCTTCTATTTTACATTCTCGTGGGTTGCGAGGTGAGATTTTCTCCGTGTCGCTCTTCCATTTGGGTTTACTGGTTCTCAAATTGGATGGTAAGATTTGTACTGCTTTTCTTTATGCTGACACATCTATGAGGTTTCCTGCTATCCTTTATCATTACAGGTTCTGTTCTATTGCGGATGCCCACACTGCTGATCCTGCCCCGTGGACGCCCATTTTTACTATGCCACCAGTGGATGTTGTGGTCTCTTGCTACTCTCTCCCAGGCCACTCATCAGGGATGAGTGATTTCGAGCGGGTAGGATTTATGGCGAGGATGCCCCGCCATTTGATCGTGCCAACACATACTTCTATTTTGATCGCCGTCGCTACATGTTCGTGGATGTTGATGATCGTTGCCGCAACCGTCGTCGCCGCCGTCGCCGTCGCCGCCGCCGCCGTCGCCGTCGCCGCTACATGTTCGTAGTCATTAATGACCGTTGCCGCAACCGTCGTCGCCGTCGTCGCAAGCTTAATGGTTGGGATTTTGCCACGACACCTTCCGCCAATGCTGCGTCAAAATATCCGCCGCATTTACGCATGAATTTATAATTTTGTTGTCTAAATTCTGCATTTTGATTTCAGCATTGTTTTTTTTGTTTAGCATTTTATTTTTTTTGTTGTTTATGGCCTATGTTTAGCCATTATTTATGTGCATGAAACAATTTGATTCCCTTGCCTATATAAGGGCAAACCAAGGTTGTAAGAGGTATTGGAAAAGAAGGAAATTAAAAACCATAAACCTATTCTCTCGGTAGCTGCCCGCCCCCTATTCGGCCAGGCCGAATCCCGACCTCCAGGAGCCGCTCCTAGCTGCTGCCACCACCCCTCTTGGTGGCCGTTCCTGCTACTCCGGCGACCCCCTCCCTCCTCCGGTGTGACTCCGAAGAAGGCGGTTCGATTCTCCTCATCCGGTGCGACTCCGGTGGCCCGTGGAAGAGCGATTCCTCCACTAAATCTTGTTTCTCCTATTCTTGAAATTCAGGTTTTGGGTAACAAATCTCTATCCCTAAATATTGTGTGAGTTTTCATCTTAATCTTGTGAGTTATTGGAGACAAGTGGTTTACAAATTTTATCCTAAATATTGAATCTAGTTGCCTTCATAAATCTGAAATTGTATAGCTTTTAATTCCGAATTTTGCGAAGATTTCCGTAAGGATATGTCCCTTTGGACGCTTGCAAACCGGGGTTTGTTCAACCTTTGATTTCGAACGGATCAAGAGGATTTGGTATATCCTCGTAGGGTTTTGTTTTGAGGGGGTATTTGGACTCATTTCCGAATTGCAATCTTAGTCCGGATAACCTTCCCTGTGGATGGAAAATGGAATGTGTTATGATGCTAGATGCATGGTTAGGATACGCTAATGTATTTGCGATGTTCGTGTAAATGTGGTTGGGAAATACTCACGTGTGAGATCGCACAGTTATAAACAAAACTCGGCCGAAATTTAGAGTTTTGTACGCATGCCACGTGTTCGCTAAAATTCCCCATAAGAATTTAGGTTTGTCATAGGATCTCTTTTTTTTGTCATTTTCTTGTCCTGGTGTCGCGAAGGGGTGGCCTGCATCACAACTCCTAGACTATGGCTACAACTTAGAGAAGTCTAAAATCTTTTGTGATAATACCAGTGCTATTTCTATAGCTCAAAATCCAGTTCTCCATAGTAGGACAAAAAACATAGAAATTAGGCATCACTTTTTAAGGGATAATATTGAGAAAAATAAATTTGAACTTCAATATATCCCAACTGATTTGCAAAGGGGAGATATTTTCACCAAACCCTTGGATGAAAAGAAACACACCTTCTTCCTAAATCAGTTAGGAATGTTAGATGGAGGAAGTTTAAAATAAGTTTCAAGATTTTAAAACTCTAAAAAATGACCAAGACTAGGCAAACATTTTGATTTTTCTAGTGTATAAGAGTGTTTCTGATCTTTGAACTACGCTCGACGATTTTCCCCCAGATCGTCGAACGGAGATCGACGCTTTCCGAAATCATCGACCAGAGTTCAGCGCTTCTCAGATAGTGTTCAACTATCTCTCCAGGTCAGCGATCGTCGAACGAAGCTCAACGATTTTATTTTCTGAACTATCGTCGAACGGAGATCGATGCTCTCAAATATCGTCGAACGGAGATCGACGATGTTGCTGACCCTTCAGTTTCCTTTAGAAGCCCTGATCGTCGAACTGAGTTCAACGATCTTTCCTTTTCTACGTCGAACCCTAATATAAAACTCTTTTTTCGGCCGTCGTTCTCCCTTGCGCTTTCATACTTTCTGCAAAAATTCTCTTTCCCTCCAAACATCTCTACACTTGGTCGTTTGTTTGTTGATTTTTGCAGGAAATAAAGGCCGTCTCAATTGCAGTCCTGGCCGCCATGAAATTTGATGCAGGATTTGATATAGATATGGACTCTTTCAATACCAGTGAACAAATTTTCCAAGACATTCTAGAACTTTTCAAGGAGCAAAAGCTAGTTACTATAATGTCGACCAGAATCAAATTTCCTGTAGATGAAATCAAGGAGTGGGTGTATACTGCCACAACCAGGATCAAAATACAGTTGTTGGCTCAATTTCTGGAACACAGGTACCTCTGACACCTACTATTCTGACAGAGATTTTTGGTTTAAATTCTGGAAGAGATTCTGCTGAAATGTCTGGAGAAGAATTTTCTACTATGCTTGATAGAATGGGTCATTCTGATGCAAACCCTAGCAAGCTGCTGAAAAAGACTTTGGCTGTTGAGTACAGATTTTTGGCTGATGTTTTAGGAACAGTCTTGTTGGCCAAGCACTCAGCCCATGATACCATCTCCAGGTATCAGCTATGCTTGATGGGTGCTCTAGTGGATAAGAAACAACTGAATTGGGGAGAAGTTTTCTTTGATCTGATGAAGAAGAAAATCAACAAGAATTTTGTGAATTATGGAAGGATATTAGGGCTGTTTCTTCAGAATAGATGCCCTGCCCTGCTAGTCTCAACTGGGATGCACATAAATGCCTCTAAGTGGCTCTCCTGTGCCCTGTTTGGCAAATGGGACAGGCAGATAGTGAAACCCAGTAGGCCCTCTGCATCTACCACTTCAGGCACAAGGGCTGTTGCAGTCTCTTCCCCTCAAGTCTCTGCCCGTGCAGAAGACTTTCCTAGATCTTCTTCTCCTCCTTCACCTCTTATTTCATCTCCACCAGTCACATCCACCATCACAGTTTCCTCCACCATCATCATTTCAACCCCATCTCCAACTTCTATTCATTCTCCAACTCTTCCACTAACAGAAGAACTCTTCCATCCTTTACATCACTACCCACATCAGGAAATTGATTCATTATCTCAACTTCCATCTTTCACACTTCTGGATGATTCCTTTATGGATGATTCCCCTTCATCCCCTCCTGATCTACCCTCTTCATCCACATCATATCAACAGCTACTACAAGATATCATTGCTCAACCCTTCTTCACATCTTCTATTTCCATTTCACTATCTTCCATTTCAACAATCCACACATCTCAACCTTACTTTCCCCCATACACTAGCTCTCCACCAACATCTCCAGCTGCTCCACCTTCAGTCCCTACCTCTGCTCAAATCCCTATTGAGCATGTAGATATTCCAGCCTTAGCAGACAGACTTTATGAGCTGATAGCTCCCAAGCTATCCCTCTTATTGGAGACCTCCTTGGCTCCACTTTAAAAGTCAGTTGCAGACCAGTCTGACAGGCTCTCCTCCCTCTTTCCTCCTCAGGCAATCCCTTCATCTGGGTGCCTTGATCCAGTCTTGACTACATCTAGGCAGGGGGAGATGCCTCATGAAGGTGATAGATTGCCTGCTGCTGCTGTTGTATCTTCAATTCAAGCTCAAGCCTAAACACCACAAGTTGTAGTTTTCTCAGTGGACCTCAGGTCCCTTTTATCAGATTTTGATTCAGTTTATTTCAGCTGTCTTCCAGAGAGCACTGCAGTCCAGCAATTTGAGGATATCTCCAAGGCCATTGTGCCCTTTTCCAGCTGTGACACTAGTCTCATTAATTCTTTTATAAAGTCTCTTTCTGCTGCTGCTCCTTCAGTCTCTGTTGAAAGTACTGATGCTGCTCCTACTGCTGCAAATGTTGTTGTTTCTGTTAGTTCTGATGTGGCTGGTGTTTTAGTTTCTGAGGATATGCAGACAGAGACATTTGACCTTGAGCTTACTGTTATTGCTAATGTTATTGCTGATGCTGACACTATTGTATCTGAAAGTATTATTTCTGAAACTGCTGAAACTGTTGTATCTGTATCTGCTGTATCTACTGCTGCTGCTACAACCTCTTCTCCCAGTATTGCTTCTACTCCTCCTGTTATTATTACTGTTGCTGTCACTACTGTTTCTCCTGCTCAATCACAACAACAAAAAGACTATCTTAAAAGGATTGATGCTTTATATGATGAACAAAGCTCAGAAAGTGATCAATTCAGAACTGATTCAGATGATTCTTCTGCTACTATAGCAAGGAAAAGAAAGGCCAGAAGCAAGGCAATGAAAAGGGTTCCTCCAGCTAAAGTCAAATATACTAATGATATTCCATACTATATATTGCATGACTGGCCTATTACAGAACACTGGATGCAATATTCCAAGAATCAACTAAAGGCTATGAAGAAAAAGAGAAAGTATGAGAAAGGTTCCTCTCAGTTCCATCATCCTCCTCCACCTCCTCCCTCACCTGATGCAGGTGCAGGCGAAAGTTCTGCTGTTCAACCCTCTGCCAGAAGCCAAACCCCTTATCAGCCTCAAGGAAGATCTCAACCTAGGGGAAGCCAATCCAGAGGCTATTAGTCAAGGAGAGGAAGCCATAGAGGAAACCAAAGAGAATTTCAAGTCTACTCAAAAGGCTATTCCAGGCAACATCCTTACTCAAGGGAAGGACCAGGTTCATCTTATACTACTTCGGGTCCCTTTCCATACAAGCTTAAAGAGTTAGTCTCATTCAGAGCTCCTCCAGATAATCCCTCTAATAGGTATGAGCCTCCAGTGCCCTTTGAGGATCCAGAGAACAATCCAACTTCGTGGACAGCTAGGATGAAAGAGTTAGCTGCTCTGGACCAGATCAAGAAAGCCAGAGAACAAGGCAAGGACACCTCCAGTATCACAACTCTGTCTGATCAAAGAAAAAAGGAACTGGAAAGATACTCCTCCAGCAAGTTCTTTGATTCTGAAAGCTACATGAAGCTGCACCCTGAAGCTGTAGTACCAAGGCCAAAACAACAAACATCTCTAGGTGCAGCTGATGACAGAAGATCTAAGAAGGAAGCTCTTAATCCAAACAGGGAAATAAAACTTATAAAGAGCAAGGAAAAAGAGTAATTCTGTAAGGTGACAATATATGCTGTTTTATGATCTGTCTGAGATAATATCTGTGTTTCTGCAATTTTTTGTTGTTATATTGTTGTTCTGTATGTTTATAATTTTCCAATTTCTGTAAATAGTAATCCTAACCCAAATAGGGGGATATTGTTGAAACACCCTATTACTGATTTGGGTCAGGATCACTATGTGTCTTAGGAAACCTGTTTTGACCTCAATGTATAGATCTAAAGGTCAATTAGAATTGAGTCTAAGGGTTAGTAGTTAGGTTTTGAAGCTGCCCTCAAGACCAGGTTTTTCAGTGTTAGAAGACCAAGTCATTTCGTCAAGCTTAGTACGACGAATCGTCGAACTCCAATGAACGATCGTTGAGCTCACTTCGACGAGTCGTCGAACTCCATTCGACGATCTCTGAGCTCAACTTCATCAAGTCGTCGAACTCCATTCGATGATCTTCGAGCTCAGATCGACGATCTTGACTCCAATTTGATTCTCTATCTCTAAGCTCAGTTCGACGATAGTTGAGCTCAGATCGACGATCTCTATTTCTGTTGAAGTCTAAATCTCTGAGCTCAGTTCAACGATAGTGGAGCTCAGTTCGACGTTTTCTGAAGAGTTAAATGTTTTCAAGATTCAAATTCAGACAGTTAAGGAATTGTTCTCAGCATTTAATTCAGAGATCTTGTAGCCGTTTTCATTTATTCTGGAGCAAGTTTCAAGGGATTTTCAAGAAATGTTTTATTGGACTTTCCTCCAGAAGACAATTGCAATTAAGTAAGTCATTTAATGATAGGCCAATGACTATCTTGGATAGAGGATCATTTCTATTCAGAGAAAAGGAATAAAAGATCAGATTTTTTAATTCCTGATGAAAGAAGAAGAACAAGAAGTTAGAAAAACTCTCTGCAACAATAACTCTCACACAACAACTATCACACAAGAGAAAGAAAGAGAGTTGCAGACATTCTCAGTCTCAAGGAATTCATACAAGAACACATCACCAAAGGAGATCAATCATCTGAAATCTTCAGATCTCTTTTGATTCAAGTGGTCAAGGCCATCATCATTCAAGACTCCAAACACCTCACATTTCATCTGTTGCTGAAATCATCATTTGCTGGAGATCAATTTTCTGAAGGCCTATCACCCTACTGCAAAGCTTCACTTCCTGAACAACTACAGATCTCGTGGGGAGCTTTGACAACATCACTGAATCCACATAGTCTTCTCACTATGATTGAGAAAAGAAGACTTTCATCACTCTCTCATCCCTACCTCTGTAAAGGGTTTTTCAAACTCCCTTCAAAGGTTTGTGTTTGGTTTTTGAGCACCTTATCAAAAGCTCATTGGTGGCAAGACACCTGATCAAAAAATCTAGTTTGGTTTTTGAGCACCTTATCAAAAGCTCATTGGTGCCCAGGACACCTGATCAACTCATCCTACAGTGGATTCCTACCTAGGGTGGTAGAAGAGTGGATGTACCCAGTTTGATTGGGGAACCACTATAGCTCCTTGTGTCTTCTGGTTGCTTGTCTTTATTTTTGTTTCATGCTGTGATTTGTGTTTGCTCTGTGATTATACTGTGTTTAGATTTACTTTCTATTATTTGCTTCCCTGTTCACATTAGAATACAACAACTGTTGTAAAAGTTTTTAGCAAGCACCATACTCTATTCACCTCCCTCTAGAGAATATCAGATCTAACTCCCACTTTCAATTATACGTTTTAGAAGGGGAAGAGGCGCGTACTTGTTTGAGATCAAAACTTTGATAAACGGCTGGGATTAATTTCTGATACTTAGCTGCAAACAGACATTCTTGCCGCATTTGTTGAGTGAACTCAATGCACTCGATGCTCACAATGCTTTTATACTGTCTTATTTTGACTAAAGTTTCCTACATGGATTATATAAACCTGAAACATACAAGCATAATGCATATATATAGTAGAGAGCTACATAATGAGCATTTTGTTCCGCATTTTTGGTCCGTGCGTTTTGGCAAAATTCAATCCGCCAACTTTATTTTGTTTGTTTTTCCACCTACTTATTGAACAGTAGACATTTTCATTAGCCGTAAAATCGAGCGGGACAAAACATAGGGCAAGAGCTCTAGTTCGTCGAGTTGGAGGAGGAAATTATCGCGATGCACTCTCTCCTGTCGCCGTGACTATCCATCCCGCCATCTCTCCCATCGCTGTGTTGAACAATCCAACCATATCTGTTGGTTTGTAAGTCCCTATCGTTCCATTCACCATGAGGATCCATCCCGCTACCTCGTTCACAAGTCCTGATTGATCCCACCATCTCTCCAGGTATTTTCTTGGTTTTGTTGCTCATTGCAACCTCCTTATTCTTCACATCCGGTGGTTTGTGGCTCACTACACAACTTCTTTCTTTACCCTCAGTTCTGGTTCGGTGGCCCGTACTCCGAGGATTTCTTCCAAGATCTCTTTCTAGCAAGCCATGAACCTAATTTCTTCCAAGATCACTCAGTGAGCCCTATTTGTTGCATGATTTCTTCCAAGATCTCCCAGGAATCTATTTTCTTCCAAGATTTATTCCCGCCTCGACTCCAATCTCTGCACCTAAAATGCAGCAGCCCCATAGCAGGTATATGCCTATTTTTTGTATGGAATGTTTGTATTTGATTGTTCTTTGATTACTTTTGTGCACGCATGTATTGCAGTGTTTTGTGTGTAATGATGTTGCCTTTTCTGTGCATACGTGTGAGTGTGTTTGTATGAATGTTGGTGTATGCTATAAGGGTGTTAAGTGTAAGTTTGTCTGTGTTTGTAGTCAGTGGTTTTTTATGTGTGTGATATGCAATGAGTGTGTTTGTGATGTGTGTTTGAGTGTGTATATACATGTGTGTGTGTGTGTGTGTGTGTGTGTGTGTGTGTGTGTGTGTGTGTGTGTGTGTTTGCGTGTATTTGTATGCGTATGCGTATGTGCATGTGTGTGTATGTGTTGTGCTATGAGTGTGTATGTACTGTGTGTGTTAGTGTGTATGTGCTATGAATGTGTAGATTTTTGTTGGTTTTTGTGTAGATTTTTGTGTAATGTGAATGTGGTGATTTTGAGTTTGTGGGGATTTTTGTAAGATTATGGGCAAACATTAAGAAGGTGGGGTTAGGGCAAATTTGGAGGCGAACGATGTTATGATTTTTTGCGACTTGTGGTTGAAAGAAATAAAGTTAGGTAGCCGCCCTACCACACACTTTATTAGGGATTGGTAGACCAACATAACAACAAATTTCTTTGCTCGCATGGGTAAGTCCTATGACTGAAATCAAATGAAGAATAAATAGGATCAGTTCAAAAAGGATTGGAAGTTACAGAGAGATCTTAAGTGCCGTAGGATGGGTTTGGGCTGGGATCCAATTCGCAAAACTATTGCTACTTCAGAGGCTGGTGGAAAGACCGCCTAAAAGTATGTATTTTTTATATATTAACTTTTTTACTATATAATTGTGGATATTAATGTCTTCCTAATATATATTTATTATCCATGTCAGTTGTTCCAAATGCTAGAAAGTTTTAGTTTTCTGGAATTTCTCCTGAGTTTGAAGAGAAATTTCATATGATGTTCACCAGGTCATAGCAGCTGTAAATCTAGCATGGGCTCCAAATTCTAGGACTTTTGGGCATGAATCTGTTGATGAACATGACCTATCTATTGAAGATGGCAAGCAAAACATTAATGAGTCCAAATTCTGTTGATGATAGGGGAAAACGGATAGACGAGTGGAAAAACAAGATGACCAATAAGAAGGACAGGGGTTAGATGACGGAAGAGATTGCAAAAACTTCATGCATTGTTAGTCATTGCATGATGGAGCCTCTGCTCGTCCAGATATCTTCATCATTATACACAATTCCTGAGGCTATTTCAGAGCTCGAAACAATTCCAGAGGTTATTTATGATTCGAACTATGACTTTTACCACTACTGCACGATGTTTCTGAGAAAGAAACAGAATTACGAAACTTTATGATCATTAGACTGGATTGACGGCTAAAATGGCTCTAGGCTTGTTATGAAAAAAAAATATATTAGTTGGCAGACATGTTTTTCCTATGATCGGAGTACTAGTTGGGAATTTACTATTATGATATTTGTTATTGGACATTTACTTGTTGACTGCAGGCTTATTATGTTGATTTTTGTTGTCTGTAACTGCAGTCTTATTGTGATGATGTTTGTTTTCTATTTGACCTTTACTGTTATGTTGTTGCCCTTACTATTATTATGATGTTGCGTTGTAGGTCATTTACTATGAACGAGCAAATAATGTTTTATGTGATTGACGCAGATTTGCAATGGCCTCCTCAGATCACATTGGCAGTTAGGATGAGGAGATCCAACAACATGTAGCTGGCTGGTTTTATCGTAACAGAGCACTGGGTGGACAATAAAGGTTAATAGGAATGAGTTATCAGTTAAACTGGTCTAGTGGATCTTCTAATATAACTTGCATGACATCAAGCCAAATAGGGGCTAGATGGGTTTGTTAGATCCCTAGTTGATTTGGGCTAGGTTCACTAACTTAGGATGTGACCCAACATGTATACCCAGGGTCAAATTTATGTCCTAGAGTCTAGGCCAAGTCCTTAGAGTCAACATCAGATGGACCAGCAATCAACAAGACCATCAGAGACTCAAGACTTAGAAGATTTCAAGACTGAGTAAAATGAGTTCGACGTTCATCGAACTCAGGTCGACGAAAGGCGTTCTCAGCTCGACGATTTTGAGATATTTCTCTGAGCTGAGCTCGACGATCTTCATTCTCTGCTCGACGAAAACTGGGATACTTCAACAAACTAAAGTTAGGATAACTCTAGATTATTCTAAGTCCAACTTCAAACTTTGGTCGACGAACAAGATTCTAAGCTCGACGAACTTGGACCTCGAGTTCACATCATCCTTCTGTTAGAAGATCTCAGGTCGATGAAGTCAACTTCTCAGGCCAACGAATTCTTAGGTCGACGAACTGTGTTCTTTGGTCAACGAATTCTGGAATCAGCAAACTTGTGTCGACACTTAGGGCATGTGTCGACACCAACTATGTCGACACCAGAAAACTTGTGTCGACACCAAGAATAATCAGTCGACACCACTTATGTCGACACCAGAAGATTTGTGTCGACACCAAGATTATCAGTCGACACCCACCTGTGTCGACACCAGAAGAATCATGTCGACACATAGAATATCAGTCAACACAAAATACTCGACTAAGTCCAGAATTGTTGTTGAACTCCAGTCAACGAATACAATTGTCAGCTCGACGAACTTCAGACAGAAAAGGCAAAGGTTATGAAGCATGCAAGTTCTGTTATCAGCTTGACGAACTTGGAACTCAACTCAACGAACAGAAGCCGTCTGGTCAACGAATTCAATATCTCAGCTCGACGAATTGGTAACTCAGTTCGACGAATTCTGCCAACTATTCGACGATTCCATACTTAGCCATTTCCGGCATTCAGTCCTCACTCAAATGCAATAATTCCTGATAGATTAATGCTCAAACATTCTCTGAATGTATTCGTTAGAGGAAGCATTAATTACGGTCTTCTTCAGGAATATTACTTGCTGATTTTCCACAGGACAGTTGAGGAAATGATTTAATCTAGATTATTCTCAAGGCGTCATCATTAATTACAGAGGATTCAAATTTTTGAAAAGATATAGAAGAAAAGAAGATCGAGAATCTGTAGACAGAAGAAGAAGATACTCAGTTAGAAAAATATTGACACACACACAGACTGACTGCAAGAATTCATACAGTAGCAGAAAAGCTTCACACAAGAAAATCTTACTGAAGCTCACTATAACAGGCAGTGATCTTCATTCAGAAGAAGAAGAACAATCATACTATATCAAGAGTCTTCTTTTTCAATATTCTCTCCAGGACTTCCAAGGACAACAGATATCAAATCAGTCAAAAAGCTCCTGCATCGCTACTTGTCAAGAACTCTGATTGAAGACCTATCACCCTACAGCAAAGCTTCCAGATCTTCTTGAACCATTCAATATTTCAGGGGGAGCTTTTGCTAAACATCAATCCACACAAGTCTTCTTTCTGACTATTGACAGAGAAGACAAAATCAACTCTCTCTCACCCCCTCCTGTATAAATGGTTGTCATCTCCCTTCAAAAGTGATTCCTGGTTGCAAGTCTCCTAACCAAAAGACTTGAGTTGGTTTTTGGGGACCTGATCAAAACCCATTGATGTCAGGCACCTGATCAAATACCTGAGTGGATTCCTACCAAGGGTGGTAGAAGAGTGGATGTACCTAGTTGAGGGAGAACCACTATAAAGTTCTTGTGTCATCTGGTTGCCTATCTTTTTCTTTTTGTTCTTGCTGTGTGGCTGTGATTAGGTTTAATACTTTTTGTTTTCCAGTTTTCTAATTACTGCTTCTTTTCAGTTTACAGCAAAAGCTATAGCAGCACTTTTATAGGGACCTAATAAATTTTTAAATATACTCTATTCACCCCCACCCCCTCTAGAGTATTGTAGACCTAACCCTCACTATTAATTGGTATCAGAGTAAGGTTCCTTTAGTTGCACAAGTTAATCCTTGAACCAAAGATCTTGTGTTAGATCTACACATCACTTTATTCACATTGTAAAGTAGAAACACAACCATGGCACAGAATAAAGCTTATGCAAGCACCAGACCTCCAGTTTGCAACTTGCAAAAGTTTGGAATCTGGAAGGCAAGAATCAAGTTATATATGAATTCTATTGATGAAGACATCTTTTCTTCCATCTTAACAAGAGTACCTCAACCATCTGCAGCTCCTCCAAACACTTCTACAAATATGACTGTAGTACCTCCTTCAGATTATAATGATGCTTACAGGAAAGCCAAGATGGCTTATGCAAAAGCGATGAACATATTGGCACAAACAATATCTGATGACATTTTCCAGAAGGTTGCTGAGTGCACATCAGCAAAAGCTATTTGGGATTCCCTAAACCAAATGGTTGATGGATCAGTTGATGAAAGGAAGTATAGGAGATCAAATCTCATATCCCAATATGAGAATTTTAAGAAGAAGGAAGCTGAAACAGTCTCAGAGATATACAACAGAATAATCTCAATTAATAATGAGCTAAAAACTCTGGACAAGGTCATCACTCTCACTGAAGTGAATGACAAAATTCTGATGTGCTTCCCAAGCTCATGGGACACAAGAATCTGGCCTATCAAGGAGGCCAGATGCCTGAATGAGATGTCAACTGAATCTCTACTAGTGAACAAAGAACACCTCCTGCAGCCAGAAGAGATCATAACATAGCATTCAAAGCCTCAGAATAATCAGAATCCACTGCATCAAATGAAGAGCTCATGAGTCTCTTTGCAAAGAGATTCCTCAAGATGGCTAGAAAGGACTTTAGGAGGAAGACAGCAAGAAAGGATGACAGGCCAAAGTATGATAAGACAACAACAAAGGAAGTGGTGTGTTATGGATGCAGAAAGCCTGGGAACTTCCTCTCTAAGTGTCCAGAGAATCAGAAGAAAGGGAAGAGAAGAGAAAAGGAAAAGGATTCCAAAAAATAGTTCACCAGCAAGCCCTCTTCCAGCAAACACAAGAGGATGGAAAAGGGGTTTGTAGCTGAGACCTGGAGTGAGACTTAAGAGGAGTCAACATCTTCCAGCTCTAGTGAAGATGAGGAAGAAGAAAGGGCAAAGGAGGTTTGCCTCATGGCAATTGATGCCTCAAGAAGTAACTCAGAAGAAGGAGATTCAGAAAATGAGGAAGCTTTTGAATCAGATGCTGATCAGGTATTATCATGGTTTGATTATAATTCAGAATCTTTTAAATCAGATTTTAAATCTTGTGTTTAGACTTAATCAACTCTGGGAAGGAAATCCAACATCTCAGAGATAAACAAGTTAACTATGATAGCTTAGTATTGGAAAACACCAAATTGAAAAAAAGAAATAGATATGTTTAGTGAACAAATCACCCTTCTGAAAGATGAATTAAATAAGACAAAACAGCTAGAAGAATCACTAAATGGAAGAAGCAAACAACTAGCAGAAATAACTAACACATCTAATGCTAGATTTAATGGAAGAAAGTTAGGATTAGGTGCATCATCTAGTGAGCCACCTATTATTCAGAAAAACCATCTATCACAACACATAAATTTTATTTCTGAGAAAGGAAAGAAGAATACTGATCAAGTAAATAAGGTAAATAAAATTCTTGAACAAATTAAAACTAAGGACAAAATTGAAAAATAGAAAACACCAAATAAAAACAAAGTTAAGCAATTTTCGTCGACCTCAGATCGACGAAAAGGGGCCAATTCGTCGAACCCAGATCGACGAACTCTGAACGCCAACGATAGTTATCATTATTCGTCTAACTGCGATCGATGAACTTTGTATGGTTCGTCGAGCAGAGATCGACGAACGCGGGGCACAGAGAATGAACATGTTTATTCTCTGGGCAGAGATCGATGATCTCAACCCAATTCGTCGAACTCTGGTCGACGAACTTACATAAATTCATCGAACCTAGGAAGACTTAACCAAAACTATAACTTTAACAGAAACTTAAATACTTCTAGGAAATCATTTAATCCCCTAGCTGACTGGACCATTCCAGCTCGGAGATACCACCCCCTAGGATATAAATCCCAGGCAAAATTTTCTATTATTTCTAGTTTTTTCTATCAGCCACACAAAGGGCCCATGGTAACCTGGGTCAAAAATCACTAACTGTGTGTATTGCAGGTGAAAAATTGTCCAGGTGTAGATGAAACTTGGTACGTGGATAGTGGCTACTCCAAGCATATGACTGGCAGCAAGGACATCTTACTCAACTGCAAGTCCAAACTGGGGCCAAAGGTTATCTTTGGTGACTCAAAGTGTGGTCAGTCAAAAGGAGTTGGAGAAGTAAGAATAGGAGCTATCATATTCAAAAATGTGACATATGTAAGTGGACTGAAGCATAACCTCATCTCCATAAGTCAATTATGTGATGATGGTTATCAGGTATACTTTAACCCTTCTACCTGCTCTATCATTGATAAAAATAACCAAACTGTTTTAACTGGAAGTAGACAAGGAAACATTTACTTAGTAAACTTTTCTTCTGCCACAACTGATATCTGCTTACTAAATTTGACTAGTAGTTAGAATGATTTATGGCACAAAAGACTAGGACATGTAAATCTGAAAAATATTGCTAGGTTATCTAAGCACAACCTTGTAAGAGTTCTACCTTCTGCTCCCTATAAGAAGGAAGGTCTCTGCAGGGCTTGTCAACTAGGCAAGAAAACTAAAACTAGTTTCAAATCAATTAATAAGAGTGATTCACCTAGTATCTTGTACTTGCTACACTTGGATCTTTTTGAACCCATTGCAGTACATAGCCTGGGAGGGAAATCATACACTTTAGTTATTGTGGATGACTTCTCCAGGTTCAGTTGGGTATTTTTCCTGAGAACAAAGTCAGATACATTCAAGGTTCTTACAGATTTTCTCAGGACCTTGTAGATTGAGATCTCTACTCATGTTGCATTAATGAGAAGTGATCATGGCACAGAGTTTGAGTCTCTTCTTATGCATGATTTCTGTGAGAAGGAAGGTATCAGGCATTACTTCTCAGCTCCTAGAACTCCACAACAAAATGGGGTAGCTGAAAGGAAAAAATAGAACCCTCATTGAAGCTCTAGGTACATTACTTACTTATGCATACATGCCACTAACCTTTTGGGCAGAGGCTGTAAGCACTGCAAACTATGTCCTGAATAGGAGTTTAATTCACAAACTGAAGAACAAGACTCCCTATGAATTGCTCAAAGGGAAGAAACCTAAAATAAACTATTTTAAAGTTTTTGGTTGTACATGCTATATACATAATAACAATAAGAAATATATTAGAAAGATTGAAGCTAAGGCTGAAGTGAGAGTTTTTCTAGGATACTCCCAAGTAAGCAAGGCCTATAGGGTATTTAATAAATCAACATTAAAAGTAGAAGAGTCAATTCATGTGACTTTTGATGAAACTAGCATGTATTGCAATGAGAAAGAAGTTTCTACCAGTAGCAACTTGCAGGTACCCCACTTGTGTGAGATATTGGATGGACTAAACCTCACCCAAGAGGTTCCCACTCATCCCTCTCCACAAGTCATTGAAGACAGTGAAGAAGATGAAGCGTAAGAACATAAGCCTCAACCAACAGCAAATATAATTCCACAAGAGGAATTTATTCAAAATGCTATTACACATCCAACTCCACCCACTGATTTTGTCACACTTAGGGATCACCCTAGATATCAAGTAATTGGAGACATATCAGCAGGTGTACAGACAAGGCATCAACTTAACCAAGACTTGATGCATGCTTGTTTTCTCTCTCAGGTTGAACATCTAACCATTCATGATGCTGTGCAGGATCCCTACTGGATCCTTGCAATTCAAGAGGAACTAAACCAATTTGAGAGATGTACAGTTTGGAATTTGGTTCCAAGACCCCAAAACTACCCAGTTATTGGAACCAAATGGTTTTTCAGGAATAAGCTTGATTGCCAAGTAGTTATTGTGAGGAACAAGGCTAGGCTTGTTGCTCAAGGATATAGGCAAGAGGAAGGAATTGACTATGATCAGACCTTTGCACATGTTGTAAGGTTGGAAGCAATAAGGATCTTTCTTTCCTATGCAGCATTCCAGAAGTTCAAAGTTTTTCAAATGGATGTGAAAAATGACTTCTTAAATGGAGTGCTACAAGAAGAGGTTTATGTAGAACAACCTCCAAGTTTTGTTTCTCCAACTTATCCCTCATATGTTTTTAAATTACATAACGCTCTTTATGGTATAAAGCAAGCTCCAAGAGTTTGGTATGAGACCTTAGTAAGTTTTGTATTAAAGCATAAATTTACAAGAGGAACTGTAGATAAAACTCTTTTCACAAGACATCATAAGGACCAAATTTTGTTAGTACAAATATATGTGGATGGTATTATATTTGGTTTTACAGATTCAAAATTATGCAAGAGGTTTTCTGACCTCATGCATTCAAAATTTGAAATGAGCAGCATGAGAGAGCTTTCCTATTTCCTTGGTCTCCAAGTGAAACAACTCCATGATGACATCTTCATCTCACAAGCAAAATATGCTAAAGATCTTCTAAAGAAGTTTGGGATGGCTGATGCCTCAGCAAAGAAAACTCCCATGGCTACCAATGCTGTTGTGGATTCTGATGTACCAGGGAAACCTGTGGATCAGAAACTTTATAGGGGCATTGTGGGGTCCCTATTATACCTCACCGCAAGTAGGCCAGATATTATGTTTGCTACATGCCTTTGTGCTAGGTTCCAACTGAACTCTAAAGAATCTCATCTAATTTTCTTAAAAAGGATTTTAAAATATATATAGAGTTGTCCTAATCTAGGCATATGGTATCCTGCTGAATCAGAATTTGAGTTAATTGGATACTCTGATGCTGATTTTGCTGGATGCAGGGTAGATAGAAAAAGTACTTCAGGAACTTGTCAGTTCCTGGGTATGAAACTAGTATCATGGTTTTGTAAGAAGCAAACATCAGTGTCAACATCAACTGCTGAAGCAGAATATATTGCAGCAGGCAGCTATTGTTCATAGATGCTGTAGATACAAAATAAACTTCTAGATTATGAGTTCAACTTAAATAATTCAACCCTATTCTGTGATAATACTAGTGCTATAGTCATAGCACAAAATCCAGTTCACCATAGTAGGACAAAACATATTGACATAAGACATCATTTCATTAGGGAGTGTATAGACAAAAATAAGATTAAGCTTGTCTATATCTACACTAATTTACAAAAAGCTGATATGTTCACCAAATCTCTGGATGAGAAAAATCATGCTTTCTTTCTAAATAAGCTGGGCATGATCAATGGAGAAGCCTTAGTTTAAGTTCTGTCTGCATTCGACGAATTTTCAGAGTTCGTCGAACGGAGTTCGACGAACCATGGAAAGTTTGAGAGATATTCGTCGAACGGAGATCGACAAAATCTCTGAGAGTGAAACAATTTTTGTCGACCAGAGATCGACGAACTTTGTTTCAGAATATATTCATCGACCGGAGTTCGACGAACTGTCTTCAATTTTTTTGATGAGCTCGACGAATTATTTAACTGCAAACTATTTCGTCGACCTCAGTCCGAAGAATTAATTTTATTTTCGTGGAACGGAGTTTGTCGATTCATATTCTGGAAAACCTTATTTCTAGGTTTTCTTCGATCTCCATCCCGCGCTTTCTGTTCCCTTGCACTTGATCATCGTTTCTGTGTCTTTCTTGCATGTGATTTCAATGGCGACTCTGACAAGCAATCTCGCTGGAATGAAGTTTGATACAGGATTTCACGTGGATTTCGAATCGTTTCAACATTCCGATCCAATCTATCGGTATATCCTGGAACTTCTTGAAGAACAGGAACTGAAAACTTTGATGACGAGAAGGGTCAAACTGCACAACATGGAAATCCGGGAATGGGTATATACACTGTCGTCAACAGAAGAGAATATCTTGACGGGCACTATTACGGGTAACTCAATCTCTTTAACCCCCGCAATCTTAACTGAGATTTTTGGATTGAAAAATGGAGAAGAGGACCTCAAAATTGAAACAGAGGAGTATGATATGATTTTGAACCTCATGGAATATGCTGGAGACAATCCCCACAAACTGTTGAAGAAACATTTGTCTGCTCCCTATAAATTCTTAGCAAACTTGGTTGGCAAAGTGCTCCTTGGAAAACACACTACACACGATTATATCACCAGATAACAGTTCCCGGTTATGTGTACAATCATTAACAAGAAGCAAATAAACTATGCACAACTTCAGTTTGATTTGATAAAGAAGAAGAACACTAAGAAGGAAGTATGTTTTGGAAGAGTTCTAGGAATCTTCCTACATGAAAAGGCTGCTAAATCCCTGGTCTCCCAGACCATATTCATAAATGCCAATAAAAGGCTAACATGTGCCTTATTTGGCAGATGGGAGAGCACCATCACCAAGCCCTCTTAGGATTCCACCTCTTCCATCAAAGCTTCTGAAGGCACAAGGGCTTTTAAGGCCACTCCTCACCCTGCTGAAGAGAATATTCCTTCCACATCTTCTATTCCAGCCCCCCTTCCAACCACAACCAAATCCCCAGTCACTCCATCCTTAGCACTCACCATCACTGATATTCCATCTTCATCCCTTCAAGAAAATCAACCACCCACACCTCCTGAAACCCCTCATGACACCTACATTTATACACCACCACAGTCTCCACTTCCCCCACATCTATCTTCCATACTATCTTACATCCTACCATCAGACACCATGATGCAAGATGCCACCCTTCCATCCCCATCACCATCTAACCTTCACATACTTGATGTTCCACCCTCCATTCCATCACTAGTTGCTACCTCTTCCACACCAACTGCAACACCATCTACCACTTTCTCATTGGACCCCTCTACCTGTTGGAGTTACCATTATGATCTGGAAGTGGTCAAACATGTAATCTCACTGCCAACGCGATATGAGCCTACAGGGTCGCACATAAGAGATGTGGAGAAGTTGGATGACTGACTGTGTTGGTAAAGGTTACCAATCACCGACCTGAATAGGGTTGTAGGCAAAGTGTTGCCTTATAGGATCATCGGGTTGGGCAAATGTTGCCTTGGAGGGCTGGTTAGGATTGTCGTCCGAGGGTCGATAACAATAGTCGAGAATCGTCTCTTTGATTCCCGCCGATCGACGAGAATCGTCTCTCTGATTCTCGCCGATCGACGAGAATCGTCGAGAATCAATTGTTGATTCTCGACGATCGACGACTTCGACAATTGTCGTCGACCGCGGCTCGACGATCGTCGAGTATCGTTGTGTATCGTCGAGCGCGGCTCGACGATCGGCAAGAATCGTCGAGTATTGTACTCTGATTCTCGCCGATCCAGTGTGATACTTGTCGACTGATTCTCGCCGAACCTGCTCAGTGATTCTCGCCGATTGTCGCCGATTCTCACCGATTAATACTCGCCGATTCTGAACCCAAGTTCTGGGTGGTCTGCGGATAGCGATTTTCCTGGGTTTATTTATACCTTGGTATAAATAGGACCCTTAGGGTTTATCAGGACTTAAGCTTTGGGCTCGCGATTTTCTCCTATAGCAGATCGAAACCCGACGGAAGCCGTTCCGCCTTTCGCTCCGCCGATCCCGATCCCGCCGCCGGAAAGAGTTCCGCCGTCGTGTTCGCTCCGTCGACCACCTCTTCTCCGGCGACTGTCGCTGGTGCTGCTCTTCCTGGCGCGGACCTAGCAGTCCGTGGAATAGCCGAGGTGCGGTCTTCTCCTTCCCGATCTTCCGTGCGATGGAAATCTCGGCGTTCTCCCGCTCGTGTGGACTTCTGCAGAAACGTGGATATTATTCCACGTAGAACTCGCCACCAACAAGCAGATAAAATTTGGAGCATCTCCGTTGAGTTGTGACTCAACGCCACCGAGGTAATTTTGCCTAGTTTTTGCTAACTTCTTGATTCAACCGTTCATGGCCCGGTCCGCATCTCTTTGGGTTTTTCTTGATGTTTTTCTTTTCTGCTGCGTGCACAAGCGTTGTGCCAACCCTATAGAGAAACCCAATAGTGGTATCAGAGCCAGGTTTCGGCCATGACTGTTGTTTTGGAAGTTTGGTTATTCCAATGCGTGTAAACCTAGGGATTTAGAAGTGTTCTAAATGTCTAGATTTAGTCTTGGTACCTCGCCAAGAACGATTGGAATCTCGGTGGAATTTCTAAGCGTTAGAAATTGTTGTCTCCTTAGCAGTAACCATCCCTCGAGTATGTTTTGGATTTTGAATCCAACATAGAGAGATGAGCTTGTCTACTGCTTAAGTTGAGTTGTCTTTGCCTTCTGTCCAATGCATGTAAATCTGAGGATTTGGAAATTTCTGGATGTTCAGATTTAGCCCTTCCTTCTATCAAATTGTTGATGGTGTAAGGATGTGCACATAAGGGATGCATGTGGTTTAGAATTGCTTTTCTTTGGATGTGCACATTGATCAAATGTTGATCATGGTTAACTGTTAACCTAAAATTGAAATCCCTTCTTTTAATATTAAGTGTTCGGATGCCTTCCGATGGATGACACTCTTCCTGCCTCGATCGATGAAGTGTGGGCTTGCCAAAGCAAGGTGCATTAATCTATCTTGGTAAGGGTGCGAGCGGATAATTGTGATATCCCACTGTCGACATCGGGTCCAGCTTAACTAGGTGACCTCAAAGGTTGAGTGCCTAGAGACATAGGGTTGGCATGCACCATATGATGGATGCGAATAAGGAGTTATTCACCAACCATACAAGAATTGCATGAGGATGCAATTGGCAAGCGTTGCCTACCTAAATAACCGCATCGTGAGAGGAACGCCAAAGCGGACTCATAGTGTTGGTGAAATACGGATCTTGTCCACTAAGAGAGTAGCTCGCATGAACTCTCCGAATTGTTAGTGAGGGCTATCATTTCGAATAAAATAGTGGGAGTATTTTAATTGAAGTCCTAATTAGAATAAATTGTAATTGAAATTTAGGTACTGATTTTATTCTGCATAAATTCTTGTAGAATTCCATGGCAAGCGTTTCACACTCCACGCTGTCTCTGAGAGCCATCCTTGAGAAGGATAAGCTCAGCGGGACAAACTATATGGACTGGTATAGGAACCTGAGAATTGTTCTCAGGCAAGAGCGAAAGCTCTACGTCTTGGAAGAAGAAGCCCCCGAGGTGCCGACCGGGAACTCTTCCCGTGCTGAGAAAGATACTTACAAGAAGTATACTGACGATGCTTTAGATGTCGAGTGCCTTATGCTTGCCACTATGAACTCTGAGCTTCAGAAGCAACATGAGAGCATGGGGTGCTAGGAGATTGACGAGCATCTCAAGAAAATGTTTCAAGGGCAGGCTCGTCAAGAGAGGTTCGACATCACGAAATCGTTGTTTCAGTGCAAGATGGGAGTTCGAGACTCAGTAGGGACTCACGTACTCAAGATGATTGGGTATATAGAGAACCTTGAATGGCTGGATTTTCCTCTTGGTCAAGAGTTGGCCACGGATCTGATCCTGCAATCGTTGCTGGACAGTTTTGAGCAGTTTGTCTTGAACTACAATATGAATGAGATAGACAAGACACTGCCCGAACTCCTAGGCATGTTAAGAACTGCCGAGATCAACATGAAGAAGGCCAAGCCTGCCAGCACCATACTGATGGTGTATAAGGGCAAGGGCAAAGCCAAGGGCTCCAAGAAGACAAAGGTAGGACCTAAGTCATATCTTGAGCCCAAGTCTTCAGCACTGATGAAGAAGAAGAGCACGGTGAAGGAAGGGAAATGCCACCACTGTGGCAAGGCTGGTCATTGGAGGAGGAACTGTCCTTCGTACATTGAGGGTCTGCAGAAAATGAAGTGAGGTATGACTTCCGCTTCTAATGTTTACGTTATGGAGATAAACCTTTCTGCTCCTTTATCTTGCGTATTGGATACCGGATGTGGTTCTCACATTTGTACAAATGTGCAGGAACTGGGAAGGAGAAGATTGCTGAGTAAAGGGGAGGTGGATCTCCGCGTCGGCAATGGAGCAAGAGTTGCTGCTGTAGCCGTAGGAGTTTACCGTCTTTCATTGCCCAGTGGGCTTGTAATTGAACTTGATAACTGATATTTTGTTCCGGCGATAACTAGAAACATTATATCTATTTCAAGTTTAGACATGATTGGATTTTCTTTTATAATTAAGAACAATTGTTGTTCTATATTTAAGAATGATGTTTGTTATGCTGTAGCCCAATTGTTTAATGGTCTTTATGTTTTGAACTTGGACCATCTGATCTGTAATGTAGAAAACAATAAAAGACTAAGAACAAATGATTCGAACCCTACTTTTCTCTGGCATTGTCGTTTGGGCCATATCAACGAGAAGCGCATATCCAAGCTCCATAAAGATGGACTTTTAGACTCATTTGATTATGAATCATTTGAGCGATGCGAATCTTGTTTGTTAGGCAAGATGACTAAGGCTCCTTTCACTGGTTATACTGAGAGGGCTGAGGATCTCTTGGGTGTTGTACATAGTGATGTATGCGGACCCATGAGTTCCATGGCTAGAGGTGGGTATTTCTACTTCGTTACATTTACTGATGATTTCAGTAGATACGGATATGTGTATCTTATGAAGTGCAAATCCGAGACCTTTGAAAAGTTCAAAGAGTTCAAAAATGAAGTAGAAAACCAGTTGGGTAAAAGGGTTAAAGCACTCCGATCTGATCGAGGTGGCGAATACCTGAGTCATGAGTTCCGTGATCATCTGAAAGAGTGTGGTATTGTATCACAGCTCACTCCACCTAGAACACCACAACATAATGGTGTGTCTGAGAGGAGAAATCGTACTTTGTTAGACATGGTACGTTCGATGATGAGTCATGCAGACTTGCCTGTTTCCTTTTGGGGTTTTGCTTTAAAGACTGCTGCAATGACATTGAATCACGCTCCAACGAAAACGGTTCTGAAGACACCATATGAGATATGGACTGGGAAGCGTCCTAGTATGTCGTTCATTAAAATTTGGGGCTGTGAGGCATACGTGAGACGTCAAATGCCTGACAAGCTGGAACCCAAATCGGATAAGTGTTATCTGGTGGGATATCCTAAGGAAACGAAAGGGTATTACTTTTACCTACCGTCTGAGGGCAAAGTGTTTGTCGCAAGGACTGGTGTCTCCTTGGAGAAAGAGTTCTTATCAAGAAAGACTGAAAAGGTAGAGCTTGAAGAAGTTCAAGAACCACATGTAATGAATGAACCGGAATTGGATTCTGAGACAGGACTACAAGATGTTGTAGCTAGAGAACCTGATCAGGAAACACAAGTCCTACGTAGATCTGGTAGACCAAGGTTTGAGCCTGAGAGATATGGATTTCTCGTGTCTCAGATAGGTAATGTGTTGCTTATGGATCACGATGATGAACCAGCAACATACCAAGAGGCTATGAATGGACCGGACTCCGACAAATGGCTTGAGGCTATGAAATCCGAAATGGACTCCATGTATGCAAACCAAGTTTGGAACTTGGTGGAACCACCTGAAGGGGTACGACCCATAGGGTGCAAGTTGGTCTTCAAGAAGAAGACCGACATGGATGGGAATGTACAGACATTCAAAGGGCGACTGGTGGCTAAGGGTTTCAAGCAAATTCATGGTATTGACTATGATGAGACCTTTTCCCCTGTTGCCATGGTAAAGTCCATAAGGATATTGCTTGCTATTGCTGCGTATTATGACTACGAGATCTGGCAGATGGATGTCAAAACGGCTTTCCTTAATGGAAACCTCCTTGAGGAAGTGTATATGACACAACCCGAGGGTTTTGTATCCCCAGATGAAGCCACTAAAATATGCAAGCTGAATAAGTCCATTTATGGACTGAAACAGGCCTCTCGAAGTTGGAATCTTCGTTTTGATGAGAAAATCAAAGAGTTTGGTTTCATCAAGAATGAAGATGAGCCTTGTGTTTACAAGCGAATCAGTGGGAGCATTGTTGTCTTCCTGATATTGTATGTAGATGACATACTGTTGATTGGGAATGACATTCCTACCCTGAAAGTTGTTAAGAACAACCTAGGGAACTGCTTTTCAATGAAGGATTTGGGTGAAGCTACTTATATACTCGGTATTAAGATCTATAGAGATAGATCGAAGAAGTTGCTGGGTTTGACCCAGAGTACGTACATCGAAAAGGTGTTGAAGCGGTTCAACATGCTTGAGTCCAAGAAAGGATTTTTGCCCATGTCTCATGGTGTGAATCTCTCTAAGGACCAGTGTCCAAAGTCTTGTGAAGACAAGGACCGCATGAAGTTGATTCCATATACTTCGGCAATTGGATCGATCATGTATGCGTTGTTATGTACTCGACCCGATGTCTCCTTTGCTTTGAGCATGACTAGCAGGTATCAGTCAGACCCCGGTGAGTGTCACTGGATTGCAGTCAAGAATGTCCTGAAGTACTTGAGAAGGACTTAGGACGTGTTCTTGGTGTATGGTGGAGAGGAAGAGCTCGTTGTAAGTGGTTACACGGATGCTAGCTTCCAAACTGATAGAGACGACTCCAAGTCTCAGTCAGGTTTTGTGTTTTGCCTGAATGGAGGAGCTGTGAGCTGGAAGAGTTCCAAGCAAGAGACAGTTGCTGATTCTACAACAGAGGCTGAGTATATCGCAGCAGCTAATGCAGCGAACGAGGCTGTATGGATTAGGAAATTCATCGGCGAGCTTGATGTAGTTCCTAGCATTGTTGGTCCCGTAGTTCTCTACTGTGATAACAATGGTGCAATTGCACAATCTAAGGAACCTAGATCTCATCAGCGCTCTAAGCACATACTTCAGCGGTTTCATCTTATTCGTGAGATTGTCGAACGAGGAGATGTAAACATTTGCAGAGTGCCGACTGAAGAAAATATTGCGGATCCGCTGACAAAGCCTCTCGCGCAGAGAAAGCATGATGGTCATACTAGATCAATGGGTATACGATACCTAAATGATCAACTCTAGCGAGAATCTTGTGGATTGCATGTAAATATGTATTTTGTTGGCTGTTTGTTCATATGATGAACTGTGTACCTAGTTTTTTTTATAATTAATGGCAAGTTCTTTTATTATGTCTTTTTCTATATGATAGTTGAATGTTAACATAATAGATACCCTTAGAATGTTCGCTTCCATGGGACATCAAGTACGTGACTTGAATGTGAGAGCCCATGATTTATTTGAAGCTTCATTCTTAAAGGTCCCTCGTCGAGTATCATCATAGAAGCTAAGGGTGATGATGGTACATGAAGACTAGCACGTGTGTTGACTGATGACCGGTTCTCACAGGTTATGATATTATGATATCAAGTCATCACGTGGGTACTTGTTAGTGAACAAGTTGTACTGGACAGACCCAACCTGAGACTACTCTGTGGATTGTCATCCAATAGTGTCACGAGTAGGTCTCAATTGACAATGGTGTTGTGGTCCTTTGACCTGAAGTCACAGCATTCATCAAGTGAGGAAGAGCGTGCTTTGATGCCATCTAAAGTCTTCCTTGAGAAAGGTTGATGATAAGGGTGGTGGTTGGGCATGTTACGAATCATTTGGGTGTTTTTGTGTGAGCAGATATGGAATTTGTCCTTCTGTATGACATGAGTTGCATCCATGGGCCCCTTGATGGAACTGGACTGAGAAATGCATGGCCATGCTTGGTTGAGTCAATATGTGATATTGGACTCACCATTCTCTGGAAGTCCGTCCTGGATCAAGAAACTTGGATTGAGCTATTACGAGGGTGACACGGTCCATGCCTCTAGTTCTTTCCGGATGTAAGTGACAAAGGGACAAAGAGAACGCGGATACATTGGTCATAAAGGCTTATGAGTTATAAACTCTTATTGCTTGGGGAGCAATGATGCATTGCTAGATGCCGCTCATTGTTTGTGAGGTTTTTGGTTTGATACTTTCGAGATCAAGTGAGAGTCTGTTGGAGTTACCATTATGATCTGGAAGTGGTCAAACATGTAATCTCACTGCCAACGCGATATGAGCCTGCAGGGTCGTACATAAGAGATGTGGAGAAGTTGGATGACTAACTTTGTTGGTAAAGGTTACCAATCACCGACCTGAATAGGGTTGTAGGCAAAGTGTTGCCTTATAGGATCATCAGGTTGGGCAAATGTTGCCTTGGAGGGCTGGTTAGGATTGTCGTCCGAGGGTCGATAACAATAGTCGAGAATCGTCTCTTTGATTCCCGCCGATCGACGAGAATCGTCTCTCTGATTCTCGCCGATCGACGAGAATCGTCGAGAATCAATTGTTGATTCTCGACGATCGACGACTTCGACAATTGTCGTCGACCGCGGCTCAACGATCGTCGAGTATCGTTGTGTATCGTCGAGCGCGGCTCGACGATCGGCGAGAATCGTCGAGTATTGTACTCTGATTCTCGCCGATCCAGTGTGATACTCGTCGACTGATTCTCGCTGAACCTGCTCAGTGATTCTCGCCGATTGTCGCCGATTCTCACCGATTAATACTCGCCGATTCTGAACCCTAGTTCTGGGTGGTCTACGGATAGCGATTTTCCTGGGTTTATTTATACCTTGGTATAAATAGGACCCTTAGGGTTTATCGGGACTTAAGCTTTGGGCTCGCGATTTTCTCCTGTAGCAGATCGAAACCCGACGGAAGCCGTTCCGCCTTTCGCTCCGCCGATCCCGATCCCGCCGCCGGAAAGAGTTCCGCCTTCGTGTTCGCTCCGTCGACCACCTCTTCTCCGGCGACTGTCGCTGGTGCTGCTCTTCCTAGCGCGGACCTAGCAGTCCGTGGAATAGCCGAGGTGCGGTCTTCTCCTTCCCGATCTTCCGTGCGACGGAAAGCTCGGCGTTCTCCCGCTCGTGTGGACTTCTGCAGAAACGTGGATATTATTCCACGTAGAACTCGCCACCAGCAAGCAGATAAAATTTGGAGCATCTCCCTTGAGTTGTGACTCAACGCCACCGAGGTAATTTTGCCTAGTTTTTGCTAACTTCTTGATTCAACCGTTCATGGCCCGGTCCGCATCTCTTTGGGTTTTTCTTGATGTTTTTCTTTTCCGCTGCGTGCACAAGCGTTGTGCCAACCCTATAGAGAAACCCAACACTACCATCTCATCTATCATCACCATCATCACACCCATTCTTAAATCACTTATAGTAGAGGCCATTACACCTCTTGCTACCACCATTACCTCTTTATCTGCTCAGATATCTGCCCTCACTGATGCCCCCTCCTCAGTCAGGCGCCTGACCTCAGTTCCCACTGAACCTAGGCAGGGGGAGATGCCTGATGATGAAGCAGCAGCTACAACTTCAGAGTCTTCAGCTCCAGTACCAGCAGATACTACAGTCTTCAAAGCAGAATATACAAATTATATAAGTAAAGATTTCATTGATTTTATTAATACTGACATGGATTATGATGAGTCAGCTTCTGAAGGATTCCCAACTGTTGGTGAATTTATCCTCAATCCCACAGTTAACTTAAAAGAATTGCTGAAAAGTTTTGACATTGTACATATGCAGTATTTTCCAGCAGAATTTACTAAGCCACAGTTGGCTATTATTCCTTACACTCCTCCTATCAGTCCAGCAGTTGATAAGCAACTCTATGACAGCTTTGTAATTCCAGTTTCTGCACCAACCTTGGCAGTCATTCCATCCCCTCAAGTAGCTATCTTTGTACCAACTTTTGAAATGGATGACTTCCCTATGCCAGATCTAGATGAGTTAATCTTGGCTGACATTGAGGAAGAAACAAAAGCAGCTGGAAGCTCAGTTCAGGTTCAAACTGAAAAACCTTTTGTATCTGAGGACATCTTGAGAGACATAAATGCTTTATATGATAATCCTCGGGATTCAGATGATGATGATGATGAAGAAGAAGAAGATTTAGATGAAGAAGCTGCTAAGAAAAAGAAGAAACTTATGTCAAAGAAAAGGAAAGCCCCTCCTCCTCCTGCTGTTAAGCCAAGCACAAAGAATGACACTCCATACTATATCCTCCAGAATATTACTCCTTACAAAGGAATGCCAGCATGGATGTGGTTGTCTAAAAATCAGTAAAAGGAGAGGAAAAGAAGTAGAAAATATTCTCCACCACCAGTTCAGAGATACAGAAGAGATACACCTCCTCCACCTCCTCTAGCAGCTGGTGCCACTGGCTCTAGTTCTCAGAGATCTTCTGCTATGCAAACCTATCAGAGACATCAAGGGAGAACTTCTGGAAGTAGTAAGCAAAGGCATAACTCTTCAGAAACTCAAGAACATCAACATCAACAACATCAACAACATCAGCAGCAACAACAACATATCTCTTCAGATTAAAAGGCTAATAGTCCGGAAAGACCATATTCACCTTTTATTCCTTTTGAGGATCCTAAAAAAGCAAACACTGCTAAAATGGCCAGGTTCTAGGAACTTGTTGGTCTATCTTTGATTAATAAAGCAAAAGATGAAGGCAAAGATATATCAGTATATTCCACTATGTCCAAATACAGGAATGAAGAACTCAAAAGATTTGACAAAGTAAATAAATTGTTCAATGTTGATGATTACATGAAGCTACATCCTGTAGCAGTTGTCCCTATAAATACATCAGTGAAGATTATTGGGGCAGCTGACATGATAATGACACAGGCACAGGTTTTGGATCCAAAAATAGAAATTATCTTCCCAAAGCCAGGTGAAAATACTAAAGAGGACAAGTCCATAGATCAGAAGAAGAAGAAGTAACCTTTGCAAGGTTTTTACTTTTATGCATTTACTTTAAAAACTGCATTATCTGATTAAACAGAGCTCATGTATATATATATATATATATATATATATATATATATATATATATATATATATATATATATATATCTGGTGCATGTGTTAGTAAATCTCTGCCAGATATATCTCTTTCTTGCTTTGTTTATTTGTATGTTTTTGTTTTGAGTATTTTAGTGACCTCACCCAAATAGGGGGAGATTGTTGGATCCCTAGTTGATTTGGGCTAGGTCACTAACTTAGGATGTGACCCAACATGTATATCCAGGGTTAAATTTGTGTCCTAGAGTCTAGGCCAAGTCCTTGGAGTCAACATTAGATGGACCGGCTATCAACAAGACCATCAGAGATATTGAGATATTTCTCTGAGCCAAGCTCGACGATCTTCATTCTCTGCTCGACGAAAACTGGGATAATTCAAATAACTAAAGTCAGGATAACTCTAGATTATTCTAAGTCCAACTTAAGACTTTTGTCGACGAACAAGATTCTGAGCTCGACGAACTTGGACCTCGAGTTCACATCATCGTTCTGTTAGAAGATCTCAGGTCGACGAAGTCAACTTCTCAGGCCGATGAATTCTCAGGTCGATGAACTGTGTTCTTTGGTCGACGAATTCTGGAATCAGCAAACTTGTGTCGACACTTAGGGCATGTGTCGACACCAACTATGTCGACACCAGAAAACTTGGATCGACATCAAGAATAATCAGTCGACACCGCTTATGTCGACACTAGAAGATTTGTGTCGACACCAAGATTATCAGTCGACACCCACTTGTGTCAACACCAGAAGATTCATGTCGACACACAGAATATCATTCAACACAAAATACTCGACTAAGTCCAGAATTGTTTCTGAACTCCAGTCGACGAATGCAATTGTCAGCTCGACGAACTTCAGACAGAAAAGGAAAAGCTTCTGAAGCATGCAAGTTATGTATCAGCTCGACAGACTTGGAACTCAGCTCGACGAAAAGAAGCCGTCTGGTCGACGAATTCAATATCTCAGCTCGACAAATTGGTAACTCAGTTCAACGAATTCTGCCAACTATTCGACGATTCCAGACTTGGCCATTTCCAGCATTCAGCCCTCACTCAAATGCAATAATTCCTGACAAATTAAAGCTCAAACATTCTCTGAATGTATCCGTTAGAGGAAGCATTAATTACGGTCTTCTTCAGGAATATTACTTGCTGATTTTCCACGGGACAGTTGAGGAAATGATTTAATGTCGATTATTCTCAAGACATCAGCATTAATTACAGAGGATTCAAATTTTTGAAAAGATATAGAAGAAAAGAAGATCGAGAATCTGTAGACAGAATAAGAAGATACTCTATCGGAAAAATATTGACACACATAGACTGACTGCAAGAATTCATACAGTAGCAGAAAAGCTTCACACAAGAAAGTTTTACTGAAGCTCATAGTGACAGGTAGTGATATTCATTCAGAAGAAGAAGAACAATCATACTATATCAAGAGTCTTCTTCTTCAATATTCTCTCCAGGACTTCCAAGGACAACAAATATCAAATCAGTCAAGAAGCTCCTGCATCACTGCTTGTCAAGAACTCTGATTGAAGACCTATCACCCTACAACAAAGCTTCCAGATCTTCCTGAACCATTCAATATTTCAGGGGGAGCTTTTGTTAAACATCAATCCACACAAGTCTACTCTCTGATTATTGACATAGAATACAAAATCAACTCTCTCACCCCATCCTGTATAAAGGGTTGTCATCTCCCTTCAAAAGTGATTCCTGATTGCAAGTCTCCTAACCAAAAGACTTGAGTTGGATTTTGGGGACCTGATCAAAACACATTGGTGTCAGGCACCTGATCAAAAACCTGAGTGGATTCCTACCAAGGGTGGTAGAAGAGTGGATGTACCCAGTTGAGGGGGAACCACTATAAATTTCTTGTGTTGTCTAGTTGCCTATCTTTTTCTTTTTGTTATTGATGTGTGGCTGTGATTAGGTTTAATACTTTCTGTTTTCCAGTTTTCTAATTACTGCATCTTTTCAGTTTACAGCAAAAGCTGTAGAAGCACTTTTACAGGGACCTAATAAATTTTTACATATACTCTATTCACCCCCCCCCTGTAGAGTATTGTAGACCTAACCCTCACTTTCAGAGTTGGTGAACTTCTCAATGGACACCCTCTCAGGTTTTTCAGTGCCTTTAGAATATCAAAGGTAATATTTAACGATTTACTAACAATCCTCACACAACAATAAGGATTACAAGGATCCAGAATAACCTGGTAATGTAGAAACACATGTCAATAGGGCATAATGTATCAATGCAGCTTGCAATTGAGCGATTTCAGCACTGTACAGAAACTATTAGTAGATTTTTTTCAAAGGGAATCATTCAATTAAGAGACTAACTTCCAATGTCAATAGACCTTTAGATTATCTTTTCATTGATATTCCACCACAAATCTTAAATGATGTTTGATACATGTCATTCTTTAAATATTGTATAGGAGCTATTGATGAAACACATGTGGATGCTCAAGTTCCTACAGATCAACAAGTTATTTATATTGGTCGTCATGGCAAAACTACGCAGAATGTCATGGCGGTTTGTGATTTTAACATGTGTTTCACATTCGTGTTTGCAGGTTGGGAGGGTTCTACTCATGACAGTCGTATATTTCAGCGTGCTCTTATGGACACAAGTTATAATTTTCCGTATCTGTCACCTGGTAAGCCTTTTTATTTCCTCAGACTCTTTTTAATCATAATTTTATATGTATTTTTGGTTCTGGTCGTTATTATTCACAAATTGCGTGTAATATATAATTTTACAGGAAAATATTACGTAGTAGATGCCGGATATCCACCACAACGTGGTTTTTAAAAACGATATTCAGGCACACAATATCGTTTACCAGATTTTAGAAGTGGCAGTAGGCCTATACAAGGGCACCGGGAAATATTCAACCAGGCTCAATCGTCGTTGCCCAGTGTCATAGAACATTCATTCGTGTAATGAAAGAAGAAGTGGAAGATACTTAGGGAGTTTTTGCAGTACTATGAAGTATTTGGAATACTATAGAGTATTTGGAGTTCCAATGTATATTTGAACTAAGCCTTATGGGCACAAGCACTATCAGAACATAATATATTTACAGTACTATGCAGTATTTGGAGTTCTTATTTATCATTTAGCAATATATATATATACATTTATTAAAAATAATAATTTATAAAAATATATAATGTTTTTTTTACAAAAATTTTTTCAAAACGCCACCACTATTTTGCAAATGGTTCTTTGTTTTGAACAACTCTACAAACACAGACTATCCAAACAGATCTCCATTTCCATCATCCAGTTTCCAACAGCTCCATTTACAAACCTGCATTTACAACAGCTCTTTTACTACTGCAACCACTCTACCAAATGAAGCCTTAAGCTGAGCTGAATTCAATATACCTGATTCAAATTTGAAGGTGTTGAACATAGCTTCATCTAGTGGCTTAGTGAAGATGTCAGCCACTTGTTTGTTTATAGAGACATACTCAAGGTTGATGTCTTCCTTCTCCACATATTCCCCAATAAAATGATACCTAATCTAAATATGCTTAGTGTTACTGTGTGAGACAGGATTCCTAGCAATTGAGATAACACTAGTAGAGTCACAATGCATGGATGTTCTACTTACCTGGATGTTGTAATCCTAGAGCAGATGCTAGATCCACAGAGACTGGGCACAACAACTTCATGCTGAAATGTAATCTGACTCAACTATTGTAATTGCAATACTGGTCTGCTTCTTGCTGCTCCAATACACTAATTTTCCACCTAGGAACTGATAAGTTCCTGATGTGATTTTCCTGTCTTCTCTGCAACCTCCAAAATCTGTATCTGAATAACCAGTTAGTTCAAAATCCCTATTCCTAGGGTACCATAGGCCAAGATCTAGGATGCCCTTAAGATATCTCAGAATTCTCTTAGCAGCAGAATAATGAGACTCTTTAGGGCAGGCCTGATATCTAGGACAAACACATGTAGCATACATGATGTCTGGCTAACTTGTAGTAAGAAACAAGAGGGAGCCAATTATCTCCTATATAATGTTTCATCAACATGTTTTCCTGCTTCATCTTTGCCAATGTGCATACTTGACCCCATGGGAGTTTTCATTATGGAGGAATTCTCCATTCCAAATTTCTTAATCAACTCCCTGGTGAACTTAGACTTGGATATGGACAATACAACATCAGTCTGCCTTACTTGTAGGTATAAGAAATACTTAAGCTCACCTATACTGCTCATCTCAAACATCCCTTGCATAAGTTTGGCAAACTTCCTGTAAAGGTTGTCATCAGCAGACCGAAAATTATGTCATCTACATAAATTTTATCTCGGATGATCTTTCCCTTAGATTACCTCAGGAATAGAGTCTTATCTCTTACCCCTTGAGAATTTGTTCTCAATGAGGAAGCTAGATAGGGTCTCATACAATTCCCTAGGGTCTTTCTTCGATAAGGCTTTCCTAAGTCTATATACATAATCAGGAGAGTTAGGAACAACAAAACCTATTGGCTGCTCAATATAGACTTCTTTCTTTAAGTAACCATTCAGGAAGACTGACTTCATATCTATCTGGTATACTTTGAATTCTTTGTGTGTAGCATATGCAAGGAATAGTCTGATGGTTTCTAATCTTGCTACTGGGGCAAAAGTTTCATCAAAGTCAATATCATCCTCTTGTCTACATCCCTTTGCCACCAGCCTAGCCTTGTTCATGATTACAATGACATTTTCATCAATTTTTTTTCCTATAGATGGACTTGGTTCCAATGGCATTATGTCCTTGTGGCCTAGAAAGCAGCTTCCAGATCTTCCATCTCTTTAACTGGTTCAGTTCCTCTTGTATAGCCACAATCCAAAACTGGTCTATGTTGGCTTCTTCAAATTTCTTGGGTTCATATTGCGAGAGGAAACTTGAATACAATGCAGTGTTGAGACTTCTGCTTCTGGTCATGACTCCTTGGTTAGCATTACCAATAATTTGGTGTCATGGATGATCCTTTAGATGCATGATAGCTGGAGGCAGTCTTGCTTCAGCTTCCTGAACTTCAATGTCTGCATCTTGTTGATCTTCATCCACATCTTGTGTGCCTTGTGCTTCTTCTAGAGTACACACTCCTTCATCATCATCATGGACTATTGGAGCAACATCCTTGATGGTCAGCTTGTCCATCATCAGCTCTATACCTGCAGGACTAGATGAGGATCTTGATTGCTCACTGATAATCATTAAATACTAATCAAATACTATATTAACTGACCATCTATAACTTGATTTGCCAAGTTGTATATTATATAGGCCTTTCTATAATTGTTGTACCCAACAAAAATCCCTTCATAGGATTTGGCAGTAAACTTAGTCATATAGGATTTCCATTGTTTAGCACATAGCACTTGCTACCAAATATCACAATATAGGCCACGTTTGGTTTTCTGACCTTCAAGATCTCATTGGGAGTCTTCCTGTGTCTCTTGGTGATAGATGCCCTGTTTAGGAAACGACATGCAATATTTACTGCCTCAGCCCACAAATATTCTAGGAGAGATGTGTCACTAAGCAAGGTCCTACCAATCTCTAAGGGAGTCCCATCTTTTCTCTCAGCAATCCCAATTTGCTGATGTGTCGTCAGAGAAGAAAACTCTTGATGAATCCCTTTATCTTCACAGAACCTTGTCATTCTTTCAAACTAAAATTCAGTCCCATGGTCACTTTTGATTTTGACCACAGTACTGTCCAATTCATTCTGAATTTGCTTGACAAATATCTTGAAGACATCAAGGGTTTCAGACTTTTTCTTAAGAAATAATACCTAAGTAAAATTGGAAAAGTCATCAATAACCACAAGGGTGTAGAATTTCCTACCTAGACTATGAACATGCATAGGACCAAACAAGTCCATATGTAAGAGGTATAAGCACCTCACAGAATCCTTAGTCCCTATGTTCTTTAAGGAGGTCTTGGTCTGTTTGCACTTTTGGAAAGCAGAGCAGTTACCCTCCTTAGTGCATTTAATCTTAGGACCATTCCAAACCAACTCTTCACTAAAGAGTTTACTAATTATCTTACAGTTCTAATGAGCAAGCCTCTTATGCCATTGGACACAGTATGAGGTTTTCTCATTTGCAACTAGACATATAAGAGAGTCTAAATCGAAACATAAAAAGTTTAAGCTGTAGACATTTCCACTCCTAGTATCTATCAAGATGACCTCTTGGTCACTTGACCTCCTATTATTACACTTATCCTTATGGAAAGAAGTGTCATAGCCTAGATCACATAGCTGGCTTATGCTTATTAGGTTATGTTGTAAGCCTTCCACATAAGACACTTTTGTAATACTGACTATGTCATTTGTGATCTTACCATACTCTTTGGTGACACCTCTTTCAAAACCACCAAAGATCACTATGGGTCCATCCTTCACTGGAGTATACTCCTTCAAGTTTCTCCATATTCCAGTCATGTGCCAGGAACATCCGCTGCCATTTACAGCATCGAGAGATGCGACTCTAGTCTTTCTGGTGGCGATTTATGGAAGCTAAAGGCGCAACCGAGAATGATCCTATACGCATGGCGGGTCGTAATCAACCTTCTCCAAACTAATCATTGGTTATTCCACCACAACTTGAGAATTAATGTTGACTGCCCCTGGGGATGCATGCAAGATGAGATGGTAAACCACATGTTGGGAGATTGCAATTTCATCACAAAAATTTGGAAGGAGACCTCCCTCCTGGGCATCGATGCTTTGGATAATAACAACATTTTTATTAATGTTTTGTACAGGGAAATCAGCAACAGTAGTAATTCTACATCAGCAATTTTCCTGACGCCATCCTATACTATACTTGGAAAGCAAGGAATTGCAAGATTCATAGTGAACCATATATGGAGTCGGCCGCCATAATAATTCACGCCTTGAGCGATGCTGAACCCTGGAACTGGAATGTCCAGCGTAACCACCAATCAATTTGGACTTCCCCACCCGTAGGTTGGCTCAAGATAAATTATGATGGCTCCATTCGGGAGAATTTCAAGGGCAGGCTTGTGTGTGTTGTTCGCAACCACCTAGGGGAACCGCTGGCTGCAAGGGGGCTGAAGAGCCGCAGGTGTTCGGTCGGCATGACAGAATTTATGAGTGCCACCGAGGGGATTGCTCTTGCAAAGATTTTCTTAAACGAGGCAGCAGGGGTTATACTTGAAGGAGAGTCCTCGACTGCCTGTGACATTTTACAACGCATCATATCGGGGGCATTTTCTGGTAATGCTGAAGCTTAATTTGCCAAGCTTCTAGCAGAAGCTCTAAGTGTGGTTATCTCTCTCATTGACCGGGATGCAAACGTCGTTGCTGATTCGATCACCAAGCTTGCATGTGATACAGATTTTTAATGGGAATGGGGTATGCCCCAATCCCATTAGTTTTTTCACCTTATTCACCACGACATTGCTTTGTAGTTTTCTTTTATGTTCTATATATATAGGCCCATGCCACCCTTCAAAGAACATCCACTGTCCAAGTACCATATAGGGGTATGGGCACTTAGACTAGCCTGCAAAACATAATTTATCTTACCTTAGGACCCCAATATTTTTTTATGTCTCAGGTTTTGATTAGTTTGAAAGACAAACTGTCTTCCTGTAAAATTTCTGATAGGAAGATTAACCTTTGCTCTGGGCAGACTTGGATTGTGCCAACAATCTAAGGCAAAATGCTCCACTTTCAGACAACACCAACACTCATAAATATTTTATCTTCTTTTCTTACCTGGTCCTACAGTTTGGTTAACTGATGGCTGAATAGAATGAAGAGGAGCAGCATCTTCTTTAGGATCATTTCAGCAAGGATCTTACTGAAGGTAAGTCTTCCAAAAGGCTTTCGTGACTTGCTTTGATTTCCATTTATATTTATCTTCTTTGTAGATGACATTCTATTTATAGCATTAGATATAGCCAGATTTGGCCTACAAATAGACTTACCCTTGGTCTGGGTCTCTGCTGGAGGGGCTTGAGAGAAGGCCACTCCCTTGTTCTTTAGAGTGGGGGATATGGTACCAAAAACAAATGGTCCATGACAGGCCATTTGAATTTCCTTATGGGGGACCTTAAAGGTACTCATTCCCCTACTATATCCTCCACCATAGCTGTGAAAAAATTTGTTCACACTAGTGGATCTACCATTCATCTAGTGACCATAGACGCACTCTTGGTCATACCTGTTTGAAGTTAACAGAGCTTTTATAAATGGAATGGGAGGCTTGGATGCTAAAGGCTAAACTTGAGCTTTCCCTTTCTTGTTTGAAGGGGCAACTCTAGTGCTCCGCCTGAATCCCAACCGCTTCTTTCCCTTTTGAGAGGAGGAGTCTATTAGGGGTAACAATAACTTAGGCTTAGAAAAACAAGCCACTATTCTTTTCCCCCTCTGGAGTCTCTCTTCAAGATCCATAATAAGTGTATTCTTACAGTTGATGGACCCAATCTGGATGTCTGATAGGGTCTTCTGTTGGTTTAGTTCCCTCATCTTCTTATTTAACACAAATGCTATCTCTACATGTTGGGATGCAGCTAGCTGAGGGGAGGTGATCTCCTCAATTTACTTCTTTGCCAACTTCTTGCTTCTTTTGAAAACATCTAGAAGGGAACCATACTTATCAATCAATTGATTGACATAGACCATAGATACCGAGCAGTCTTCACCACTGGATAAAGAGGCATCTGAATCTGGACTAGTTTCATAGTCCGTCTCAGAACATGAGCTAGATAAAGATTGTATCTTTTCTGGACCAGGCTGATCCTGGTAGGATTCCTCATCTGACATTGCCATCAGCCCACAGTAGCTGAAGTCATCTTCATACTCATCCTCCTCCTCGGTATCACTATCTGAATGGGATAAAGGGACCTTGATGCCTATCCTAGCTGCAGGATACTCTTCCTCTTCTTCCACAATAATCAACCATATGTAGGCTTCTTCTTTTTCAAACTCTGAGGAAGATGTGTCAGTCCATCTATTTTCATTCCTTGCAATGAAGGTCTTTTCCTTCTAGCCCTTGTGATGACGAGCCTTATTCTCACCAGTCTCCTATCTCTTAACTGTGCAATCAACAATCACATGCCCAGGTTTGCTGCAGTAATAACAAATAATTTTAGAAGAAACTTGTTTACTATATTTAGAATCATACTTATCGCCCTTTTAGGTTTTATTGTAAGTTCTGCAGTGGTCCATCTTGAGAGGATGAGGAGGCACTGATCCCCCATTGATTACTCCTCATCATTTTCTGGAACTGCCTCGTGAAGGCAACAAAATCATCATCAAACCTATTGTTGTCTGAAGTGCTTGGCTCTGAGCTGCTAGACTCAACTAGCCTCCTTATGGGAGAGGGAATCCTCTCCTTGCCCTTCTTAGAGCTCCCTGCCTTAAATTCCATTGGCTTCTCCTTGACCTAGTATCTGCTGTTGCTCTCCTCCTTTTTGGCACTCAGCTACATTTCATATGAGAGCGGCTTTCCAAATAGAGTGTGAGGTGGAGTTTCAGCCAACTTTGCCACCTCTCTGATGGCACAGATCTTTGTGTCCCAGTCTCAGGTTAAAGACCTGAGAAACTTGTCATTCAGCTCATACTGGCTGAAGACCCTCCCATAGGTCCTCAACTCATTCACTATCCTAAAGAATATTTCATAAAAACTAGCTATATTTTCATTGTTGGACTGCCTGAAAGCCTTATACTCCTTGTAACGTCAAATTTCGTGTTAGACCCCTCGCATGCATTTTGAGTCAAGAAAGCCATCTCAAGCTCAGGGTGTACTGGTAACAGGCGTCGAGTGATACTCGCTTGATATGGAAAATATGACTTAGAAATATTCTGGATGCTGAGGAATTGAGTGAACTCGATACCATTCGATGAAGGGTTAGGTGTGTTGAGTGGTCTCAATGCCACTCGACAAAATCTAACTTGGAAATATTCTGGATGTTGAGGCGTTGAGTGAACTCGATGCCATTGGATGAAGGATCGAGTGCGTTGAGTGTTCTCACCGCTACTCAACGAATTTTGACTTAAGAATTATTCTGGATCATTGAGGCATTGAGTGGTCTCAACGCCACTCAATGCTTTTGACTTGGAAAGGTTGGGCCTCAATGAGGAATTGAGTGGTCTCAATGCCACTCAATTATTTTAACTTAGAAAGATTGGGAATCAACGAGGCGTTGAGTGGTCTCAACTCCACTCAACACTTTTGACTTTAAAAATTGTGGAATTTATAGGCGTCGAGTGATCAGGATGAATCTCGATGATTCGTAGAGTATGTATAAGTATACTTGATGACTTTTGAGTTCGAGTTAAGGGACTCGACGAGGCATCGAGTGGTCACGACGAATATCTACGATTCGTCGAGTGAGTATATACATACACGACGCTTTGGACTTAGAAGAGTTTTCGGCCGACTGGTTGCTGGTTCATATAAATGGGCTGAACCGGGTTTTCAGGAAAAGTGACAATTAACTTATTTGGACCTGGTCTTTTCAATAGGATTTATTTAAAGTAATAATAGGCGGTCCAATGTTAGAGTGACACGTGGTAAAGCGAGCTAACCCTAATTATTATTATAAAATGAGACTTACAAAAAACCGTAGCCGTCACTTCATTCTCTTGCCGAGCCGTTACCTATGCTGAAACCTTCGGTGGAGAAGAAGTTTGCTGGAGTCGATTTATGGAAAAAGACCTTTACATTCGTAAGGAGCAACACCAACAAGGTAGAAGATTCCGCCTAGTAGAGTGACGAGATCCATGGCTGGAAATGAAGTGAGCTTCCCACCCTCTCCCTTAGTGCTATATCTCTAGTTAGTATCTAGGAGAAATGTCGACTCAAACGAGTTTGACTTGTAAGATGAAGAAATCCTAGGAAGAGACCATGCTAGGACCTTGTCCTAGGGATTAGATGTCTTCAAACTCTCCCCTCTTCTTTGTGAAAATGGTGGACTTGGTTTCGTGAAGTGGAATGGTCTATTGAGGTAGAATAAGGGTGGAGGAAAGTATGAATATAGTTTTGAATAAATGGATAAAGGAGGAAGATGAACAGATGTCGTTCATCTTGCTTTAAGATGCCTGCATAAATCTATTTTCTACGTGCAACAAACTTCAAGATGACTTTAGAGTGTGATATGACCAAATCTGGGTTCATGACAAAACATGATAGTCATAGTCCTTTTAAAGTCTTTTCCAACGGATGGCTACACGTTTCATATGAGTCATGTAGCCTCAAGAAAGAACAATCGAATTTACTGCACAGTATCACTTAAGTGTACATTATTTTCAGGTTAATGTATAATCAGATATGGACTCGACAAAAGGTTGTAATAGGAAGATGTTGAGGTTTTGGCGAACTTAGTTTATCTATGATCGTGATAAACAATGGTTGATGGAATTTGGTTTATAAGCACTTAAGTAAACAGATGGTTTGGTGAAATAGGTTTTGGGAAGAGGGTGTGACGCCCGATAATTGTATGTGTAACCTATTGTAGTCCACTACTTAGAGTGTGTCTCTCAATGGGTATTAATGTAGGATTGGTTTGTTGTATAGAGGGCTTGCCACCAGTGTAAATGATGAACCCTTGTGTGGTATGGAAATGTGGAAGGGTTGGAAGTCTTGTGTGTTTGTTGCACTGGAATGATGTGTTGATAAGGTACTCAGTGTGGAGCCCTTGCGTGCTGTTGAGCACGGGATGTGGATAATAAAAAGGGACTTAGTGTGGAGTCCTTAGATGTGAAAGTGCATGCGGTGTGAGTTGACACGCGGTGTCATAATCCTGGGTTAAGGATAGTGTGGCAGCTCTACGGGCTCGCCAGGCGTTACACCGATGGGAGTTGGCAGCTAGACTTGGATGGTTAGGCCTTGGTCCTCAGTGCTTACTTCCCGAGGCACCCTCAGTTCTAGTGGACGGTTGGCCTTGCTCCTTTGGTGATACGTTCACAGAGACACCTTCCGTGCCACGATGATATGATAACGTAGGGATATGTTCTTGGTGCACATCTACTCGAGACCCCTCTGTGCCGTAGTATGCATGTGAGCTCCACTATTATGTTCTTAATGTGGAGGCGTACGGAGGCCTAGGACAGGTAGTGTGGATGACAGTGTAGTAGTGGAGATGCCAGCTAAGTAGTGGAGATGTCAGCCTAGTAGTGGAGATGCCCACTCTACTGTCACCGTCTGGCCATGACGGATGGCTCCTAAGAGGTTAGCTACCTACTATAAAAATGGGAACTACAAGTCTGTGTCTATATAGCTATGTGAATGTATGTGAGCATGGGTGAGTCATCATATTGTATTCATATCAGACTGCAATGCACCGCATAAGATCCTTATCATATAAGTTTGTATGGGAACTTGAAAGTGCAGCTAGATCTGATATACTCTAGAGGGGGGTGAATAGAGTATATGGTGCTTTGAAACTTTTTACAACAATTGTTGTAATAAGAGTGAGCAGGGAAGCAGTAATAAATCTAATCACAGAACTAAGTTAAGAAAAGCTAATCACAGAAAAATCAAGGCCAGAAACAAAAATAAAGATAAGCAAAACCAGAAGACACAAGGAAATATAGTGGTTCCCCTAAACTTGGGTACATCCACTCTTCTACCACCCTAGGTAGGAATCCACTGCAGGATGAGTTGATCAGGTGTCCTGGGCACCAATGAGCTTTGATAAGGTGCTCAAAAACCAAAGCAGATTTTTTGATCAGGTGTCTTACCACCAATGAGCTTTTGACAAGGTGCTCAAAAACCAAGCTCAAACTTTTGAAGGGAGCTTGAGAAACCCTTTACAGAGAGGGCGTGAGAGAGTGATGGAAGTCTTCTCTTTCTCAAACAACTGAGAAGACTATGTGGATTGATGTTGTCAAAGCTCCCCCTGAATCCTTGAGATCTTCAGGAAGAAAAGCTTTGCTGAGGGTGATAGGCCTTCAAAGATTGAACTCCAGCAATAGATGATTTCAGCAATAGCTGAAATGTTGAATGTCTGGAGTCTGGAAATATGTTGGCCTTGAACACTTTGAAAACTAAAGAGATCTGAAGATTTCTGAAAAAGGTTGATCTCCTTGGATGAGTGTTCTTGAGAATTCTTTTAAGACAGAATATTTGTGTATGTATCTCTGTAATCTGTGTCTCTCTGTATTCTATTAGAGACTCAAAAAATTCTATCTTTTATTCTCTGGTACAAAATAGAATAACATTCTCTGTCAAGTATAGCCGTTAGCCTGCATTAATTGCATCCTTAATTGCAAAAACTCTTCTGGAGGAAAGTCAATAGAAATATTTCTTGAAAAATCCCTTGAAACTTGGTCCAGAAATGAATGAAAACGGCTATGAAATCTCTGAATTAATTGCAGAATAACTCCTTAACTGATTTGAATTTGAATCTAGAAACATCCTTGAAGTTATCTGAAATCGTCGAACTGAGCTCTGCTATCGTCGAACTGAGCTCAGCGATCTGGAAATATATAGCAGCAAAATATCGTCGATCTGAGCTCAAAGATCGTCGAACTGAGCTCAGAGATAAAGATCCAAAGCATAGTCAAAATAGTCGACCTGAGCTCACCGATCGTCGAATGGAGTTCGACGATATAATGAAGTTGAGCTCAGCGATCGTCGAAAGGAGTTCGACGATCTGTCGAAGTTGAGCTAGACGATCGTCGATCGGAGTTCGACGAATCGTCGTGCTGAGCTCGACGATATGACTTAGTCTCCAAACAGAAAATCCTGGTCTTGTGGGCAGCTTCCAAACCTAGACTTCTAACCCTTAGACTCAATTCTAATTGACCTATTAAGCTATACAGGAGGTCAAGCATTGTTTCCTAGAGACATAGTGATCCTGACCCAAATTAGTAATAGGGTGTTCCAACAATCTCCCCCTATTTGGGTTAGGATTATTATTTACAGACTTTGGAAAAATTTAAATAACAATATACAAGCAGCAAAACAGAAAAACAACAAGCTAGACATGCAGAACCACAGAAATATACAGTATCCAGATAATCAGAAATCATAGAGAATGTCACCTTACAATATCATTTCTTTTCCTTGCCTTTAACAAATTTAATCTCTCTATTGGGATTGAGGGCTTCTTTGTTTGATCTGGTATCATCTGCTGCACCTAAATATGTTTGCTTTTTAGGCCTGGGAACTACAGCTTCAGGATGTAATTCCATATACCTGTCAGAATCAAAGAATTTACTTGATGCATATCTTTCTAGCTCTTTCTGTCTCTGTTCAGACATTGTTGAAATGTTGGATGAATCTATTCCTTGCTCTCTGGCCTTTTTGATCTGATCCAGTGCAGCTAGTTCCTTCATTCTTGCAGTCCAGGCAGCAGGATTGTTCTCAGGATCCTCAAAAGGGACTGGTGGCTCATATCTGTTAGAGGGATTGTCCTGAGGAGGCCTGGAAGACACATTTTCTTTCAGCTTATAAGGGAAAGGAACAGATGTTGTATCAGTTGAAATTTGTCTTTCCCTGGAATATGGGTGTTGCCTTGAGTACCCTTTGGAGTAGACTTGAAGATCTCTTTGATTTCCTCTATATCCTCCTCTCCTTGATTGAGATCCCCTGGATTGGCTTCCCCTATTGTAAGATCTGGCATGAGGCTGATAGGGGGCCTGACTTCTGGCTGGGGGTTGAGCTGCAGAGCTTCCACCTACACCTGCATCAGGAGGAGGTGGTGGAGGAGGATGAGAGTGTTGAAATTGAGAGGAGCCCTTCTCATATTTTCTCTTCTTCTTCATTGCCTTCATCTAATTCTTGGAGTACTGCATCCAGTGCTCAGTAATAGGGCAGTCATGTAGAATGTAATATGGGATATCATTGTTATCCTTAACTTTGGCAGGAGGTACCCTCTTCATAGCCTTGCTCCTTGCCTTTCTTTTCCTGGCAATGGTAGTAGAAGAGTCATCAGAGTCTGTTTTAAATTCATCAGTTTCAGAACTCTGGTCATCATAGAGAGCATCTATTTTATTCATCAGATCCTTCTTGTGCTGTACAGAAGCAGATGAGGCAGCAGATGGTGTAGCAGCAGATGTTGAAGCAGAAGTAGAACTGACAGCAGCAGATACAGTAGAGGCAGTAACAGCAACAACAACAACAACAGTAGGCTCTGGAGAGGTGGCAGCACCAACAACTTCACTAACAACAGCATTAACAGGAGGAATATCATCAGAAACTACATAAGGTTCAAATTCAGATGCCTCTAACATAGGAATATCCATGGAAATAGGCTCAACAGCAATAACAGACACTTCAACAGCAGTATCAACATTCTCAGCAGCAGTATCAACAATATCAGAAGCAACAACAATGCTTTCTTCAGAAGAAGCAGCAGCATACACTGAGTTGACAAAGGAGGTTATAATGCTTGGGTCACAGCAAGAAAAGGGCACAAGTGCCTTGGATAGATCTTCTGGAGGCTGGACAGCATTTATCTCTAGCAGACAGCTGAAGTATGCAGAATCAAAAGTTGAAAGCAAAGACCTGAGGTCTATTGCAAGGACTGCAACAGGAGGACTTTGTACTTGAGGCACAACAACAGCAGCAAGAGGAGGAGCTGAAGAAGCAGCAAAGACATCAGCAATAGCAGCAGACATGCTCACAGAAGCAGTCACAGAAGCAGCAGCAACAACAGCAGCAGCATGAAGACTCACTTCATATGGCATCTCCCCCTGCATAGATTCAGACAAGTCTGGATCAAGGCACACTGTTGTAGGAGCTGCCTGAGGGAAGAGGGAAGAGAGCCTGGCAGAGAGAGCTGCCACTGACAGGTGTAGTAGAGCCAAGGAGGTCTCCAACAGCAGAGAGAGCCTGGGGGCAAGCAACTCATACAGCCTTTCAGCAAGGGCTGGGAGGTCTACTTGCTCAAGGGCTGGAGCAGAGGTAGAAGATATATGGGCAGCTGATGGTTCTGGTAGAGGAGAGCTGGAGAATGGTGGAAGGGATGGCTGAGGTGTTGGTAAGGTGGATATGGAGGACAGGGGAATGGAGATAGATGGGGTGAATGTTGGTTGGTCAATGATTTGGTGTAGAAGATCTTGAAAGGAAGTGGAGGATGAGGGTAACTCAGGAGGAGATGATGGGGAATCATCCATAAAGGAATCATCAATTAGGGTGAAGGATGGATGAGAGGGTGATGAGGTGACATCTGGTGGAGGGTAGGAGAATAATGGATGGAAGTGGTCTTCTGGTGTTGGAAGAGTAGGTACTGTAGATGGTGTGGATGTTGGAGAGGGGCTGGATATGATGATGGTGGAGGGAGCTGGAGTGGTAGAGGGTATGAGAAGGGATGGAATTGGAGGAGGAGGAGGAGAGGCAACAACAGCAGCCAGGTCATCTGTAGGGGCAGAGACCTGTGGAGAAGTGACTCTTAGAGTCCTTGTGCCTGAAGGAGTGCTGGAGGAGGGCCTGCTGGGCTTGCTGATTTGTCTGTCCCACTTTCCAAAGAGGGCACAAGACAGTCTCTTGGATGCATTTATATGAATTCCAGAGGTGACCAGCAAGGCAGGGCACCTGTGCTGCAGATACACCCCAATGATCCTTCCAAAGTTTACAAAGCTTTTGTTGATTTTCTTCTTGATGAGATCAAAGAAAACTTCTCCCCAATTCAGATTTTTTTTGTTCACAAGAGCTCCCATGAGGCAGAGCTGATACCTTGAAATTGTATCATGGGCAGAGTGCTTAGCCAGTAGCACTTTCCCAAAAACATCTGTCATAAATCTGTATTCCACAGATAGGTTCCTTTTGAAGAGCTTGCTAGGGTTTCCCTCTGAATGACCCATTCTGGCAAGCAGTTTAGAATACTCTTCTCCAGATAAGTAGCAGTATCTTCTCCATTTCTCAACTCAAAAACTTCTGTTAAAATTGCTGGGGTTAAGGGTACCTGAGTTCGAGATATAGACCCAACAATGGTGTTGTTATATTGATTGTGGGCAGTATAGACCCACTCCTTTATCTCATCAGATGCCAGCTTTATCCTTGTGGTCATTATTGCTGTCAGATTCTGGTCTTTGAATAATCCCAAAATATCTTGAAAAACCTGGTCAGTTGTGCTGAATGATTCTATGTCGATGTCAAAACCAGCATCAAACTTTGTAGCAGCAAGAACAGCAACTGACACAGCCATGGATACCTGCAAAAATTCAACAAACAAAACGACCAAGTGCAGAACTGTTTGGAGGGAAAGAAAATTCTTGCAGAGAAATCGAAAGCGCCAAGGAGAACGACGGCGAAAAAATGAGTTTTATATTAGGGTTCGACGCAGAATTGGAAAGATCGTTGAACTCAGTTCGACGATCGAGGCTACTAAAGGAATCTGAAGAGTCTTCAACATCGTCGATCTCCGTTCGATGATATTGGAGAGCGTCGAGCTCCGTTCGACGATCGTTTAGAGAACAAAGTCGTCGAGCGCCGTTCGACGATCGTTGACCGGAAGAGATAGTTCATACTATCTGAGAGACACTGAACTCAGTTCGACGATTTCTGAAATCGTCGATCTCCGTTCGACGATCTTGGGGCAAATCGTCGAGCGCAGTTCAGAGACCAGAAATACACTCTAGATACTAAGAAAAATCAGAATGTTTGCCTAGTCTTGGTCAATTTTTAAGATTTCAAAATCTTGGATATTATTTAAGACTTCCTCCATCTAACATTCCTAACTGATTTAGGAAGAAGGTGTGTTTCTTTTCATCCAATGGCTTGGTGAAAATATCTCCCCTTTGTAGATCAGTTGGGATATAGTGTAGTTCAATTTTATTCTTTTTCAACATTATCACTTAAGAAATGATGCCTAATCTCTATGTGTTTTGTCCTACTATGGAGGACTGGATTTTGAGCTATAGAAATAGCACAGGTGTTGTCACAAAAGATTTTAGACTTCTCTAAGTTGTAGCCATAGTCTAGGAGTTGGTTTTGAATCCACAAGATTTGTGAACAACAACTGCCTGCAGCCATATATTCAGCTTCTGCAGTTGAAGTTGACATAGATGTTTGTTTCTTACAAAACCAAGAGACAAGTCTGTCACCAAGGAACTGACAAGTTCCACTGGTGCTTTTCGTGTCAATTCTGCATCCAGCATAATCAGCATCAGAGAATCCAGCTAAATCAAATGCTGAATCTTTTGGATACCAGAGACCTAGATTTGGACAACTTTTAACATACCTGAGAATTTTCTTTACTAGTGTTAGGTGTGACTCTCTAGGGCTTACTTGGAACCTAGCACATATACATGTAGCAAACATTATATCTGGTCTACCTGCTGTAAGGTACAGTAAAGAGCCAATAATTGCTCTATATGTTGTCTGATCAACAGGTTTCCCATGTTCATCAGCATCCAATACAACATTAGTAGGCATGGGTGTCTTCATACAAGATGCTTCAGACATGCCAAATTTCTTAACCAATTCATTTGCATACTTGGTTTGAGAAATGAAGATGCCTTCAGCATGCTGTTTGACTTGCAATCCTAGGAAGAAGGATAGCTCACCCATGCTACTCATCTCAAATTTAGAATGCATTAGGTTGGAAAACCTTCTGCACCATTTGGAGTCAGTAGAACCAAAAATAATATCATCTACATAAATTTGTACTAGTAGGGTATGGGACTTATGGTTTCCAATGAAAAGAGTTTGGTCTACTCTACCCCTTATAAAACCATTTTCCAAGAGAAAGCATGCTAGGGTCTCATAGCATGCTCTAGGAGCTTGCTTGAGACCATATAATGCTTTGTTCAGTCTAAAAACATAATCAGGAAAAGTAGGAGAGATAAAACCTGGAGGTTGTCTGACATAAACTTCCTCTTTGATGTCTCCATTTAGAAATGCACTTTTGACATCCATCTGATATACCTTGAAGCCTTTGTGTGCTGCATAAGCTATAAATATTCTGATGGCTTCTAATCTTGCAACAGGTGCAAAAATCTGGTCGTAGTCCATTCCTTCTTCTTGAGAGTATCCCTGAGCAACTAGCCTTGCCTTGTTTCTTACAATTACTCCTTGATCATCCAATTTGTTTCTGAATACCCATTTTGTTCCAACAATGGAATGATCCTTAGGCTTTGGCACTAGTTCCCATACTTTGTTCCTCTCAAATTGATGCAACTCCTCTTGCATTGCAATGATCCAGTGTGGATCTTGCTCTGCATCTTGAATGGACTGAGGTTCAATTTGAGATAGAAAGCAGGTGTGCAACAGGTTTTGGTTGACCTGATTTCTGGTTTGCACACCAGCTGAGATTTCTCCAATTTTTTGGGAAATTGGATGGTCTCTTGATGTTACTAAATCAACAGGGGGTGTTGATTGTTCACCAACCTGTGTTGTTGTTTCCTCTTGTGGTACAACAACTGGCTCTTCAAGTTGTTCTTCAATATGTTGAGCATTTTCTTCATCTCCACTGCTTTCATCCTCTTGAGTAACCTGTAACTTGTTCAAGTCTTCAACTAGAGAATGTTTCTGCAAAGGTTCTATGGTAGAAGAAATCTTCTCCTTGAAAGATATGTTAGATTCATCAAATGATATATGAACAGATTCCTCAATTTTTAAAGATGATTTATTATAGACCCTATAAGCCTTGCTGATCATGGAGTATCCCAGAAACACTCCTTCATCAGCTTTGACTTGAAATTTTGCTAAATATTTCTTGTCATTGTTATAAATGTAGCAAATACAACCAAAGACTCTAAAATAATCAACTTTAGGTTTCTTCCCTTTGAGTAATTCATAGGGAGTCTTTCCCTTTAGTTTATGTATCAGACTTCTATTCAGCACATAGTTGGAGGTGTTCACTGCCTCTGCCCAAAAGGATAGAGGTAGATGAGCATCTGACAATAATGTAGTGGCAGATTCAATAAGGGTTCTATTTTTCCTTTCAGCTACCCCATTTTGTTGAGGAGTTCTAGGAGCTGAGAAAGTATGCCTGATCCCTTCACTCTGACAAAACTCTTGCATAAGAAGAGAATCAAACTCTGTCCCATGATCACTTCTGATCAGGGCAATGTGAGTATTGAACTCAATCTGTATACATTTGAGAAACTCTGTCAGACACTTAAAGTTATCAGACTTCTTCCTTAGAAAGAACACCCAATTGAATCTAGAGAAGTCATCTACAGCTACTAAAGTGTAGGATTTCCCTCCTAGGCTTTGTACTGTGATGGGTACAAAAAGATCCATGTGTAACAGATACAATATCCTAGGTGAATCACTCTTATTAAGTGACTTAAAGCTGTTTTTAGTTTGCTTGCCTAATTGACAAGCCCTGCAGAGTCCTTCCTTCTTGTAGGGGCCAAAAGGTAGTCCTTTAATACGGTTGTCCTTGGATAGTCTAGCAATAGTTCTAAGGTTTAGGTGTCCTAGTCTCTTATGCCATAAAATATTTGGTCTACAGACAGAATTAAACAAGCAGATATCTACATCAGTTGAAAGAAAATCTAATAGATAGATGTTACCTTTCCTTTTACCTGTCAACACAGTTGTGTTGTCCTCTGACTTGATTTTGCATAAGGCTTTGCTGAAGGTCACCTGGTAGCCTTCATCACACAGCTGACTGATGCTAATTAGGTTGTGCTTCAGTCCTTCCACATAAGCTACCTTCTTGAAAGTTACTGATCCAATCTGGACTGCACCATATCCTTTTGTCTGTCGAAAGTTTGAATCACCAAAGATAACTTTGGGTCCAAGCTTGGCTCTAAAGGAAGTTAGGTTATCCTTGTTCCCTGTCATGTGCTTAGAGCACCCACTATCCAAATACCATTGCTGGTTAGATGTTGGACAGGTCTTCACCTGCACAAAAGACAATTCATTTGTTTTTGACCCAGTTTACCTTGGGACTAGGTTGATAACCTTTAAATTCTGAAATGAAAGACATCCCAGGTTGACTCTTATATCCTTCAGGATGATATCTCCTTGGAGGTATAATCCATTCAGTATAAGGGTTAAAGATTTGGGATGAAGGACCCTTAGGATTCAATTTTGATTTGCCTTTGAAAAAATTTCCAGAGCTCTGACCTCTGTTCGACGATCTTGGAGCTGCGTTCGATGATCTTGGGTCAGATCGTCGAGCTCCGTTCGACGGTCGACTATGGCTGAGGTCAGGTATTTGAGATCGTAGACCTGCGTTCGACGACTTTGGCTGAGATCGTCGATCTGCGTTCGACGATTTTGCCTGAGATCGTCGAGCTGCGTTCGGCGATCGTCGATCTTCATTCGGCGATCGTCGATCTCCGTTCGACGATTTCTGCTGGGACTTAGTTTTCTGAGGCAGATCAGAATTTTTCCTAGCAACCTCTACAACTCCCTTTCCTTTGTCAGAAATGAATTTGATTGGAGTTAGGACTATGGGTTGACTGGATGAAGCACCCAAGCCCAGTGTACTGTTGAATCTGGAGTTCACTGTGCTTGTGATGTCCATCAGCTTGATGCTTCTCCCATTAAGGGATTCTTCAAGCTTCTTGGCCTCAGAGAGCTTACTTTTCAGTGAAGCTATCTATTCCCTACAGCACTCCAACTCCTGAGAGAGTTTATGGTTTTCTGACTTTAAAGTATTGTGTTCAGATAATTGATTTCTGAGAGAGATAATTTCTTTCTCAGACTTTAGCAGGTCTAAACACAGTGCTTTAAATTCAGATTTAAAATCCTGTGAACTAAAATCAAAAGAACCAATTACCTGATCTTCTTCAGGTTGAGTCTCTGAGTCTGACTCTGACTCCTCTTCTTCTGTATTGTGCTGTGAGGCATTGATTGCCATCATGCAGAACTCTTTTTCTTCTGCATCATCCTCATCATCACTGGAGCTGGATGAGGCTTCTGACTCCTCTTCAGTCTCACTCCAGGATTCAGCAACAAACCCTTTTCTTGTATGTTTGTTTTTGCTTGATGAGGGTTTGCCATTGCCATTCCTCTTGGAGTCTTTCTCCTTTCTTCTTTCTTTCCTGTCCCTTCTGTCCTTGTTCTTGTTCTCTGGACAGTCAGGAACTATGTGCCCTGATTTTCTGCAACCAAAGCAAATAATATCTTTATTATTGTTAATGGACTTGTCAAACCTTGGCTTATCCTGCTCCTTGTATGATCTCCTTCTGAAGTCCTTTCTGGCCATCTTGTAGAATCTCTTGGCCAGCAAACTGAGTAGTTCATCATTGCCTGTGGCTTTGTCTTCAGGCAGATCTTCAGTTGCCTTGAAGGCTATGGTCTTCTCTTTTCTTGTGGCTGGTGAGGCAGCCTTCTGTTCTTCCTCTCTATTTTTGATGAGTAACTCATAGGATTTGAGCTTACCCAATAGAGCTTCAGTAGTGATCTCATTCAGACTTCTGGCATCTTTAATTGGCCAGATTCTTGAATCCCAAGTGCTAGGGAAGCACATTAAGATCTTGTCATTAAGCTCTGTTAGAGAGATCTCCTTGTCCAATGTCCTGAGTTCACTAACAATTAGACTTAGCCTGTTGTACATGTCTCCCACTGACTCAGTTTCTCCCTTCTTGAAATTCTCATATTGAGAGATGAGATGGGATCTCCTATCCTTTCTCTCATCAGCTGAGCCTGAGACTATTTCTGAGAGTTTGTCCCAAATTTCCTTTGCTGAATTGCATTTAGCCACCTTTTGAAATATGTCATCAGACATTGTCTGGGCCAAGATGTTCATAGCCTTGGCATCAGCTACCTTCCATCTCTTGATATCAGCATCTGTTCCTGATGGAGGTGGAACAACATTTGTACTTGTATTCTCTGGGGGTCTTGGACACACTGTCAAAACAGTGTTAAAAATATCTTCATCAATAGAATTCATGTACAGTCTGATCCTTGCTTTTCAATGTGCAAACTTGGATAGATTGCACACTGGAGGTCTGGTGCTAGCATAATCTTTGTTTTGGGCCATGATTTGTGAAAGCAAATCTAAAAATAAAATACAAAAGAAAAACAGATCTAACTTGGGATCTTTGGGTTCAGGTGTTAGCCTGTACAACCAATCAGGTGTGGTATGTTTAACCAACCTGGCTCTGATACCAATTGAAAGTGCAGCTAGATCTGATATACTCTAGAGGGGGGTGAATAGAGTATATGGTTCTTTGAAACTTTTTACAACAATTGTTGTAATAGGAGTGAGCAGGGAAACAATAATAAATCTAATCACAGAACTAAGTTAAAAAAAGCTAATCACAGAAAAATCAAGGCCAGAAACAAAAATAAAGATAAGCAAAACCAGAAGACACAAGGAAATATAGTGGTTCCCCTAAACTTGGGTACATCCACTCTTCTACCACCCTAGGTAGGAATCCACTGCAGGATGAGTTGATCAGGTGTCCTGGGCACCAATGAGCTTTTGATAAGGTGCTCAAAAACCAAAGCAGATTTTTTGATCAGGTGTCTTGCCACCAATGAGCTTTTGACAAGGTGCTCAAAAACCAAGCTCAAACTTTTGAAGGGAGCTTGAGAAACCCTTTACAGAGAGGGGGTGAGAGAGTGATGGAAGTCTTCTCTTTCTCAAACAACTGAGAAGACTATGTGGATTGATGTTGTCAAAGCTCCCCCTGAATCCTTGAGATCTTCAGGAAGAAAAGCTTTGCTGAGGGTGATAGGCCTTCAAAGATTGAACTCCAGCAATAGATGATTTCAGCAATAGCTGAAATGTTGAATGTCTGGAGTCTGGAAATATGTTGGCCTTGAACACTTTGAAAACTAAAGAGATCTGAAGATTTCTGAAAAAAGGTTGATCTCCTTGGATGAGTGTTCTTGGGAATTCTTTTGAGACAAAATATTTGTGTATGTATCTCTGTAATCTCTGTCTCTCTGTATTCTATTAGAGACTCAAAAAATTCTATCTTTTATTCTCTGGTACAGAATAGAATAACATTCTCTGTCAAGTATAGCCGTTAGCCTGCATTAATTGCATCCTTAATTGCAAAAACTCTTCTGGAGGAAAGTCAATAGAAATATTCCTTGAAAAATCCCTTGAAACTTGGTCCAGAAATGAATGAAAATGGCTAGGAAATCTCTGAATTAATTGCAGAATAACTCCTTAACTGATTTGAATTTGAATCTAGAAACATCCTTGAAGTTATCTGAAATCGTCGAACTGAGCTCTGCTATCGTCGAACTGAGCGCAGCGATCTGGAAATATACAGCAGCAAAATATCGTCGATCTGAGATCAAAGATTGTCGAACTGAGCTCAGAGATAAAGATCCAAAGCAGAGTCAAAATCGTCGACCTGAGCTCACCGATCTTTGAACGGAGTTCGACGATATAATGAAGTTGAGCTCAGCGATCGTCGAAAGGAGTTCGACGATCTGTCGAAGTTGAGCTAGACGATCGTCGATCGGAGTTCGACGAATCGTCGTGCTGAGCTCGACGATATGACTTAGTCTCCAAACAAAAAATCCCGGTCTTGAGGGCAGCTTCCAAACCTAGACTTCTAACCCTTATACTCAATTCTAATTGACCTATTAAGCTATACAGGAGGTCAAGCATTGTTTCCTAGAGACATAGTGATCCTGACCCAAATTAGTAATAGGGTGTTCCAACAGAACTTTTATATGATGATTTACTGTATTGTTAAATTGATCCTTAACTTATATGTTTGTATGAGAATTCATATAAGTTGAGTTACCTTCTTGTTGTATAACCATATTTGTATATTGTTGTTGATAGTAGAAATTCTAGCATAGTTGATATAGTTACCTGTTGTACCTTGCTAGATACTCTGATGTTGATTAGTCTTATACCATCTGCTTGTACTTATTGTTGATATATATTTATTATACTTTCTTCTACATCCCACTCTGTGCCTAAGAGCCGTCGGGGTGAGAGGATGTGATAGACACTTACTTTTTTTGACTAACGGTTGCTATGACTAGCATTTTAGGATGACACCCAGCGGATGGATCTGCAATAAGAGCAGGTTTTGCAGGTGGGAAGCTAGGACAGGGTGACAGGGCCTGACGTCACGTTACCATCGCTACCATAGGTTGCAGCTGCGAGTCTTTGAGAGATTCAAATTATATCCCTTTGGGCAATCTTTATGTAATCTGATATTGTAAAAGCCTGTTGATGATTCTTTTTATTGATATACTAGTTGGACATTTTATACTTATGTGGATTTGACTTCTATTTATATTATTTATGATGGGTTGGCATGGATGATATTGATCTTAGTCGGCAGGATAAGCATCTTGTAGTATCGGTCTACCCGTGTATCAGCATTACCGCAAGGCAGCTATTCTGTGCAAAAGACACCCCTTGGTCATGTCTTATGTTCCGGTGGGGGGGGGGGATCTACAAATGGTATCAGCTTTCAATGATCCTCCACTAAACAAGTCATTTAACAATTGTGCCACCCCTGTTTGTTTGGTCAGTTTATGGACATACTGACATAGAGGAAGTAGTGGTGTGCCGATGTGTAATTCACACTAACTATGTCTAGTGGTTATCCTACGATTAGACAACCTAACCTTAGGTTTGTACCTTTATGTGTAGATTCCGGAGCGTGTAGAGCCAGTAGGGGCACTCCCACCCCATCCGTCCCTACCCAGTTCCAGCAGTTGTAGTTGCGACAAACACTTACAGCAATCTTAGATGCCTTCAGGTCTCAACAAGCCCTGGTGCAGCAATAGGCCCCAAGCTTGCAAAATCACCTAAGGAAGGCTCTTTTATTTATAGCGGGAGTGAACCTAGCAGAGATAGTGGATACAATTAAACGGTTAGAGGCGGACCACTTGAGAGTCCATGCCGGTGGTAAGAGACCAGCCGAGGGAGAAATGGGAGAAGGCCCAGCTATAGAAGGAGGTAGGATAATAAAGGCAGAGAAAATGAAAGAGGCGGTGGTTGCTCCCGTCAGAATTTTAGGATGGAATGTCCATCCCTGTAGCCAGCACCACCCCGACCTCAACAAGTGTATCTGCAACCTAGAGAACCGTACAATTGAGTTTGCTTCCTTGTAACCAGCCGGGCCATATCCGACCTCACTGCTCGCAGCTAGGTTGGAATGCTCCCCTTGCTTTTCCTCCGGTAGCTCGGCGAGGGCAAAAACAAGTTCATGGTCAGGGATGAAGACCACGAGGAAGGAATCCCGGACCTGCTCAGGAGCATATATTTGCTCTAGATATGGAGCAGGAGCGGAATCCTCAGGACGTAATTGCAGGTAAGTTGTGATTTGTCCAATATATTTTACGCATTCGTTCTTAATTTTCCTAAGCCATGCTAGGACTCTAATTTTGAGTTTTATAATTGATACTTAAACACCATGATGGTTAAGTGATAAACCAGCTCACACCCTATTCGATATCGGAGACACACACTCATTTTTGTCGGCAGACCTTATTAAGACCTAGAAGTAGTGCAATACTTCACTGGTATATCTCAGAGAGTATGTCTTCTGGAAGGATTCGAGATGACTTCGTCTTCAAGTGTGACTTGGAAGTATGTATTGGAGGAAAGATTTTTGAAACCTCTGCAATGGTGCTGGGAATGCCAAAATTTGACCTCAATCCGGGCAAGATGTGGTTGGATTGGCACCACGACAGGATTGATTGTGCAGAGAAACAAATCACTTTGAGACACAAAGACTCTGTTGTCATCTTCTAAGGTATTAGATTCTCACCTAGTATATTATTGTCTTCTATTCAAAATAATAAGGCCTATGTACAGGGAGATGAAGTCTTCGACATAAGCTTTGAGATGAAGAAGGAAGGGGGTAGCATAGCAGATGTGCCAGTAGTTCAAGACCTTCCATACATGTTTTCAAAGAAGTTTCTGTTGGGTACATTGGTTAAATGTACCTGATTTGAAGAAGCCTCACCCAACTCAATGATATACATCATAATGTATTTGATGTATGTTGAGCTTACTTGTGCAGGTTAAGTAATCACTGGACTGAAGCAAAAAGTTTCTAAGTCCATGTGTCGACACCCAGAGGGAAAGTGTCGACACTTAAGAAGACTTGTGTCGACACCCAGACAAGCAGTGTCGACACTTGGAGTCATTGTGTCGACACCTGGGATGCAGAGTCGACACCAGACAGTAAGTGTCGACACTTGGAGCTGTGTCGACACTCAGTGAAGAAAAGTGCAGATAGAAAGTGTCGACACAAGGAGCTGTGTCGACACCCAGTGAAGCTGTGTCTACACTAGAAAGTGTCGACACTTGGAGCTGTGTCGACACTCAGCAAAAGTCTGCAGAGACTAAGTTAAAGTGTCGACACCCAGAACAATGTGTCGACACTCAACAGAAGAGTCAGCACTTGAAGAAAGTGTCGACACCAAGAACAAAGTGTCGACACTCATCAGAAGAGTCAACATTTGAAGTAAGTGTCGACACCCAGAGCAATGTGTCAACACTCAGCTAAAGACTCTACACTTGAAGAAAGTGTCGACACATGGAGCTGTGTCGACACTTAGCAGATAACAGAATTATCAACAAAATATTCTAAGTACAAGTGTCGACACTAAGGGAATGTGTCGACACTCAGCTGAAGTCTCGACAGAAGAATCAAGTGTCGACACAAGGAGCTGTGTCGACACTCAGCAAGTATCAACATAGAAGACTATGTGTCGACACCAAGAAGAAGTGTCGACACTTAACAGATTCAACACAAGAAGGTGTGTCGACACAAAGGAGATGTGACGACACTTAGAAGAATTCAGCAAAAGCTAGAAGATCAAGTACTTGTGTCGACACTCAATTTCAGTGTCGACACATGCAGAAGAAATTGTGTCGAGACATACAAGAAGTTGTGTCGACACCTTGTAGACTTGTGTCGACACTTACACAACTGATGTCGACACTTGGTCTATAAGTGTCGACACTTAAAGACAGAAAGTCTCGACACTATCAGACAGTTAGAGATTTTCAAGAATTGACTGGATGACTTGACAGCTGCCGTTCCAGCCGGTCTACAGCACCTGTCAGAGATGTCAGAAGATAGTTATGAACCGGACCAGCCGGTTACCATGAAGAAGGCCTATAAATAGGCTCATACAGTTTACAAAAACTGTTGATCAGATTATTGTTGAACAAGTTATTAATGTGGTTCACAGAATTATTGATCAAGTATCAAATCAAGAAGATCTAGCTGTGCAGATCTAAGAAGTTAGAGAGAGAGGGCTCCATCCAAGAAATCAGCCGTTGGAACTAGGCTGAGAAGAAGGGTTCAGATATATTCTGGATCTTAAGAAGCAGAGGTCAAGGATCAACTACAGAAGGAGACAATCTTATTCAGTTCTACTTTCAAGAAGCTTTGAAGAAAGCTAAGTCAGATTGTATCCAGCTGAGTTCTTCCAAGAACTCATCAAGAAACTCTCAACTCCCCTCTCTTGTTTCTGAGGTGTTGAGTTAATATTTGTAAATCATTTATATCTTGTAGGATCCTTTGGATCTGAGTGAATTGTAAGCCTGTAATTATAAAGGCTGAGGGTAGGGCTTGAGAGCCTGAGTGTAGGAGATTGAAATCTCTGAGTGTAGGCCTTGTTGGCTGAGTGTAGGCCTGGATTGGCTGAGTGTAGGCCTTTATGGCTGAGTGTAGGCTTTGGGAAAACCTGAGTTGTAGGGCCTTGGGCCTGAGGTGTAGGATCCAATTTGGGTTCTGAGACAGTGGTGAAGTTTGGCCGAATCTAGTACACTGCTAGATAGGCGAAGGGGGAAAGTGGATGTACCCATATCATGGGGAACCACTATAAAACACTGTGTCAGCTGTGCTGTGATTGTTGCTGTGTATGTTGTGTGTTTGCTGTGATAGATTAGTTAGAAATCTGTGATATTAACTGTTTGCTGCCAGTAAAGTTCAAAAAGGATTAGGTCACCTATTCACCCCCCCCCCCCACCCTCTAGGTGTTTAGGTACCATATCTTTCAAGTGGTATCAGAGCCAGGTTCCTCAAAACAAGGACTAACAGTCTGAGGAGATCCTGAGTGGCAGATTCAGTCAAAGTCAAAATACAGATTCAAGAAAATCAAGAACCATGGGTTCCTCTGAAAATCACAAGGAATTGGGTTTCATGAAATTGCCCATATGCAGGAAAGAGATCTTTGGGATCTGGAAGGAAAGGGTAAGGCTGTTTATGGAAGCCTCTGACCCTAGAATTTACATCACAGTAAAGAAAGGGCCTTATGTGCCCATGAAGATATCTGTTCTAGATGCAAATCAGAGAACTCCAAAGGATTTCTCTGAAATGACTAAGGATGAGATTGTCCTAGCCACCATGGACAAGAGGGCACAAAACATTATAGTGAGTGCCATAGATGATGCAACATTTCAGAATCTTATACACTGTAAGACAGCCAAAGAGATGTGGGACACTCTTATAGTGTATATGGAAGGATCTGAAGAAGTTAGACAAGATAGAAAATCCTTGCTAAATCAGGAGTATGAGAGTTTTAGACAAGGTAAGGGTGATAACATAACTGAGTGCTATAAGAAGTTCTACATAATAGTGAATGAACTCATGTCTTATAGAAGAGAGTTCAGTAACTATGAACTAAATGATAAGTTCCTAAGGTCCCTAACCAAAGATTGGGACACCAAGATCTGTGGCATAAGAGAAATGGCTAAGTTGGGGGAAATTTCTCCTCCCACACTGTTTGGCAAGCTATTGTCTTATGAAATGCAGTTAACAGTGAGAAAAGAGGAGGAGAAATCAACAAGAACTGAACACAAGGAAAGATCAGTAGCCTTCAAGTTAGAAGCCTCCAGAAAGTGCAGGAATAAGTCACCAACTCCACCTCCAAAGATTGCTGAATCAGAGTCAGATGAATCAGTTAGCACAAGGTCTTAAAGCAGTGAAAGTGATGAAGACTTTGCTGCCTTCACTAGACACTTTCAGAAATTCTTAAAGAAAAAACAATGGAGGTCTAGGCCATCTACATCACAGGGAAAGGAAGACTCTTATCAGAAAAAGAAGTCTTCAAAGAAAGACAAGAGGACTAAGTCTAGCAAAGCAACTGGTTCAAAAATAGTGTGCTATTGCTGCAATAGACAAGGTCATGTGATAGCAGATTGTCCTGAGAAGAGAAAGGAGTCAAGTGACAGAAAGAAGACTCATTTTAAAGGCAAGAAAGGAAAGTCTTTTGTAGCCAAGAAGGAGAAGACTCTATCAGATATCTCTTCTTCAGAAACTGAGTCTGAAGCTGAGGCTTACATAGGGTTGTTTGCTAAAGAAGAAGAAGAAAAATTCATGCAGATCATGGAGTCTATTTATGAACAAGAAGACAGTCATTGCCAAGGGCCAATGGATTTGACAGAGAGTTCCAAAATCCTAGAGCAGCCAGGACCCAGTAAGGTACAAGGTTCAAGTTCAAGTTCAGTTTCTTGTTCTAGTTCAGATTCAGATTCTTCTTCATCAAGTGATGAGAATGTATTTGAGTCTGAGGATGATATTCACTAGCTTATAGATGAATATAAAGTGCTGTTGCAAGCTTACAAGAAAAGCAAGTCCCTTGCCAAAAGTTAGGCAAAGGAAATTGCTGATCTTAAAGCTGCTGCAACAGATTCTGAGGAGCAATTTGATCAAAAGCTTAATGAGATAGCCAGGCTGAAACTCATTACAGTGATTCAGATGGGGACTATCACCTTTAAGAATGATCAAATCAAGAGTCTGGAGATAAATCTTCAGAAAGAGAGAGAGCTTGTTGCTAGGTTTTCTAAACCTAAGTCAGTGCTACCTTTAATTGATGAATTTGTTCATCATAAAGGCAAGGCTGGACTGGGCTTTATTAGACCTGCAGGGACTGAGCAGTCCAAGTCTAAGTCCAAGGGCAAAGCCCCAACATTCAACAAGTCTACTGTAAATAAGAAAGCAAAGACTGTACCTAAGCAAAGGTACAACAAGTTTGAATGTTGGTGCTGTGGCAAAGTTGGCCACTTTGCAGTGGACTGTTGGCACAATGTGAGTGCCAAAGTGAGTTCCAAACTACCTGTTGGAAAGCTAGTAGGTAGCTTTGTCAGATTGCAAACTAACAAGTACCAAGGACCCAAGAATACTTTGGGTTCTAAGGTTCATTAATTTGTTTTGCAGGTGAGTCCAAGTGGCCATACCCCAACATGGTACTTGGACAGTGGATGTTCCAGACATATGACTGGAATTAGGGGACTACTGAAGGACTACATTCCAATCAAAAATGGTCCTAAAGTGACCTTTGGTGGTTCTGAAAAAGGAATCATCAAAGGGTTTGGTAACATATCTAGTCACTTAGTTACCATTACTCAAGTGGCTTATGTTAAAGGGTTGAAACACAACCTAATAAGTATAAGTCAATTAAGTGATGTATGGTATGACATCTCATTTGTTAAAAATGGTTGTCATATCAAGAGGTCAAGTGATCAAGAGATCATTTTGACAGGATATAGGAAAAGAAATGTCTACTGCCTAGACATTATGGTTGAGAACAATGGTTCTCCAGTTTGTCTTGTAGCTGATGAGACAGTCTCTCATTGTGTCAAATGACACAAGAGGCTTGCCCATCTTAACTACAAGACTATTAGCAAACTCTTTAGTAAAGAGTTAGTGAGGAATGGTCCTCAAGTTACGTGTGTTAAAGATGGTATTTGCTCAGCTTGTCAAAAGGGCAAGCAGACTAAATCCACCTTTAGAAGCATAGAAAACAAAGATGCTGTGAGGTGTTTATACCTCTTGCATATGGATCTCTTTGGTCCAATGCCAGTTCACAGCTTAGGTAGGAAGGTCTATACCTTTGTAGTTGTTGATGACTACTCAAGGTTTTCCTGGGTGTTCTTCTTAAGACAGAAATCTGAAACACCTAGTGTCTTCCTTAGCTTTGTCAAGCAAATTCAGAATGAACTAAACTGTACAGTGGTCAAAATTAGAAGTGACCATGGTACTGAGTTTCAGCCTGATAGCATGACAAAACTATGTGAAGACTTTGGGATATTTCAAGAGTTTTCTTCACCTAGAACACCTCAGCAAAATGGCATTGCTGAGAGGAAGAATAGGACCTTGATAGAGGCTGGTAGGACCCTACTAAGTGATACATCACTGCTAGAGTATTTCTGGGCTGAAGCAGTTAACACTGCATGCCATGTTATAAATTGGGCTACCATCACTAAAGGGCTAAATAAGACCATCTATGAAGTTGTGAAAGGCAGGAAACCAAACCTATTCTATTTCAGGATCTTTGGTTGCAAATGCTTCATACTTAACAATGGGAAGTCTTACTTAACTAAGTTTGCTGCCAAGTCCCAAGAGGGAATTTTTGTTGGGTACAGCAACAACAGTAAGGCTTATAGAGTCTACAACTTGACTACACAAGTTGTAGAAGAATCTGTGCATGTAGTTTTTGATGAGACTAAACTTATTAACAATGAGTTGTCTAGTAGTGTATACAGCCCCACAGGTTTAACACAGAAGATGGACAAGCTTGCTATAGAAGAATACAGTGGCTATTGTCCAGGGGGAGAACTACATGTACCAGTTACTGATGAAGTTCAAGGTATACAGCATAATGGAGATGCTGAAGAGGTTCAACCGGAAGTTAGGATGCCTCCAGCCAATAGGCATCTTAGAGATCATCCAGTAGAGCAGATTATTGGAGATCCAAGACAAGGAGTACAAACAAGTAGTAAAAACCAGAATGCTGCTATCTTCTCCAGTTTTCTATCTCAAGTTGAACGTAAGAAATTTGAAGAAGCAATACAAGATCCACAATGGACTGAAGCAATACAAGAAGAGCTTAATCAGTTCAAGAGATGCAAGGTCTGGGAACTTGTTCCTACACCTAAAGACCACAATGTAATAGGAACAAAGTGGATCTACAGGAATAAGATGGATGAACAAGGGGTCATCATTAAGAATAAAGCAAGACTGGTTGCTAAGGGATATAGGCAAGAAGAAGGTATTGACTTTGATCAAACTTTTGCTCCAGTATCCAGACTGGAAGCCATAAGGATGTTCTTGGCCTATGAAACCTATCAAGGATTCAAGGTTTACCAGATGGATGTCAAGTCAGCATTCTTAAATGGTAATCTTAAGGAAGAAGTCTATGTGGAACAGCCTTCAGGTTTTGTTGATCCAACTCTACCTCATCATGTCTATAGACTTAGGAAAGCTTTATATGGGTTAAAGCAAGCTCCTAGAGCTTGGTATGAAACTCTATCTAGTTTCCTCATTGAGAACAAGTTTTCAAGGGGAAAATAGATAAGACTCTATTTCTTAGGGAATCTAGAGGCAAAGTTATACTAGTCCAAATATATGTAGATGACATTATATTTGGGTCTACTGAAAGTAGCCTTTGCAAAAAGTTTGCAAAGCTTATGCAAAGTCAGTTTGAGATGAGTAGTATGGGAGAGCTGAAGTTTTTCTTAGGTCTCCAAGTTAAACAGACTGAAAGTGGTTTATCCATATGTCAGTCCAAGTTCACCCTAGAACTCATAAGGAAGTATGGTATGGATTCATCCAGTACCATGAAAACTATTATGGGGTCATGTATGTCTCCCAGCAAGGATGATGCAGGAAAACCTGTAGATGAAATCTTGTATAGAGGGATAGTTGGCTCCCTATTATACTTGACTGCTAGTAGACCAGACATCATGTATGCTACATGTGTTTGTGCAAGGTATCAAGCCTGACCTAAAGAGTCTCATTTGACTGCAGTCAAAAGAATATTGAGATATCTAAAGGGCACTCCCTTTCTAGGCCTCTGGTACCCTAAGAATGGAGATTTTGATCTAACAGGTTATTCAGATGCAGACTTTGCAGGATGCAAAGAAGATAGAAAAAGCACTACTGGAACCTGTCAATTCCTAGGTGGGAGACTAATTTCATGGAGTAGCAAAAAGCAAACCAGTGTGGCTATCTCCACAGATGAGTCAGAGTATGTGGCTGCAGGAAGTTGCTGTGCTCAACTTCTGTGGATACAACATCAGCTAGAGGACTATGGATTTCAGGTAAGTAGAAATCCACTTTTCTGTGATTCTACAAGTGCTATTTCAATAGCTAATAACCCTGTATCTCATAGTAGAACAAAACATATTGAAATTAAATATCATTTTCTTAGGGAGCATGTAGAAAGAGAAGATATTTCACTTGAATATGTTAATACTGATAACCAATTAGCTGATATGTATACTAAGCCCCTAGAAGAAGCTAAGTTCAATAGATTCAAAATTGAACTAGGAATGATAAACTTAGACTAAGTTTACAGTATTGAAATTGGCTAAGTAAAAAGGTGTCGACACATAGACAAGTATATGTCGACACAGAATAGTAGTGTCGACACTTCAGGAAAAAGTTGTTGACACATATAGAAAGTTGGTGTCGACACTTCAGAATGTTAGTGTCGACACATGTCAAGTAGGTGTCAACACATCCAAAATGGTGTCGACACTTAAGTTTTACTCAGAATTTTCTAAGTAAAGTCTCGACTATTAGTCGAGTAGAGTGGTGTCGACACATAAACATGTGTCGACACATAAAATCTATTGACTAAACTTGTGTCGACACATGTGTGTCGAGACATTATAAGTCAGTGTCGACACTTATTGCCAGTGTCGACACATTTTAAGTTAGCTGTCCCGCCTGTTCATCTTCAAAATCAGAAAGGTATAAATAGGGTTCTGTCTTTGATAGTCGACACGCTTTCAAAATTTCGAGACCAAAACTACTGTGTCGACACCTCTCTTCTCACAAGACAAATTCTACAAACCCTAATGGCGCCTAAGCTAGAGGAGAATGTTAACGAAGGATATGAGCTGGTGCGCGGTGCGTTTGAAGAAGCAGATCAAGAAATCCAGGCGGTAGTAACCCTAGTCTCCGATTCTGGATTAGAATACTTAGTTTCTGAACCTACAAAGATTTGGAAGAAGGAGGTGCTTGAATTCCTTAATGGAGCTCAGGTAGATGAATCTGGATACAGAATCAAATCCAGAGTTCATGGAACTAAGGTCAAGGTATCACCAAAGAGCTTGAGGAAGGTGCTCCAGCTACCAAACACTCAAGATGAAGAAGAAATTACTGCATCCAAGTCCAGGGAAGCTCTAACCTGGTGTGGACTTGATCCAAGATGAAGCTGGTCTCTGTGTTTAACAGAAAAGGCATGAATAATCAAGGAAAATTCATGTTTGAGATTGTTGGTAAGGTCTTACTCAGCAAGCCTGGAGGGCATGACAGAGTGTCTGCCTATATGTTTGGAATCATGACAAGGATAATCTTCACTCTGAAAACAGACTGGTCTATAGTGGTTTATGAGAAGATTAAGGAGAGCTTGAAGAAGCCCAATCTGGGCAGAATCATTAGTCTATACCTAGCTGGTGTGATACCCGAGGTAATGAGTACTGCTGCAGGAAGCAAGATAAATCATATGAGGAAGATGGATCTAAGGATCTTTTCTAGATGGGACAGGGTGTTGTCCAAGGAAATGCCAACCCCAGAGAAGACAGTTACTGAGAAAGATACTCCTCCAAAGAAGAAAAGGAAAACTGCTCCAGTGGCACAAGAGTCCACCAGTAGTTCTGACAGTGAAGAACAGGTTGTCTTCACTCCTGATGACAATGAGGAAGAGCCTGCAGTGAAATCTCCTGCTCCTCAAGCTGATGCTGAGATCCAGGGGGAGCTACCACAAGCAAGCCCAATTCACAAGGATCAAAGCCAGGGGGAGCTTCCAGTTGTAGAAGAACCCTCTACACTGGAAAGTGAACAAGCCACCACCATCATACTAGAGGTACTCACTGACCTAAATACTTTAGAATTTCTTATAGAAGATGCTGATTTGTCTGATGTATATCAGACTCAGCTGGATAGTCAAGAACCAGATGCTGTTAAAGAAGACACATCTGCTGTACAAGAAGTGGTTCCTGATTCAGTGGTTGAAGAGCAAAGACTGTCTCCAGCTCCTTCACCACAAGAATACACAATGGAAGACTTGTTCCTAAATCTAGACCAACAAGATTTTGACATGGACAAGGATGCTGCTGAAAACGATAATGCTGCTGTTGAGGGGGAGAAAATGCAAGTTCTGGAAGTGCTTGTGAGTCAAGAAACTGAGAAGGCACCTGAAGTGCAGAAAGATAAGCCTCAAAGCCCTAAGGAGAGGGTTGACATTGCCAGCTCCTCAGCTTCTGAGGATGAGGATGCAGCAAGGGCAAGGAAAAAGAAAATCTATGTATTCAAGAGAAGGAGCCAAAGTTACAAGAAGGCTCTCCAAATAGTTGCCCCACAGTCTATTGTTCAACAAGCCCCAGCTTTTGATTATAGTGCACTGATGGTGGCAATGCAAATCAAGTTGGATGAGCAAAGATAGGTCATAGAGAAATATGTAGATGAAGGGCAAAAGTCACTCCAGTTTAATCTTGCCCAAGATATAAAATCTATAAGGTTTGAAATGAACCTTAACAAGAAGGAGATGACTGAATGTTTTCACAAAGGTGGAAATGCAGTGGTGTATTTGGCAACACACCAGGAAAAGATTAAAGCACAGGTTGATGACATAGCTATGAAGCAAGGATATGTCCTTGAAAACCAACTCAGAATGAATGACAATTTAACACAATCTCATAATACTATTGTCACTGAGTTAAAGAACAAGGCTGCTGAACCCTCTACTTCATCTGCTGCTACTAAAGCTGAATTTGACAAGGTATTTCAAGAAGAAATCAAAGCTGTAAAGACTGCAATTCAAGACTCCCAGAAGGCCATATCTGAACAACTTACAAAGCTCAAACCTTACTTTAAAGAAGGAATCAGATACTTGGATAGTCAAATCAGATTCCAGAAAGATGATGTCAGAGATCATATGGCTAGAGAAGTCATAAAGGGGGAGAGAGTTTTAGTCAAAGCTAGCTCTGATCATGCCAAATGGATATCTAATTCCATCAGAGCTACACTGGGCTATCCTCCACTTTGTGATGATGACAATGTGGCAGAATCTGGGATTCAGCATGCATATCTTGGAGGTGAGCAACCAGAGGCACCAGATTTTGAAATGGTGCATGCTGATGTACAGACCATGTACAGCCCATCTGGGGGCAAGTCTAATGTTATTCTGGATAAAATGGTTCAACCTATATCAGAAGCCATGCAAGAGGCATTGCAGAAAGAGGAAGAGACAAGGTTGTCCAAGAAGAGGTTTAGGGAACAAGCAGAACAAACGCCAGACTTTGAACAGTAGAGTCCTACCTCTAGAAACATAATATTAACTGCCTGGAAAGCTGCCAAGGACAACATTCAAGATAGGAACAAGTGGTTCTCTGAAGCTGAATGGAGAAAGCATGAAGCTAGACAGGAGGCCATTGTCCAGTATAGAAGGAAGGCAAAGATGGGAAAGCTACCTCCTACAGCTCAGGAGCCTAGCAAGTACTTTCCAAAGCCCTATCACTATTTTGAGAGGCAGAAGATCAAAGCTGAAGAGCTTACAAAGAAAGATCTAAAAGGCAAGAAGCCTGCTGATGCTGAAACTGCTGATGCCCCTGTCAAAGCTCAAGTTCAAGCTGGCAAAGGAATAGTTATCAAGGAACCTGACCAGAAATAGATTAAGAATTTACTTGAAGATTATTTTGTAATTTTTTGAATGTACAACATTTCTGTGAAACTACTGAAAATGTATAAAACAAATGTTAGAACACTATATGATCAATATATTTCATGTTTGTTCTATATGTCTATTTCTTATTTGTTCTGTGTTGATGTTTGTATATACAAGTGAAATTGATACATGTTATGTTTACCCTGCTGATTATAATCTTGCTTTACATCATTTTGTAATTTTAATTATGAATGGTGTATATCATTGACTAAGGGTTATGACTTCTCCAAATAGGGGGAGATTGTTGGGTACATTGGTTAAATGTACCTGATTTGAAGAAGCCTCACCCAACTCAATGATATACATCATAATGTATTTGATGTATGTTGAGCTTACTTGTGCAGGTTAAGTAATCACTGGACTGAAGCAAAAAGTTTCTAAGTCCATGTGTCGACACCTAGAGGGAAAGTGTCGACACTTAAGAAGACTTGTGTCGACACCCAGACAAGCAGTGTCGACACTTGGAGTTATTGTGTCGACACCTGGGATGCAGAGTCGACACCAGATAGTAAGTGTCGACACTTGGAGCTGTGTCGACACTCAGTGAAGAAAAGTGCAGATAAAAAGTGTCGACACAAGGAGCTGTGTCGACACACAGTGAAGCTGTGTCTACACCAGAAAGTGTCGACACTTGGAGCTGTGACGACACTCAGCAAAAGTCTGTAGAGACTAAGTTAAAGTGTCGACACCCAGAACAATGTGTCGACACTCAACAGAAGAGTCAGCACTTGAAGAAAGTGTCGACACCAAGAACAAAGTGTCGACACTCATCAGAAGAGTCAACATTTGAAGTAAGTGTCGACACCCAGAGCAATGTGTCAACACTCAGCTAAAGACTCTACACTTGAAGAAAGTGTCGACACATGGAGATGTGTCGACACTTAGCAGATAACAGAATTATCAACAAAATATTCTAAGTACAAGTGTCGACACTAAGGGAATATGTCGACACTCAGCTGAAGTCTCGACAGAAGAATCAAGTGTCGACACAAGGAGCTGTGTCGACACTCAGCAAGTATCAAAATAGAATACTATGTGTCGACACCAAGAAGAAGTGTCAACACTTAACAGATTCAACACAAGAAGGTGTGTCGACACAAAGGAGATGTGACGACACTTAGAAGAATTCAGCAAAAGCTAGAAGATCAAGTACTTGTGTCGACACTCAATTTCAGTGTCGACACATGCAGAAGAAATTGTGTCGAGACATACAAGAAGTTGTGTCGACACTTTGTAGACTTGTGTCGACACTTACACAACTGGTGTCGATACTTGGTCTATAAGTGTCGACACCTAAAGACAGAAAGTCTCGACACTATCAAACAGTTAGAGATTTTCAAGAATTGACTGGATGACTTGACAGCTGCCGTTCCAGCCGGTCTACAACACCTGTCAGAGTTGTTAGAAGACAGTTATGAACCGGACCAGCTGGTTACCATGAAGAAGGCCTATAAATAGGCTCATACAGTTTACAGAAACTGTTGATCAGATTATTGTTGAACAAGTTATTAAAGTGGTTCACAGAATTATTGATGAAGTATCAAATCAAGAAGATCTAGCTGTGCAGATCTAAGAAGTTGGAGAGAGAGGGCTCCATCCAAGAAATCAGCCGTTGGAACTAGGCTGAGAAGAAGGGTTCAGATATATTCTGGATCTTAAGAAGCAGAGGTCAAGGATCAACTGCAGAAGGAGACAATCTTATTCAGTTCTACTTTCAAGAAGCTTTGAAGAAAGCTAAGTCAGATTGTATCCAGCTGAGTTCTTCCAAGAACTCATCAAAAAACTCTCAACTCCCCTCTCTTGTTTCTGAGTTGTTGAGTTAATATTTATAAATCATTTGTATCTTGTAGGATCCTTTGGATCTGAGTGAATTGTAAGCCTGTAATTATAAAGGCTGAGGGTAGGGCTTGAGAGCCTGAGTGTAGGAGATTGAAATCTCTGAGTGTAGGCCTTGTTGGCTGAGTGTAGGCCTGGATTGGCTGGGTGTAGGCCTTTGTGGCTGAGTGTAGGCTTTGGGAAAAGCTGAGTTGTAGGGCCTTGGGCCTGAGGTGTAGGATCCAATTTGGGTTCTGAGACAGTGGTGATGTTTGGCCGAATCTAGTACACTGCTAGATAGGCGAAGGGGGAAAGTTTATGTACCCATATCTTGGGGAACCACTATAAAACACTGTGTCAGCTGTGCTGTGATTGTTGCTGTGTATGCTGTGTGTTTGCTGTGATAGAATAGTTAGAAATCTGTGATATTAACTGTTTGCTGCCAGTAAAGTTCAAAAAGGATTAGGTCACCTATTCACCCCCCCTCTAGGTGTTTAGGTACCATATCTTTCAGTTTCCTGGGTTATCTCCGTATAGAGAGGTGGATTTTCAGATTAAGTTGGTACCAGGTGCCAAGCCCATCGCTCGGGCCCCTTATAAAATGGCCCCAAAGGAACCCGCCTAGTTTAGAGTTCAGCTGCAAAAGTTAGTGGATTCAGGGTTTGTTCGCCCCATTTCATCACCATGGGGAGTCCTTATGTTGTTTGTTAAGAAAGATGAGACATTAAGATTGTGCATAGACTATTGGGAGTGCATTGGTTTTCCAAACTGAATCTGTGCTCGGGATTTACCAGTTGAGGATATAAGTGGGAGATATTCAGCAGATAGCGTTTAGCTCAAGATACAAATTATACGAGTTTGCAGTGATTCCATTCGAACTCAAGAACACCCATTCCGCATTCATGATTTTGATGAACAAGGTGTTTGAGCCGTACTTAGATATCTTCGTCATCATCTTCATCGATGCCATTTTGGTCTATTTGAAGACAAAGGAAGAGCATGTTGAACACTTGTCCATGGTACTGAAGAAGTTAAAGGAGCATGCCTTGTTCATTAAGTCCAGCAAGTTCAAATTTTGGCTTAGAGAAGTTTCCTTCTTGGGTCATGTGATTTGTGGTGCTGGACTGGCCATAGAACCGGCCAAAGTGCATGCCATGAAGTGATGGTCGCCTTTGAAGTCAGTGGCTGATGTACACAGCTTACTTGAACTTGCTAGGTATTGTCTCAAGTTCGTGAAAGGGTTCTCGAAGTTAGCCCTTCCTCTCATTACCATGACCAAGAAGGGTGTGCCATACGAGTGGACACCTCAGTGTGAAGCTGCATTCCAAGAGCTGAAATATAGACTTACATTTCCACCCATCCTAGATCTTCCATCGAGGAAGGAAGGATTTAAAGTTTACACCAACGTGTCCTATCAAGGTATGGGAGCAGTGTTGATGCAGCTCGGGCATGTGATTTCTTATGCTTCAAGATAGATGAAGAAGCATTAGGTAAATTATTTGGTACATGATTTGGAATTTGGATCAGAGGTGTTCGCATTAAAGGTTTGGAGCTATAACAACCTGAAAGTTTATAGTTTCCTACCTAAATCACCTAGAGGGGGTGAATAGATGAACTGTGCATCTTTTTGCGGAATAAAAAATTACAAACCAAAGCACAGATCTATCTACCAATCAAACACAGATGAGGCAAGATTTATAGTGGTTCCCCAACCTTGGGTACATCCACTTTCCCTCACTGATCTAGCAATACACTAGACTCGGCTACTCCATTATCTCGGATTGAAAATCAATCCTACCCTCGGAACAACGTTCCTACAATCTCGATCCACAACACGGATCTACACTCGGAAGATGAAACTTCCTACAATCTCAGAGTTGAAAACTCCTACACTCGGAGAAAACTTCTCCTATAATAATGAAATAAAATTTATAAAGCAATACAAATAGTGAAACTTCTTTTTCAGATCTGCAATAGTCGACCAGAAATCTCTTCTTCTAGGCTTTGCGGCTTTATAAGAATGATGAAGAGAAATCTCGACAATATCATATCTGGATCTTCTTGGCTTCACACGATCGATCGAATAGGGGATGAAGAGTTGAGCGGAAATCTCGATCTGTAAAGCCTTCTTGATCTGAATCCTCAAAAGATGAAACCCTAGCCAGTTGGGAATCAGCAACGGTGGCAGCGGCGAATTTCATTTCCTGGAGAGAGAAAGAGGAAACAAAAATTCTTGAGAGTGTACGGCTGGAAAACGTCTTAAAAATACTCTTCTGAGAATTTAGAATAGTTAGGGTTTGTTGGTTTAGACAAGACCTTTTATAGGAGCGGAGAAGATTAGCCATAATTGAGTCATTATGAGAGACACGTGGACCAATCACCTCAAAGTTTATAAATAAGACCGTTATTCTGGACTTAAAGAATTTTCGAAAATGTCAAAGTAAAATACTCGAGATATAACAGACTACTCGAGTACATGCAACACTACTCGAATAGGTAGAAGATTACTACTCATGTATACAAGAAAAACTACTCGAGAGGGAATGAGATCATTACACGAGTACATGTAGTCAACTACTCGAGTAAATAAAAGTTCAAGGAATCAGCTACTCGAGCAACAAGAATAATATACTCGAGTGCTTACTCGAGAGGTGGAGTAAATTACTCCAGTAAAAGAAATACTGCTCGAGTATATCTGAATGAACTACTCGAGTATATAAGAAACTACTCGAGACATAGAATTAGAAAATTTCTGGACTGGAAAACAGAACTACTCGAGTATAGAAGTTGAACTACTCGAGACAAATAGAACTACTCGAGTATATGGAGATGACTACTCGAGTAATTCACTTAGAGAAATGTTTTGGAATGGAATTCTGGATTACACGAGTATAAACACTGGGCTACTCGAGTAGTAGATGAACTACTCGAGTACATGACTTAGACTACTCGAGTAAGTGAGAACTACATGAGAGTCAGAATTCAACTACTCGAGACAGAAGATAGAACTACTCGAGTACTATATAGTACTACTCGAGTATTTAACTTAGAAAAATTTTGAGAAGAAAATTTCAGTAAAACTCGAGATGAGAAAAGAAACTACTCGAGTAGTTGTCTTAACTACTCGAGCGCCATAATTGATTACTCGGGATATATCTTAACTACTCGAGTAAGAGTATTATTAATCGAGTATGAACTCAGTAACTTACTCGAGTAGGTAAAGAACTACTCGAGTACTTTACTTAAGAAAAATTTCTTGACAGAATTTTTTTCTTCTAAGGGATGACCAGCATCAAGTCTTTTCACATAGTCCTAGAGCTTGAATATGAAGCATATCCCAATAGAGAGGCTACACATGAGTCAACACTTTTTAATACATAATGAGAGATTACATTGTATGGTCCTGTGTTTGGTGACCCATTGTAGACTGACATTGGTCTACACTTCCCATAAGAATTCCTTCAAACATATAACTCAAACCAAGCATCAAATACAACTTAATTCATCTTAGATCAAGGGTGACTTCATCAAATCTGGGTTAGTGTGGATACAATACCCAACAATCTCCCCCTATTTGTAGAAGTCAGAACCCTTTACACTAAGGTGAATTATGGACATAAAAAGAATGCTAAGTACATAAAACAGTGTAAGCAAGCAAAAGACTATGAAAAGAATAATAAGATCAAAAACTTTGAATTATATAAGTGTGATTATACAAAAATATCATTAACAACAAAAATCATTTCCACAACTCATAAGTCCTTTTTGTTAGTTCTGATGATACTGTCTGTCATGTTTCTCCTATTGTCTCCTTTGGTAGGTGTAAGGCTTTGGATAATACTTGGGGGGTCTTGGAGGAGCAGCAGGATTGTTTCTTCCATATTATTTGTCATATATCCTTCTCTTGGTCATAAATTTCTCATATAACTCCCATTCCTGGGAACTGTAGTGAATATTACCGCTCTCATGGTAGTCCAAAACAAGTTTGAGTGTTTCCAGGATAAGGGACTTAGAAGTGGGAGACCATATTTCAACAAATTCTGGAGCTTTTCTTTTCTTAGGATCAGAGACTGGAATGGACTTGCTAGCAGAAGGACATTCACCATACTTTATTTTCTTATTGGAAGTTTGGCTCTCACTAGGAGCATGAAGGAATATATCTACAAGATCATCTTCCCAGCCCTGAGTGTAGGAATCAGGAGGAGCAATAGAGTTACCGGGCTTAGGAGAGAAGGTAGGTTGCAGAGGAGGAGCAGGAGCATCAGCAGCAGCTAGAGGGTTCAGGTGATGAGGAATGATATTGGGATAAACAGCAAATTCAGGAAGAGTCTGGTTGTGCATCCATACAGTAGTGTCATAGGTGTAGAATTTAACACTCTGAATTTGAGCCAGGACATCATCATGGATCTCTTTCACTTTTGCTTTTCAAAGATCTTGCATGGCAGCATCTGATTTTTCTAAGTATTCTTTCACCAACTTCTCCCCCTTTCTGACTTCCATAGATAGCTGAGAGATGACATCATCTTTGAAAGTGCCAACTTCTTCACAGATTTTCATCTTAGTTGCTTCAGCTCTTTTGTCTAGTTCCATCTGATTATTAGCAAGAGTCAGACCTTGCTCCATCACTTGGCTAATGCTACTAATGGTGTGGTCTAAGGCTTTGCCACCAATTTGGAACAGATGTTTGAGCTGATCAGTATTATGCTGAATTTCAGCAAATCCTCTGCTCATCTCAGTTTCTAGAGCAGTTACCTTATCAGAGACAGTCTTTATACAAGTATCAAAGTAATTTTTTCGTTCGTGAAGGAAAAGTAGAATCTGAGTCATCAAATCTGAGTAGGCAGGAGCTGTAGCAGCAGGTGGAGCAGAAGTAGATGGAGCAGAAGGAATAGGAGGAGCCACCCATGGAGCTATTTCTTGAATGGTCACAGAACTCTTAGCTCTTGTAGTATATATGAGGCCATCTCCTTCTTCCATTATTTGAGGTAGAGAGAAATCCAAATTCCTGAGAGGAGCTTCAGCTGGCTCAGGTGATGCCTCATCTGAAATGAAGATGGTTTCTGTTTGCTCTTTGTGGGCAGCAGGAGATGTAGGTGGAGACCTGACTGGAGATTGCACTGGATTGGGGTCTTTGGGTATTTTAGAGGATCGAGCTTTGGGTTCATCTGCAGTTAATTCTTCTATCATCTCTTGAAGTTGTTGATCTGAGGGAATGTTGTAAGACCCCATTTTTTTTTTTGCAACATCCACCGGGGTCTTAGGCCCAGAACCGCCGTTTTTGCGGTGACATCATCCACCGGGATGGTCGGTACCACAAAACGCCGATCCTGCCGGCCATCTCAATCACCATCGACAAAATGTATAATGAATGAAAGTGTAAGCATCCAAGTCCACAATAGTATAAAGGAGGAAATCATGCAATAAATCAAGTCAACACCAGAAGAAAGTCTAGGTACCAACACCAGAAAGTAAATACGAGCTTAAGCCCGGTACATGATAACCTCACTACAATCCACTCATAAAAGTAAAACTACTAATACTCAGCTCCACTCACGGATCCGGATGCCTGTCCACCCGAGCTACACTGGCCCATCTCCATCTGCACCGTACCCTGCTGGTGTTGCGTCCCCTGCGGCCGTTCCCTGTCTCCCATCCGGAGCACCTAAAATATGGTGGTCAAACGACCGTCAGTCAAACTAGACTCAGTCAACAATCCCCCACCCCTCTACCCGTGGCTCCTAGGCACCGGGCGGAAAAGGGTGAAAAGGAGGACCAAAAGCAAGGCGTAATCAAGCAGGTGACATCTACCCTAAGGATTAAAATAATAAAGTATGGCAGGGGTATCACAAAAATTAAACATGAGTGAACATGTATGCATCAAAAGTAAACAGAAAGGAGTAGCAAAAAAAAAGCAGTAAGAAGTGAAAGTAAGAGCAACAAGAAATATAACCATTGGTTTATAGGAATTACCCCTATAGACCAAGGGGTCGTTTTGCAGGGCCTATCGTATAAAACATCCCATACCATTTTATACGATAGGTGTCAGGGGTTAAATGAAATGACTATGCTGTGACGTGCAAGTATGCTATGGTATGTACATGCGAGTGCAACTCACACACACGACTCTATGCGCACAGACCTTTAGTTCCCCTTTTTGGAGTTAGCTAAACTCTCAGGAGCCTCCGCCGTGGCAAAACGGAGACAGTGGGTTGTGCCTCTCCACTCCTAGATTGGTAAACACACTACACAATCTAGCCCCTCTCGTACGTTCCCGTACTATTCTTAGCAAACCAGCTAGTCTCCCCGAGTCAACGTACCGACGACGGTGTGTTCGATCGTCCAATACCGAGGACCCACAACTGTTATGCACATGCAACCATGATAGTTTGTATCTAATTAAAATACCGAGCCTACTAGTTCACCATGTTCCCGAGCCCACGATTCCCTAGGCTAATCAAGTCTCTTTTTTTTTCCAAGTCCCCGAGCATCCAGCTCCCCGGACTTCCAAATCAATACCGAGTCCATTTAACTCTACCAGTAAGCCCTTAGGCCACGGGCCTACGCTATCCTTTCACTACTAATTTATCTCCCTACGTGTACAAGTGTGAGTGTAAGGTGAAACTATTATTAGGGTCACTCTTCCCATATTATTCCTAAGGTTTAAGGTTAACCCTGGACTTCCCGAAGTCTACCCGGTGAGGGGCTCGCAGCAGTACTAGGAACTACAATGGGATGAAGCCCAAAGTTCTCATGCCAAGGCACTTAATGTTATTAATTTCTACCCTTGATCAAACCTCTCTTTTATTTCAATGTGAATACCCTAAGTGTGTTTGAGCTCTCCGAGTTAACTTATCTCTGACCTATCCACTATATGCAAACTATGCTAAGTTACATGGTGCTCTCATTACGGGGTACCCTAATTACTCTTCCTGTAGATCCATAATAATTACTGGGAGTCTATCATGACCTATTAAGACTAAATCCAGAGTCTCATAATTTTCCTAATTAAGTGGGCACTTAATTTAATTAATCCTAGACTCCAAATGCCCTACTTTGAACATGAAGTGCTCTCTAAATTCAGGAACAAATCACAACAAAATTATGATAAATACTAAGTGACATTTAAACAGTAAATCCAAGGTTTGAGAATTTTCATAGGTGATTAGACCTACCTTTTGTAATTTAGAACTTAAGGTCAATAATATCATCTACAGATGAAAAGGCCAGCTATATTATTCTAAAAATTATAATAAAACTCCAGTAGGACTATCATAGCCTAAAAACACCCTATAAGTAGTCTCATAATTTTTATAGTGAATAGTAACCCCTAATTTAATTTATAACCAATAATTCCATAATCTTTGGTTAATGAAGCAAGTACTGTAAAAACTCATCTAATAATTATAATAAAATTTCAGAAGTTTTATTAATATCTACAATCCACAGTAACCAAGTTTTACAATTTTTATCACAAATGAAGGGCTCTAAATCTAATTAAATGTAAACTTCCAAATTTACAGACTTGTGAAGTAAGTACTGGTTTTATCCATGTAAAAATCATGGAAAAATTACAGAACAATAATAATGGTCAAAAGCACTCTCTGACCTAATTTCATAATTTTTTTGATAATATTGTGACTCTGTTTCTATTTTTGATCATAAACCACAAATCATAATTTAATGAAGCAAGTAATTGAAACAGACATCTAAAAATTTAAACAAAAATACAGAGTGCTCTAACATTATATATAATGTCCTATTCCAAGGTTTCACAATTTTCCAATAAAAAAAACTTCACTATCAACATAGTAAATTTTAAGGGCACATCTATAGTTGAAAAGGAAGTACTGATTTTAATGGCCCAAAAATCCCACCAAAATTAATTTAGGAATATTTCTACCAGAGAACTTCCCCTGCCCAATTTCAAGTGATTTTAAAGTGATTTGGTAGCCTAATACTCCGAATAAGGTTTGGTGCCCTAAACTAGGGTTAGGGTTTTGAGGGGGTTTAAGCTTCCAAATTCCCTAAAATTTTAACCAGAGTACTATACTAAGCTTATGGTCCTCGCCACCAAATTTTAAGTTATTCCAAGGTCATTTGACCCCATGACCTTCAAACCCTAAAAATCCCCATTAAGGGACCTAACCTAGGGTTCTAGGGCTACCCTACTCTTAACCACCACAAATTACATTGGAGGGTGTATCATACCATATAGAGTCAGTGGACAAAATATCAGCCTCTGTTGAGGTGATTTGACCACTCAAAACCCCAAGGGGTGCTTTGACCTAATTAACCCTAGAAGGGTCAACCTAGGGTTGGATAAAACCTAATCAAAACATCTTCAAAGGAGATGAAACTTTTATCAGAGCCCTAACATGCTCTGTGAGACCACCCACCAAAATTTGGGGGGATTTTGAGGTGTTTATGACACCTAATTAATTTATACTTGGTTTATTAAATTTTTCGAAAAACTATAGAAAACTATTTCCCAAAAATTCTGATTTTTGGATATGTCCTATATATAGTTAAAAATAGCCCATTCCCCAAATTTCAGATTATTTGGATGTCTGGTTTGGAGTGGGCACTTAAATGAAGCTCTGGATAGCCCTTTGGGTAGACCTCACCAAAATGAGTGCTGCGGTCTAACCAGGACTCCAAATTGAGTGAAATCAATTTTAAAGTAAAATAGACATCAAGGGCTACATTTTACATGTTGACCACGTTTTCTGTAGTGGGGCATAATATTTTTAAAAATTAATTCTATACACTACAATTATAATCACAGAAAAAAAAAAAAAATAGAATAAGTTTTGCACGAATCTTGAAGCAGCATCCAAGGGCTGCTGCTCATCTTCAAGCTCCAGCCAAGGGACGGGATTATCCCGACTGGAGCTCATTCCAGCCCACTTTCCGGCCACCCCGTCCACTTCCCTGGCCGGCCACCACCACCACCACCTCCGTTGAGGTGGTGGCTAGCGTTTGGCGGCGACCATGCCGCCGGAGGCGGCGGTTTCCGGCGAACTCAACACCACCATTTTCCATGAAAAATCCTAAAATTCAAGCTCTCAATCAGGCTCAATTGAGCCCGATTTCTCCACCTAAATCGATCTAGATCTAGCACTAGGAGAGGGGAAGAGGATCGGACCTCATTTGGGGCGTTCCTTTGCTCCATTCGCCGGCCGCCATTGCTCCTCCTCGAAGCTTTGGGTGCCATCCGATTTCTTGCAAGGAGACCTCCAAACTCTCGGGAAATGGGGGGGTTTCACTGCTCAGAGGCTTGTGAAGGTGATAGGGGGGTTAATTGTGGGTGGTAGTGGTTTTAATCACATATGCCATTAATGGCCTCTTCACCTCCCCTCCCATGGCCGACCCTATACATCCCCCCTGCCCTAATTGCACCTAGAAACGACTGAAATCTTCTCAAATTCATCAGAGAAGATGAATGAGAGTGTAATGGAGGGATGCCAAGGGGTGTGTCACCTTAATGGCCATGAATGGCCACTTTCTCGCTCCTCAAAATTGGGGAAAACCCCATTTCTCTCTCCTAATCACCATGAACGAATTTTCACTCCCTCCCATGTTTAATATCAGCCTACTAGGCTGGTTGACCACTCAAATTGGGCCTAGCCCAAAGGGATTGGGCTAGGTCCAAGTAATATGACCTAGTTAGCCCTAGTTTCACTTTTGGTCAAACTGGGCCCTAGGGTTGACCGAACCATGAAATTTTTGTGCCATTGGGTCCCTTATGAGGTTATGACCCCATGAGTGTGGTCAACTTGAAGTTGTGGTGGTCAATAGGGGTGTTTAATGGAAAATCACCGTTTTGACCTAGTAGGGGTATTTTGGTTATTTTGCCATGTGGTGACCCTAGGATGGTGCTTCTTGGTCTAATTAGTCTTTTATGATGTGTTAGACCTAAAAGTGAAGCTACTTCCACATGTGATGGTCAGTTGGGCCATTTGATGGGGAATTGACCATTTTGCCCTAATTAGGGTTAGGGTTGACCTTGGGTCAACTTGGCCTGTTTGGCTGGCCCCAATGGGTCTTCTGGACTCCTTGATGGCCTGGGGGTGTTGGGGTGGGGTTAAGGAGTCGAGTTGGAGCCCTAAAGTCAAGCCTTAAGTTGGGTATTTAAGGTTAACTATTTGCAGACTAAGGGGTTTTATCACCTTTTTGCCTAGGTCTACAAGGGTTTGTAAGCTCCCTGGATTTTGTCATGACTTAGTCATGACAAAATTACTCTCGGGGGTCTGGCTGTTTGGGGGATGTTACAAATCCCAACACATAAAAATAAAAATTTTGTCCCCGAAATTCAGGTTAGGCCTGCGGGGTTTCTACCAAGGTAATAAATTGTAACATCCCAAAATTAGATTAGAGTTTACCTGAGGTGAAGAGCTCCGGGTATCTTTGGCGCATTAAGTCCTGAGGCTCCCAAGTGTGCTCCTCATGGCCGTGATTTCTCCACAGAACCTTGACCAGTGGGACCTTCTTGCGGCGCAAGGCCCGCATACCCGTATTGTAAATCCGGACCGGCTCCATGTGTACTGACCGGTCAGATGCTATCGGTCCATCTGTGGCGTCTATCTGCTGCTCTGGCCGTAATAGGGCCCTCCTGAGGGAGGAGACGTGGAAGACGTCGTGCAAGCCCTCCAGCTCTGGTGGCAGCTCCAGCCTATATGCCAAGGGACCGATCCGCTCTAGGATCCTGTAGGGCCCCATGTACCTCGGGCCGAGCTTCTTCCTCCGTCCACGAACTCGAGAGACTCCGTGCATCAGTCGTATCTTCAAAAACACTCTGTCTCCTACCTGAAACTCCACCTGACGATGTCGTGCGTCATAGTATTTGGCCTATCTGCTCTGCGCCTCTAACATCCGATCTCGAATCAGTCTCACCTGGGCCTCGGTGTCCTCCACATATTCCGAGCCCAGGACCTTCGGATCCTCATCTTGTAACCATGACAGGGGAGTCCTGCACCTCCGTCCATATAGGGCCTCGTAGGGGGCCATACCTATACTGGCCTGATGACTGTTGTTGTATGAGAACTCTACCAGTGGCAGCATCTTCTCCCATGGCTCTCCTCGGTCTAGAATGCACAAACGTAGTAGGTCTTCCAATGTCCGATTTGTGCGCTCTGTCTGCCCGTCCGTTTGAGGGCGGAAGGCTGTGCTAAAAGTCAATCGGGTGTCCAAGTATGCCTGAACTGATCGCCACTCCGTGGATGTAAACCGCCCATCACGATCTTACACTATCGTCCTGGGCACGCCATGATAACGAATGAACTGCTCCACAAACTTCCGTACCAGTACTCCTACTGAATCGTCCTTCCTGATCGGTATAAATCGAGCCACCTTCGTCAACCGATCAACGATTACCCAGATCGAGTCATTCCCTGTCCTAGATTGGGGAAGCCCATGTATGAAGTCCATGGCTATGTCATCAAATTTCCACTCCGGCACCGGGAGTGGCTGCAATAATCCTGCGGGGTTCCTGCACTCCGCCTTCACTAGCTGACATGCCTCACAATGGGTCACGAAGTAAGAGACATCCTTCTTCATGCCCGGCCAGAACATAGTCTTCTTCAAATCAGCCGTCATCTTTGTGATCCCCGGGTGCACAGAATACCGGCTGCAGTGCGCCTCCGTCATAATATCCTCCCGGATCTGGCCTCCCTCCGGTATATACACCCGTCCTCTGAAGCACACCAGGTCGTCCCTCAGTGTGTAATCTCCTGCAGTGCCTGCCTCCAGGGCTTGGAAGATGGGCTCTAACTTGGCATCCTGCCTCTGTCCTTCTCTGACTCGGTCTCTGATGTCATCGGTAACGCCCATCGCGGCCAAGTACTCCTCATAGAGCTCAGGATCGTCAGACGACACCAGAGTAATGTGCATGTCCTCTAGTCTCTGCAGCAGCTCCATAGACATCAACTGAGGCTCTGCTCCTGCTGTGGCGGCTCTCCTACTCAGTGCATCCGCTACCACGTTCGCCTTCCCCGGGTGGTAGTGCATCTCATACTGATAGTCAGATAGAAACTCCACCCACCGCCTCTGCCTGATGTTCAGTTCCTTCTGCGTGTCCACGTACTTAAGGTTCTTATGATCAAAGTATATATCACAGTGGACTCCATAAAGGTAGTGTCGCCATATCTTCAGTGCGAATACAACTGCTCCCATCTCCAGGTCGTGCACTGGATAGTTCTTCTCATGGGTCTTCAGCTAGGCGGGAGGCATAAGCTATGACGTGTCCGTTCTGCATCAGCACCGCTCCCATCCCCTGATATGATGCGTCGGTATACACCTGGAATACTTCCTTCCTAGATGGAAGGGCCAGAATAGGGGCTGAGATGAGTCGGTCCTTCAGCTCCTGGAAGGCTGCCTCACACTGTGGCGTCCACCCAAAGGGCACATCCTTCTTCGTCAAGGATGTGAGTGGAAGGGAGATCCGAGAAAACCCCTCCACGAATTTCCGGTAATAACCGGCAAGCCCCAGGAAACTCCGCACGTCCGTGGCCGTCTTCAGCGGCGGCCAATCCCTGACTGCCTGAATCTTTGCCGGGTCCACCGCCAGCCCGGCTCCGCTGATAATGTGGCCTAAGAAAGCCACCTCCTTCAACCAAAACTGACACTTGCTGAACTTCGCATAAAGGCGATGCTCCCGCAGTCTCTCCAAGGTCAGTGCCAGATGTCGTGTGTGCTCCTCCTCCGTCTTAGAATAGATAAGGATGTCGTCTATGAATACTATGACGAACACATCCAAATAAGCCTCGAAGACCCGGTTCATGAGGCTCATAAACGCCGACGGAGCATTCGTGAGCCCGAAGGGCATCACGATGAACTCATACAATCCATATCTGCTACTAAAGGCCGTCTTCAGGAATATCCTCCTCCTGGATCCGCAGCTGGTAGTAGCCTGACCTCAAGTCCAGCTTCGAGAAATAATGGGCTCCCTCCAGCTGATCGAACAACTCGTCTATCCTGGGGAGCGGATAGGTATTTCGGACGGTCAGCCTGTTTAGTGCTCGATAGTCGATGCACAGGCGAAGAGTGCCATCCTTCTTCTTCATGAATAGGACCGGAGCTCCCCATGGCGAGGAGCTCGGCCTAACAAATCCTGCTTCCACCAGCTCCTGCAACTGTGTCCGAAACACCGCCAACTCCTTCGGGGCCATCCGATAAGGGGCCTTGGATACCGGCTTAGCCCCTGGTACCAACTGAATATGAAAGTCCTTCTCCCTATGCGGAGGAAGTCCTGGCAGCTTATCCGGAAAAATATCGGCGTAGTCACGAACCACCGGAATGCTAGAAATCAGGTCCTTCTCCTCAGTCATCTCGAATAATACCTGATATACCTCGTCTCCTTGCATGTGAGCCTTAACGGCCTGAATAGATGAAAGCAGGCGGCGGGAAACCGGGGTAGTACATTCGAATGTCGCATAAGTATCGCCGTGGCTCAGCACGACCCTCCTCGCCGGGCAGTCAATCTGGGCATGGTTCCAGACAAGCCATGTCATGCCCAAGACAAGGTCGAAGTCCGACATTCTCAGGATCGTCGCCGGGGCCTCGAGTGTCAACCAGTCTATGGTAACCTCCAGGAGGAACTTCTCTGTGGACTGGATCTCCATCCCATTGGGGAGACGCACCCTCCTGGAGCATCCCGTATAATATTGAATCTGGTCCAGATCCTTGACGAAATCCTGCGACACAAAGTTGTGCGATGCCCCCGTGTCGAACAGGGTATGGGCAGGCTTGCCGCACACCATCACCATTCCTAAATCAGTTTTAAAAAAAACACTTTGGTGTAAGGTTTTCTAACCTAGGTTGTGTAGTAGTTCTATCAATACTTAATATGAGCAGGGAATAAATTCAAAACTAAAATTACTCTCATACCTGCAATAACCCTGTCCGGGTTCCGGGGCTGTGCTAGGTCCAAAGCGTAAATCTGCTCCCCATTCTGCCTGCGGTCGCCGCCCTGAAATCCGCGTCCGCATCCACGTCCACGACCTCCCATCTGGTGAGCCGGTGGGCCACCCCGTGCTGGAGGTGTGGCCCCATTACTCATAGGGCAATTAGTCTGAATGTGCCCTGGCTGATGGCAGTGATAGCACAGCTGTGGTGGGGGTGGTCCCTGCCCTATCCTGGGCACCTCCCTCATCTGTAGCGGCTCCGGAGTCAGCACTGCCTGCTCCCTTAGCTCTTGCCCTTCCTCCTGACGGCCTTAATCCCCGTTCCTTCTCTCTCCCTTGACCCGACCTCTCTGCGGGTCCCTTCTCCCTCCTAGCACTGCATCATCCCCATGTCTATTCCTGCCCCGGACTACAAGCTGGTCCGCCTCCAGCTTCTTGGCCATCTCCAAGATCCTGGCCATGGTACCATCGGACACGAACAAGAGGGCCTGCCTCAGGTCATCACGGAGGCCCTTGTAGAATCTCTTGGCGTAATCCACGTCATCCAGCTTGTAAGAATCCGCAAACCTGGCCAAATGAGTAAACTCCCGGTGATATTCCAGCACTGTCTTGTTCCCTTGCTTCAGCTGCAAGAATCTATCCTCTAATTCATCCCTTGCGGATTGCGGCACAAAATGCTCCAGTAGTGCTGCCCTAAACTCCTCCCAAGTAATGTTCGCGATCTCCACTCCCGCATATGTGGTGTCCATCACCGACTTCCACCACCTCTTTGCATGCGACTCCAGACAAGAAACCACCAAAGATACTTCCAGGTCCACCGGGCACTGTATTCCCACCAACATCTCGTACATAATATCTAGCCACTCCTCCGTGCGCACTGCCGTCTCCGTCCCCAAGTATGATGGTGGGGCAAGGCCTCGGAATGCACTCAACCAGTTTGCTCCGGGGTTCGGCTGAGGAGCCGGAGCCTGTTGTGCCCTAAAGAACTCCAAGACGGACGTCAAAGTTTGTCCCAGCTCCGTCTGCTGTAACGGGGTCGGAGCAGGCGGGGGTGGAATCACATTCGGGGCCGGAGGTGTCCACTGCGGCAGGGGAGGATTCGTCGCACCCTACAAAAGATGGTCTTAAGTTTAGTAAGTTGACCTAAAACTCTTTGTTATTGGTGAGTATTGCACGTGATTCCTCCCATGGGCACACCATTGCTTCCGCTGCTAGTTTGTCCTCAAACTAAGCCCGCGCGGGGTGTCCCATGTTTTGTGGACTACATTCTGTCGGATCGAGGTTAGCTCTGATACCACTTGTAAAGCCCTCGCTTTGATACCACTTGTAAGACACCATTTTTTTTTGCAACATCCACCGTGGTCTTAGGCCCAGAACCGTCGTTTTTGAGGTGAGATCATCCACCGGGATGGTCGGTACCACAAAACGCCGATCCTGCCGGCCATCTCAATCACCATCGACAGAATGTATAATGAATGAAAGTGTAAGCATCCAAGTCCACAATAGTATAAAGGAGGAAATCATGCAATAAATCAAGTCAACACCAGAAGAAAGTCTAGGTACCAACACTAGAAAGTAAATACGGGCTTAAGCCCGGTACATGATAACCTCACTACAATCCACTCATAAAAGTAAAACTACTAATACTCGGCTCCACTAACGGATCTGGATGCCTGTCCACCCGAGCTACACTGGCCCATCTCCATCTGCACCGTACCCTACTGGTGTTGCGTCCCCTGTGGCTGTTCCCTGTGTCCCATCCGGAGCACCTAAAATATGGTGGTCAAACGACCGTCAGTCAAACTAGACTCAGTCAACAATCCCCCACCCCTCTACCCATGGCTCCAAGGCACCAGGCGGAAAAGGGTGAAAAGGAGGACCAAAAGCAAGGCGTAATCAAGCAGTTGACATCTACCCTAAGGATTAAAATAATAAAGTATGGCAGGGGTATCACAAAAATTAAACATGAGTGAACATGTATGCATCAAAAGTAAACAGAAAGGAGTAGCAAAAAAAAAGCAGTAAGAAGTGAAAGTAAGAGCAACAAGAAATATAACCATTGGTTTATAGGAATTACACTTATAGACCAAGGGGTCGTTTTGCAGGGCCTATCGTATAAAACGTCCCATACCATTTTATACGATAGGTGTCAGGGGTTAAATGAAATGACTACGCTATGACGTGTAAGTATGCTATGGTATGTACATGCGAGTGCAACTCACACAAACGACTCTATGCGCACAGACCTTTAGTTCCCCTTTTTGGAGTAAGCTAAACTCTCAGGAGCCTCCGCCGTGGCAAAACAGAGACAGTGGGTTGGGCCTCTCCACTCCTAGATTGGTAAACACACTACACAATCTAGCCCCTCTCGTACGTTCCCGTACTATTCCTAGCAAACCAGCTAGTCTCCCCGAGTCAACGTACCGACGACGGTGTGTTCGATCGTCCAATACCGAGGACCCACCACTGTTATGCACATGCAACCATGATAGTTTGTATCTAATTAAAATACCGAGCCTACTAGTTCACCATGTTCCCGAGCCCACGGCTCCCTAGACTAATCAAGTCTCTTTTTTTTTCCAAGTCCCCGAGCATCCAGCTCCCCGGACTTCCAAATCAATACCGAGTCCATTTAACTCTACCAGTAAGCCCTTAGGCCACGGGCCTACGCTATCCTTTCACTACTAATTTATCTCCCTACGTGTACAAGTGTGAGTGTAAGGTGAAACTATTATTAGGGTTACTCTTGCCCATATTATTCCTAAGGTTTAAGGTTAACCCTGGACTTCCCGAAGTCTACCCGGTGAGGGGCTCGCAGCGGTACTAGGAACTACAATGGGATGAAGCCCAAAGTTCTCTTGCCAAGGCACTTAATGTTATTAATTTCTACCCTTGATTAAACTTCTCTTTTATTTCAGTGTGAATACCCTAAGTGTGTTTGAGCTCTCCGAGTTAACTTATCTCTGACCTATCCACTATATGCAAACTATGCTAAGTTACATGGTGATCTCATTAGGGGGTACCCTAATTACTCTTCCTGTAGATCCATAATAATTACTGGGAGTCTATCATGACCTATTAAGACTAAATCCAGAGTCTCATAATTTTCCTAATTAAGTGGGCACTTAATTTAATTAATCCTAGACTCCAAATGCCCTACTTTGAACATGAAGTGCTCTCTAAATTCAGGAACAAATCACAACAAAATTATGATAAATACTAAGTGACATTTAAACAGTAAATCCAAGGTTTGAGAATTTTCATAGGTGATTAGACCTACCTTTTGTAATTTAGAACTTAAGGTCAATAATATCATCTACAGATGAAAAGGCCAGCAATATTATTCTAAAAATTATAATAAAACTCCAGTAGGACTATCATAGCCTAAAACACCCTAGAAGTAGTCTCATAATTTTTATAGTAAATAGTAACCCCTAATTTAATTTATAACCAATAATTCCATAATCTTTGGTTAATGAAGCAAGTACTGTAAAAACTCATCTAATAATTATAATAAAATTCCACAAGTCTTATTAATATCTAAAATCCACAGTGACCAAGTTTTACAATTTTTATCACACATGAAGGGCTCTAAATCTAATTAAATGTAAACTTCCAAATTTACAGACTTGTGAAGTAAGTACTGGTTTTATCCATCTAAAAATCATGGAAAAATTACAGGTAATGGTCAAAAGCACTCTCTGACCTAATTTCATAATTTTTTTGATAATATTGTGGCTCTGTTTCTATTTTTGATCATAAACCACAAATTATAATTTAATGAAGCAAGTACTTGAAACAGACATCTAAAAATTTAAACAAAAATACAGAGGGCTCTATCATTATATATAATGTCCTATTCCAAGGTTTCACAATTTTCTAATAAACAAAAACTTCACTATCAACATAGTAAATTTTAAGGGCACATCTATAGTTGAAAAGGAAGTACTGATTTTAATGGCCCAAAAATCCCTCCAAAATTAAGTTAGGAATATTTCTACCAGAGAACTGTCCCTGCCCAATTTCAAGGGATTTTAAAGTGATTTGGTAGCCTAATACTCCAAATAATGTTTGGTGCCCTAAACTAGGGTTAGGGTTTTGAGGGGGTTTAAGGCTTCCAAATTCCCTAAAATTTTAACCAGAGTACTATACTAACCTTATGGTCCTCTCCACCAAATTTTAAGTTATTCCAAGGTCATTTGACCCCATGACCTTCAAACCCTAAAAATCCCCATTAAGGGACCTACCCTAGGGTTCTAGGGCTACCCTACTCTTAACCACCCCAAATTACATTGGAGGGTGTGTCATACCATATAGAGTCAGTGGACAAAATATCAGCCTCTGTTGAGATGATTTGACCACTCAAAACCCCAAGGGGTGCTTTGACCTAATTAACCCTAAAAGGGTCAACCTGGGGTTGGATAAAACCTAATCAAAACATCTTCAAAGGAGATGAAACTTTTATCAGAGCCCTAACATGCTCTGTGAGACCACCCACCAAAATTTGGGTGGATTTTGAGGTGTTTATGACACCTAATTAATTTATACTTGGTTTATTAAATTTTTCTAAAAACTGTAGAACAATATTTCCCAAAAATTCTGATTTTTGGATATGTCCTAGATATAGTTAAAAATAGCCCATTCCCCAAATTTCAGATTATTTGAATGTCTGGTTTGGAGTGGGCACTTAAATTAAACTCTGGACAGCCCTTTGGGTAGACCTCACCAAAACGAGTGTTGCGGTCTAACCAGGACCCCATATTGAGTGAAATCAATTTTAAATTACATTAGACATCAAGGGATACATTGTACATGTTGACCATGTTTTCTGTAGTGGGGCATAAGTATTTTTAAAAATTAATTCTATACACTGCAATTATAATCACTGAAAAAAAAAACAATAAATAGAATAAGTTTTGCACGAATCTTGAAGCAGCATCCAAGGGCTGCTGCTCATCTTCAAGCTCCAGCCAAGGGACGGGATTATCCTGACCTGGAGCTCATTCCAGCCCACTTTCCGGCCACCCCGACCACTTCCCTGGCCGTCCACCACCACCACCACCTCCGTTGAGGTGGTGGCTAGCGTTTGGCGGCGACCATGCCGCCGGAGGTGGCGGTTTCCGGCGAACTCAACACCACCATTTTCCATGAAAAATCCGAAAATTCAAGCTCTCAATCAGGCTCAATTGAGCCCGATTTCTCCACCTAAATCGATCTAGATCTAGCACTAGGAGAGGGGAAGAGGATCGGACCTCATTTGGGGCGTTCCTTTGCTCCATTCGCCGGCCGCCATTGCTCCTCCTCGAAGCTTTGGGTGCCATCCGATTTCTTGCAAGGAGACCTCCAAACTCTCGGGAAATGGGGGGGTTTCACTGCTCAGAGGCTTGTGAAGGTGATATGGGGTTAATTGTGGGTGGTAGTGGTTTTAATCACATATGCCATTAATGGCCTCTTCACCTCCCCTCCCATGGCCGACCCTATACATCCCCCCTGCCCTAATTGCACCTAGAAACGACTGGAATCTTCTCAAATTCATCAGAGAAGATGAATGAGAGTGTAATGGAGGGATGCCAAGGGGTGTGTCACCTTAATGGCCATGAATGGCCACTTTCTCTCTCCTCAAAATTGGGGAAAACCCCATTTCTCTCTCCTAATTACCATGAACGAATTTTCACTCCATCCCATGTTTAATATCAGCCTACTAGGCTGGTTGACCACTCAAATTGGGCCTAGCCCAAAGGGATTGGGCTAGGTCCAAGTAATATGACCTAGTTAGCCCTAGTTTCACTTTTGGTCAAACTGGGCCCTAGGGTTGACCGAACCATGAAATTTTTGTGCCATTGGGTCCCTTATGAGGTTATGACCCCATGAGTGTGGTCAACTTGAAGTTGTGGTGGTCAATAGGGGTGTTTAATGGAAAATCACCGTTTTGACCTAGTAGGGGTATTTTGGTCATTTTGCCATGTGGTGACCCTATGATGGTGCTTTTTGGTCTAATTAGTCTTTTATGATGTGTTAGACCTAAAAGTGAAGCTACTTCCACATGTGATGGTCAGTTGGGCCATTTGATGGGGAATTGACCATTTTGCCCTAATTAGGGTTAGGGTTGACCTTGGGTCAACTTGGCCTGTTTGGCTGGCCCCAATGGGTCTTCTGGACCCCTTGATGGCCTAGGGGTGTTGGGGTGGGGTTAAGGAGTCGAGTTGGAGCCCTAAAGTCAAGCCCTAAGTTGGGTATTTAAGGTTTACTATTTGCAGACCAAGGTGTTTTATCACCTTTTTGCCTAGGTCTACAAGGGTTTGTAAGCTCCCTGGATTTTGTCATGACTTAGTCATGACAAAATTACTCTCGGGGGTCTGGCTGTTTGGGGGATGTTACAAATGTCTTCTGGGGTAACAGGTGGAGGAGTAGGTGCTGGATGTGTAGGCATCCTGGCTGAAACTGAAGGAGCAGGCTCCACCTCATTAGGTGCACTAGAGGAGTTGGGGACATGAGATGGAGAGGGAAATGGAGTCCTGTCCACTGTGTAAAGAACTTCAGTGTCCTTAGCAGCTTGAGAAGGAGTCTTCAACTTGAGCTCCCATCTTTGAATTGAGGAGATGGAGACCTTCTTCATATGATGAAGGATACTTCCTTTAGAAAAGTTAAAGGTTACAGGGTTTAACTCATGAAGGATTAATGAAATGATGCTTGCATAGTTGGGGGATTTAATGCTCTCTTTTATTTTGTCCAAGATCAGCATACCAAACTGAAATTTCTTTCTACAGACGATTGCTTGCATGATGTCAAAGAAATACAGAGGAATATCTCTTATGGAGTTTGTCTTGCACAGGAGAATTTTTCCAATGATATCAACTAAGAATTTCCCTACAACATTCATGTCAGACCTCTTGATGTACTGTTGCTCAGGATGTACACCACAGAAGAGATATGTTCTGTCAGATTCTGCTAGCCCGAGATGATCTTCTTCATCTACAATTGGCATTCGAAGAAGTTGAGCAACAAACATTTTGGTGAGCTTGATGTTGATACCTTTGACTGTAGAGTTTAGAACTGTGCCATTACGCCTGACCTTGAGGTTCCTGAAAAACTCTGCAACTTCGGGAAAAATAATTCGACAGGGTTCTTGAAGAACGAAGGTGAAAGATATGGTACCTAAACACCTAGAGGGGGGGGGGGGTGAATAGGTGACCTAAACCTTTTAAGACTTTGTTGGCAGCACAACAGCTATTTCATAGAATTCTACAGCTAATCAACAATTACAGAATATAAACAGTTAATCCACAGCACAGCACAGCACAGCAGACACACTAATTTATAGTGGTTCCCCAATCTTTGGGTACATCCACTTTCCCCCTTCGCCTATCTAGCAGTGTACTAGATTCGGCCAACCTTCTCCACTATCTCAGAACCCAACAAGGTTCCTACACCTCAGGCCCAAAGCCTTACACTCAGCCACCAAGGCCTACACTCAGCCACCCAGGCCTACACTCAGCCAATTAAGGCCTACACTCAGAGTTCTTCAACTCCTACACTCAGGCAACCAAGCCCTACCCTCAGCCTTTATAATATAGGCTTACAATTCTCTCAGATCCAATGGATCGTACAAGTAAAATAGAATTACAATAGCTAACTCTACAACTCAGAAAATAAGAGAGGAGTTGAGAGTTTCTTGAAGAGTTCTTGGAAGAACTCAGCTAGATCCAAACTGACTTAGCTTCCTTCAAAGCTTCTTGAGTTAGAACTGAATTAGTCTGAATCTTCTGCAGTTGATCCTTGACCTCTGCTTCTTGAGATCCAGATGATTCTGAATCCTTCTTCTCAGCCTTAGTTCCAAAGACTGAATTCTTGATTGGAGCTCTCCCTCTCCAACTACTTAGATCTGCAGTTGGACTGCCAGATCTTCTTGTGTTGATCCTCTGTGTATCACTTCTTGATTTAATCTGATCAACCACTTCAATTATTCTCACAAGTTGTAACTCTTGTTTCACAATAACAATCTTTTTATATCAATCAGTTTCTGTAAACTATGGGTGCCTATTTATAGGCTTCCTTCATGGTAACCGGCTGATCCGGTTCATAACAGACTTCTGATTTCTCTGACAGTTGCTGTAGACCGGCTGGATCGGCAGCTGTCATGTCAACCAGTCACTTCTTGAAATTCTCTAACTGTCAGATAGTGTCGAGACTTTCTGTTCTTAAGTGTCGACACTTATAGACCAAGTGTCGACACATATTGTGTAAGTGTCGACACAAGTCTACAAGGTGTCGACACAATTCCTTATATGTCTCGACACAGATTCTTCTGCATGTGTCGACACTGAAATTGAGTGTCGACACAAGTACTTGTACTCCATTCTTTAACTGTATTCTTCTAAGTGTCGACACATCTCCTTTGTGTCGACACATCTTCATGTGTTGAAACTGTCAAGTGTCGACACAGCTTCTTGGTGTCGACACAAGTCTTCACTTTTGTTTCTTCAGCTGAGTGTCGACACATTCCTTTAGTGTCGACACTTGTACTTAGAATATTTTGTAAACTTTTCTGTTCTTTGCTAAATGTCGACACAGCTCCTTGTGTCGACACTTTCTTTAAGTGTAGAGTCTTCAACTAAGTGTCGACACATTGTGCTGAGTGTCGACACTTTCTTCAAGTGTAGAGTCTTCAACTAAGTGTCGACACATTGTGCTGAGTGTCGACACATTGTGCTGAGTGTCGACACTTTCTTCAAGTGTTGACTCTTCTGGTTGTGTGTCGACACATTGTGCTGAGTGTCGACACTTTCTTCAAATACTGACTCTTCAGCATAGTGTCGACACATTGTGTTGAGTGTCGACACTTACTTCAAATACTGAGTCTTTAGCTAAGTGTCGACACATTGTGCTGGGTGTCGACACTTACTTCAAGTGCTGACCCTTCTGCATAGTGTCGACACATTGTGTTGAGTGTCGACACTTGTACTTAGAATCTGCAGACTTTTGCTGAGTGTCGACACTTACTTCAAGTGTCGACACTTTTTGGTGTAGACACAGCTCTTCTGGGTGTCGACACTTCTGTTAAGTGTCGACACAGCTTTTCTGCATTCTTCTTCACTGAGTGTCGACACAGCTCCAAGTGTCGACACTTTCTGTCTGGTGTCGACTCTTCTTCCCAGGTGTCGACACAATGACTCCAAGTGTCGACACTGCTTGTCTGGGTGTCGACACAAGCTTTCTCAAGTGTCGACACTTTCCCTCTGGGTGTCGACACATGGACTTAGAAACTTTTAGCTTCAGTCTAGTGAATACTTAACCTGCACAAGTAACTCAAACAAACATCAAATACATTATGATGTATATCATTGAGTTAGGTGAGGCTTCTCCAAATCAGGTACATTTGACCAATGTACCCAACAATCTCCCCCTATTTGGAGAAGTCATAACCCTTAGTCAATGATACACATCACTCATAATTAAAAATTAGAGAATGATGTAAAGCAGGTATATATCAACAGAGTAAACTTAAACATGTAATAAAGCACATATGTATACTCATTCAGCATTACAGAATAAACAAGAATTAGACACATTCTTCTGAACAATCATGAAATTTATTTAACAAAAATTGTTCAAACATTGTTTTTAATACATTTTCAATGAGTTACAAAAATGTTTAGATGTAACAGATTACAACATTCTTCAGTCTAATCTTAGTCTAATTCTGATCAGGTTCTTTTATGACTATGCCTTTCCCAGCTTGTACTTTGGCTTTTACAGCAGCAGCAGCAGGCTCAGTATCTGCAGTCTTCTTTCCTTTGGAGTCCTTCTTCTTAAGTTCTTCAGCCTTGATTTTCTGCCTTTCAAAATAATGATAGGGCTTAGGAAAGTACTTGCTAGGCTCCACAGCTATAGGAGGTAGCTTTCCTAACTTAGCCTTCCTTCTATACTGGACAATGGCTTCCTGCCTGATCTCATGCTTCCTCCATTCTGCTTCTGAGAACCATTTATTCCTTTCATGAGCATTGTCCTTGGCTGCTTTCCAGGCTGTGAGAATGATGTTCCTAGAAGTAGGACTCCACTGTTCAAAATCTGGTTTTTGCTCAGCCAGTTCCCTGAATTTCTTCTTTGACAGCCTTGTCTCTTCTTCTTTGTCCATAGCCTCTTGCATAGCTGCTGTAATAGGTTGAACAACCTTTTCCAGAACAATATTGGGCATACCAGCAGTTGGACTATACATTGTGCTGACTTCTGCATGAACCATGTCAAAATCTGGAGGTGGATAGATCACCTGAGCTACTTCCTGTTGCTCACCTCCAAGATATGCACTTTGAATACCAGATTCAGCTATATTATCATCATCACACAGGGGAGGATAGCCCAGTGTAGCTCTGATGGAGTTAGATATCCATTTGGCATGGTCAGAGCTAGCTTTGACTAACACCCTCTCCCCCTTTATGACTTCTTGTTCTACATGATCTCTTACATCATCCTTTTGGAATCTGATCTGACTGTCCAAGTACCTGATGCCTTCCTTAAAATAAGGTCTAAGCTTAGTAAGCTGTTCAGAAATGACCTTCTGTGAATCTTTAATGGCAGTCTTGACAGCAGCAATTTCTTCCTGAAATACTTTATCAAATTCAGCTTTGGCAGCAGCAGATGATGTTGAAGGTTCATCAGTCTTATTCTTTAGTTCAGTGACTATTGCATTGTGGGATGCAGTCAAATTATCATTCATCCTCAATTGATTTTCCAGCACATAGCCCTGCTTCAATGCTATATCATCTACTTTTTCTTTTATCTGTTCTTGATGTTTAGCCAGGAATACTACTGCATTTCCACCCTTGTGGAAGCATTCATTCATTTCCTTCTTATTCAGGTTCATCTCAAACCTGATTGACTTGATGTCTTGAGCTAAGTCAAATTGTAGAGACTTGTGGCCTTCATCAATATACTTCTCTATGGCCCTCCTGTGCTCATCCAGTTTAACTTGCATTGCTACCATTAATCCACTGTAATCAGTGGATGGAGCTTGTTGGACTAAGGAGTGTTGAGCAACAGTTTGTAGAGCCTTCTTATAGCTCTGACTCCTTCTTTTGAAGACAAAGAATTTCTTCTTTTTAGCTTGTTCAATCTCATCATCCTCAGACTCTGATGTACTGGCTATAGTTACCCTATCCTTAGGGCTTGAGGGTTTGTCATCTTGCATATCAAGTGCTTTCTCAGTATCTAGCCTTATAGGCTCTTCCTGAACATCCAATTTCTCCCCCTCAACAGCAGCACCCTTCTCTTCATCAGCAGCAGTCTTGTCCATGTCAAAATCCTCTTGATCTAGATTCAGAAAGAGGTCTTCCATTGTGTATTCAGGAGGAGATTGTGCAAGAGATGTACTGGGTTCATCAACTACTGTATCAGGAACTTTCTGCACAACAGCAGATGTGTCTTGGAGAACAACATCTGGTTCTTGAGTTGCTTGCTGAGTTTGCTGATGGACATCAGACAAATCAGAATCTATTATAGAAAAATCTAAAGTATTGAGGTCAGAAAGTACCTCTTGGATAATGAGAGTAGCTTGCTCACTCTCCAGTGTAGAGGGATGTTCTACAGCTGGTGGCTCCCCCTGGATTTCAGCTGGCTCTTGAGGAGCAGGTGACTTCTCTGCAGCCACATCTATTGGACTATCAGGAGTGAAAACAACATGTTCTTCACTACCTGAGCTGCTGGAGGACTCCTGAGTCACAGCAGCTATCTTCCTCTTCTTCTTTGGAGGGGAATCCTTCTTAGAAACTGGCTTCTCTGGAGTAGGAACTTCCTTAGATAGCACTCTTTCCCATCTTGAAAGTATTCTCATATCCATCCTCCTCATGTGGTTGATTTTGCTACCTGCAGCAGTGCTCATTACCTCTGGTATTGTACCAGCCAGGTAGAGACTAAGTATCCTGCCCAGATTGGGCTTCTTCAGACTTTCCTTTACTTTCTCAAATACAACCATAGACCAGTCTGTTTTGAGGTTGAAGATGATTCTGGTCATAACACTGAACATGGAGGCCGACACCCTGTCATGCCCTCCACTCTTGCTAAGTAGTACTTTACCCACAATCTCAGACAGAAATTTTCCTTGAGTATTCATTCCTCTCCTGTTGAATACTGATCCTATCTTTAGCTTAGGATCTAGTCCACACCAGGTAAGTGCTTCCCTGGTCTTAGATGTTGTCACTTTCTCTTCTTCCTGGACTTTAGGTAGCTGAAGTAACTTTCTCAGAGATTTGGGTGAAATCTTGACCTTGGTGCCATGCACCCTTGACTTGATTCTGTAGCCTGAGTCATCTACAGACGCTCCAGTAAGAAATTCAATAACTTCCTTCTTCCAAACTTTGGTTGGTTCTGAAACCAAGTACTCCAATCCTGAATCGGTGACTAGGGTTACCACCGATTTGATTTCTTGATCGCCGTCGTCGAAAGCACCACGCACCAGCTCATAGCCTTCGTTAACATTCTCTTCCAGCTTGGAAGCCATTAGGGTTTGGAGAATTAGTCTTTAGAGAAGAGAAATGTCGACACAGTAGTTAGGTCTCGAAACTCTGAAAGCGTGTCGACAACCAAAAACAGAACCCTATTTATACCTTTCTTGTTTGAAGACGAATAGGCAGGATGAATTACTAAAGTTGTGTCGACACTGGCAATAAGTGTCGACACTGACTTATAATGTCTCGACACTCATGTGTCGACACAAGTTTAGTCAATAGATTTTATGTGTCGACACTTGGTTAAGTGTCGACACCACACTACTCGACATGTAGTCGAGACTTTACTTTGAAAATTCTGAGTAAAACTTAAGTGTCGACACCTCATTGAATGTGTCGACACCAACTCGACATGTGTCGACACTAACATTCTGAAGTGTCGACACCAACTTCCTAGATGTGTCGACACCATTTTTCTGAAGTGTCGACACTTACTATTCTGTGTCGACATAGACTTGTCTACGTGTCGACACCTTTTTACTTAGCCAATTTTTAGTTCTGTAAACTTAGTCTAAGTTTATCATACCTAGTTCAATTTTGAACCTATTGAACTTAGCTTCTTCTAAGGGCTTATTAAACATATCTGCTATCTGATTATCAGTTTTAACATATTCAAGTGCAATATCATTTCTTTCTACATGCTCCCTAAGAAAGTGATATTTAATCTCAATATGTTTAGTTCTACTATGTGATACAGGATTATTAGCTATTGAAATAGAACTTGTAGAATCACAGTAAAGTGGAGTTCTACTTACCTGAAACCCATAGTCTACTAGCTGATGTTGAATCCACAGAAGTTGAGCACAGCAACTTCCTGCAGCTACATATTCTGACTCAGCTGTGGAAATAGCCACACTGGTTTGCTTCTTACTACTCCATGAAATGAGTCTTCCACCTAGGAATTGACAGGATCCAGTAGTGCTCTTTCTATCTTCTTTGCATCCTGCAAAGTCTGCATCTGAATAGCCTGTTAGATCAAAATCTCTATTCCTAGGGTACCAGAGGCCTAGATAAGGTGTGCCCTTTAGATATCTCAAAATTCTTTTGACTGCAGTCATGTGAGACTCTTTAGGGCAGGCTTGATACCTGGCACAAACACATGTAGCATACATAATGTCAGGCCTACTTGCAGTCAAATAAAGTAGGGAGCCAACTATCCCTCTATACAAGGTTTCATCTACAGGTTTCCCTGCATCATCCTTGCTAAGAGACATACTTGACCCCATTTGAGTCTTCATGGTACTGGAGGAATCCATACCATATTTCCTTATGAGTTTTAGGGTGAACTTAGACTGACATATAGATAGACCATTTTCAGTCTGTTTAACTTGGAGACCCAAGAAAAACTTCAGTTCTCCCATACTACTCATCTCAAATTGACTTTGCATGAGCTTTGCAAACTTTTTGCAAAGGCTACTTTCAGTAGACCCAAATATAATGTCATCTACATATATTTGGACAAGTATGACTTTGCCTCTAGATTCCCTGAGGAATAGAGTCTTATCTATTTTCCCCCTTGAGAACTTGTTCTCAATGAGGAAACTAGATAGGGTTTCATACCAAGCTCTAGGTGCTTGTTTTAACCCATACAATGCTTTCCTAAGTCTATAGACATAATGAGGTAGAGTTGGATCAACAAAACCTGCAGGCTGCTCCACATAGACTTCTTCTTTCAAATTACCATTTAGGAATGCTGACTTCACATCCATTTGGTATACCTTGAATCCTTGATAAGTTGCATAGGCCAAGAACATCCTTATGGCTTCCAGTCTGGCTACTGGAGCAAAGGTTTGATCAAAATCAATACCTTCTTCTTGCCTATAACCCTTAGCAACCAATCTAGCTTTATTCTTAATGATGACTCCTTGTTCATCTAACTTATTCCTGTAGATCCACTTTGTTCCTATCACATTGTGATCTTTAGGTTTAGGAACCAGGTCCCAAACCTTGCACCTCTTGAACTGATTAAGCTCTTCCTGCATTGCTTCAGTCCACTGTGGATCTTGTATTGCTTCTTCAAATTTCTTTGGTTCTATTTGAGACAGAAAACTTGAATATACTACAGCATTCTGATTTCTGCTCCTTGTCTGAACACCTTGTCTTGGATCTCCAATAATCAGCTCTACTGGATGATCTCTTACATGCCTATTGGCTGGAGGCATCCTTACTTCTGGTTGAACTTCTTCAGCATCTTCATCAAGCTGAGTTCCTTGTACTTCTACAGCACCTTGTACATGTAGTTCTCCCCCTGGACATATGCCATCTTCTTCTACTTGCTGTCTTGCAGCAGGTACATCTTCTATGGTTAGTTTGTCCATCTTCTTAGAAAGACCTGTGGGGCTGCAAACACTACTAGACAACTCATTGTTAATTAGTTGTGTCTCATCAAAAACTACATGCACAGACTCCTCTACAACTTGTGTAGTCAAGTTTTAGACTCTATAAGCCTTACTATTATTGCTGTACCCAACAAATACTCCCTCTTGGGACTTGGCAGCAAACTTAGTTAAGTAAGACTTTCCATTGTTAAGTATGAAGCATTTACAACCAAAAATCCTGAAATAGGATAGATTTGGTTTCCTGCCTTTCACAACTTCATAGGGGGTCTTGTTTAACCTCTTAGTGATGGTAGCCCTATTTATCACATGGCATGCAGTGTTAACTGCTTCAGCCCAGAAATATTCTGGCAGTGATGAATCACTTAATAGGGTTCTACCAGCCTCTATCAAGGTCCTATTTTTCCTTTCAGCAATGCCATTTTGCTGAGGTGTTCTAGGTGAAGAGAATTCTTGAAATATCCCATAGTCTTCACACAGCTTTGTCATGCTTTCAGACTGAAACTCAGTACCATGGTCACTTCTAATTTTGACCACTGTACAGTTCAATTCATTCTGAATTTGCTTAACAAAACTATAGAAGACACTAGGTGTTTCAGATTTCTGCTTTAAGAAGAACACCCAGGAAAACCTTGAGTAGTCATCAACAACTACAAAGGTGTAGACCTTCCTACCTAAGCTGTGAACTGGCATTGGACCAAATAGATCCATATGCAAGAGGTATAAACACCTCACAGCATCTTTGTTGTCTAAGCTTCTAAAGGTGGATTTAGTCTGCTTGCCATTTTGACAAGCTGAGCAAATGCCATCTTTGACACACTTAACTTGAGGACCATTCCTCACTAACTCTTTGCTAAAGAGTTTGCTAATAGTCTTGTAATTAAGATGGGCCAGCCTCTTGTGCCATTTGACACATTGAGAGACTGTCTCATCAGCTACAAGACAAACTGGAGAACTATTGTTCTCAACCATAATGTCTAAACAATAGACATTTCTCTTCCTATAACCTGTCAAAATGATCTCTTGATCACTTGACCTCTTGATATGACAACCATTTTTAACAAATGAGATGTCATACCCTACATCACTTAACTGACTTATGCTAATGAGGTTGTGTCTCAACCCTTTAACATAAGCCACTTGAGTAATGGTAACAAGGTTTGAGGAAATGTTACCAAACCCTTTGATGATTCCTTTTTCAGAACCACCAAAGGTCACCTTTGGACCATTTTTGATTGGGATGTAGTCCTTCAGTAGCCCCCTAGTTCCAGTCATGTGTCTGGAACATCCACTATCCAAGTACCATGTAGGGGTATGGCCACTTGGATTCACCTGCAAAACAAATTAATGAACCTTAGAACCCAAAGTAATCTTGGGTCCTTGGTGATTGTTAGTTTGCAACTTGACAACACTACCTACTGGCTTTCCACCAGGTAGCTTGCTACTCCCAATGACACTTGCATTGTGCCAACAGTCCAAGGCAAAGTAGCCAACTTTGCCACAACACCAACATTCAAACTTGTTGTACCTTTGCTTAGGTACAGACTTGGTTGTCTTAACTACAGCAGTTTTATTGAATGTTGGGGCTTTGCCCTTGGACTTGAACTTGGACTGTACAGTCCCTGCAGGTCTCACAAAACCTAGTCCAGCTTTGCCTTCTTGATGAACAAATTCATCAATTAATGGTAGTACTGATTTAGGTTTAGAAAACGTGGCAGCAAGTTCTTTTTCCTTCTGGAGATTTATCTACAGTCTCTTAATTTGATCATTCTTAAATATAATAGTACCCATCTGAATCACAGTAATGTGTTTCAGTCTGGCTACTTCATTCAGTTTTTGATCATATTGCTTCTCAAAATCTGTTGCAGCTGCCTTGAGATCAGCAATCTCCTTTGCCTGACTTTTGGCTAGGATTTTGCTTTTCTTATAGGCTTGCAACAGTACTTGATATTCATCTAAGAGCTGATGAATATCTCCCTCAGATTCAGAAACACTTCCATCACTTGATGAAGATGAATCTGACTCTGAACTAGAGCTGGAATCTGAACTTTGAGTTGGACTTTGTACCTGACTAGGTCCTGGCTGCTCCAGGATTTTGGTGCTTTCAGTCAATGCCATTAGTCCTTGGCACTGACACTCTTCTTGTTCATAGATTGATTCCATGATCTGCATAAACTCTTCTTCTTCTTCAGCAAATAGCCCTATGTAGGCTTCAGCATCTGTCTCAGTGTCTGAAGAAGAAATGTCTGAAAGAGTCTTCTCATTCTTTGCAATAAAGGACTTCTCCTTCTTTCCTTTGAAGTGGGTCTTCTTTTTGTCACTGGATTCTTTTCTTCTCTCAGGACAATCTGCAATAACATGACCCTGTCTATTGCAGTAGTAACACACAATCTTAGACCCAGTTGCCTTGCTAGTCTTTGTCTTTTTCTTTTCCTTCTTTGAAGGCTTCTTCTCCTGATACTGGACTTCTTTCCTTTTGGAAAATGAAGGTCTGGACCTCCATTGTTTCTTCTTCAGGAATTTCTGAAAATGTCTGGTGAATGCAGCAAAGTCTTCATCACTTTCACTGCTTGTAGACTTTGTGCTCACAGACTCATCTGATTCTGATTCAACTACCTCTGGAGGAGGAGTTGATGACTTAGTCCTGCCCTTTCTAGGTACTTCTGACTTGAAGGCAACAGGCCTTTCCCTGTGCTCAGTCCTTGTTGATTTTTCCTCCTCTTTACTCACTGACAGCTGCATTTCATAAGATAACAACTTGCCAAACAGTGTGGGAGGAGGAATTTCTCCCAACTTTGCCATTTCCCTTATGGCACAGATCTTGGTGTCCCAATCTTTGGTTAGGGACCTTAAGAACTTATCATTCAATTCTTAGTTAGTGAACTCTCTTCCATAGGACATGAGTTCATTAACAATTCTATAGAACTTTTTGTAGCATTCAGTGATGCTATCTCCTCTTCCTTGCCTAAAGCTCTCATACTCTTGATTAAGCAAGGACTTTCTATCTTGCCTAACTTCTTCAGAACCTTCCATGTAGACAATGAGGGTATCCCACATTTCTTTTGCTGTTTTACAGTGAATAAGGTTCTGAAAAGTTGCATCATCAATGACACTTACTATTATGTTTTGTGCCCTCTTGTCCATAGTGGCTAGGACAATTTCATCCTTGGTCATTTCAGAGAAATCCTTTGGAGTCCTCTGATTTGCATCCAATACTGAGATCTTCATGGGCACATATGGCCCTTCTTTGACTGTGATGTAGATCCTAGGGTCAGAGGCTTCCATGAATAGCCTTACCCTTTCTTTCCAGATTCCAAAAATCTCTTTTCTGCATATGGGCAGTTTCATTGAACCCAATTCCTTGTGATTCTCTGAAGAACCCATGTTTCTTGATTTTCTTGAAACTGTTTCCTGACTTATACTGAATCTGCCAAACTGGATCTCCTCAGACAGTTAGTCCTTTTTGAGGAACCTCGCTTTGGTACCACTTGAAAGATATGGTACCTAAACACCTAGAGGGGGGGGGGGGTGAATAGGTGACCTAAACCTTTTAAGACTTTGTTGGCAGCACAATAGCTATTTCACAGAATTCTACAGCTAATCAGCAATTACAGAATATAAACAGTTAATCCACAGCACAACACAGCACAGCAGACACACTAATTTATAGTGGTTCCCCAATCTTTGGGTACATCCACTTTCCCCCTTCGCCTATCTAGCAGTGTACTAGATTCGGCCAACCTTCTCCACTATCTCAGAACCCAACAAGGTTCCTACACCTCAGGCCCAAAGCCTTACACTCAGCCACCAAGGCCTACACTCAGCCACCCAGGCCTACACTCAGCCAATTAAGGCCTACACTCAGAGTTCTTCAACTCCTACACTCAGGCAACCAAGCCCTACCCTCAGCCTTTATAATATAGGCTTACAATTCTCTCAGATCCAATGGATCCTACAAGTAAAATAGAATTACAATAGCTAACTCTAAAACTCAGAAAATAAGAGAGGAGTTGAGAGTTTCTTGAAGAGTTCTTGGAAGAACTCAACTAGATCCAAACTGACTTAGCTTCCTTCAAAGCTTCTTGAGTTAGAACTGAATTAGTCTGAATCTTCTGCAGTTGATCCTTGACCTCTGCTTCTTGAGATCCAGATGATTCTGAATCCTTCTTCTCAGCCTTAGTTCCAAAGACTGAATTCTTGATTGGAGCTCTCCCTCTCCAACTACTTAGATCTGCAGTTGGACTGCCAGATCTTCTTGTGTTGATCCTCTGTGTATCACTTCTTGATTTAATCTGATCAACCACTTCAATTATTCTCACAAGTTGTAACTCTTGTTTCACAATAACAATCTTTTTATATCAATCAGTTTCTGTAAACTATGGGTGCCTATTTATAGGCTTCCTTCATGGTAACCGGCTGATCCGGTTCATAACAGACTTCTGATTTCTCTGACAGTTGCTGTAGACCGACTGGATCGGCAGCTGTCATGTCAACCAGTCACTTCTTGAAATTCTCTAACTGTCAGATAGTGTCGAGACTTTCTGTTCTTAAGTGTCGACACTTATAGACCAAGTGTCGACACATATTGTGTAAGTGTCGACACAAGTCTACAAGGTGTCGACACAATTCCTTGTATGTCTCGACACAGATTCTTCTGCATGTGTCGACACTGAAATTGAGTGTCGACACAAGTACTTGTACTCCATTCTTTAACTGTATTCTTCTAAGTGTCGACACATCTCCTTTGTGTCGACACATCTTCATGTGTTGAAACTGTCAAGTGTCGACACAGCTTCTTGGTGTCGACACAAGTCTTCACTTTTGTTTCTTCAGCTGAGTGTCGACACATTCCTTTAGTGTCGACACTTGTACTTAGAATATTTTGTAAACTTTTATGTTCTTTGCTAAATGTCGACACAGCTCCTTGTGTCGACACTTTCTTTAAGTGTAGAGTCTTCAACTAAGTGTCGACACATTGTGCTGAGTGTCGACACTTTCTTCAAGTGTAGAGTCTTCAACTAAGTGTCGACACATTGTGCTGAGTGTCGACACTTTCTTCAAGTGTTGACTCTTCTGGTTGTGTGTCGACACATTGTGCTGAGTGTCGACACTTTCTTCAAATACTGACTCTTCAGCATAGTGTCGACACATTGTGTTGAGTGTCGACACTTACTTCAAATACTGAGTCTTTAGCTAAGTGTCGACACATTGTGCTGGGTGTCGACACTTACTTCAGGTGCTGACCCTTCTGCATAGTGTCGACACATTGTGTTGAGTGTCGACACTTGTACTTAGAATCTGCAGACTTTTGCTGAGTGTCGACACTTACTTCAAGTGTCGACACTTTCTGGTGTAGACACAGCTCTTCTGGGTGTCGACACTTCTGTTAAGTGTCGACACAGCTTTTCTGCATTCTTCTTCACTGAGTGTCGACACAGCTCCAAGTGTCGACACTTTCTGTCTAGTGTCGACTCTTCTTCCCAGGTGTCGACACAATGACTCCAAGTGTCGACACTGCTTGTCTGGGTGTCGACACAAGCTTTCTCAAGTGTCGACACTTTCCCTCTGGGTGTCGACACATGGACTTAGAAACTTTTAGCTTCAGTCTAGTGAATACTTAACCTGCACAAGTAACTCAAACAAACATCAAATACATTATGATGTATATCATTGAGTTAGGTGAGGCTTCTCCAAATCAGGTACATTTGACCAATGTACCCAACAGAAGGTTAATCCGGCGGTGTCGAGCAATATCAATTGATTGTGGAAGTCGTCGGATCGGTCTGCAATCCCGGTGGCAACTAATTCCGAACCCACACCAATTTTAGAGGAGGCGGCCATGATTCAGAAATCTTGGAGATGCCGAAACCCTAGAAAGTGTCGACGGGGTGAAGGAAATCACGCGGCTCTACAACTGACTGAGGAAGGCGAAGAGACAGTCGGGTACTCGAGAGAGTGGAAATGATTTCGTGTAAGACTTTTCCGGATTTTCTTATTTAAATAACCCTAGTTCTAGGTCTAATTAATTGAAAATGAATGAAATAAACCAAAGAAGAGGTGGCATAAGCCTTGGCTTGCGCATAAGAAAATTTGAAAAGAAATGACTCGGCATAAACACGAGTGAGGAAATTTCTCGAATAGATAAATCTGGAATTACTTGAGTAGGGATACATAAGTACTCAAGTGGATGTAGAGAAGTACTCGAGTAAGTCAGTGAGGTACTCGAGTAGGTCAAATGGACTACTCGAGTATATCATTGCACTACTCAAGTAGGTCAAGTAGATTACTCGAGTATGTCATTCTACAACTCGAGTAGGTCCTATTATTACTGGAGTAGGCTGTATTTTACTCAAGTCAAAGAGTTGAAATTTTGCAGAATTGCAATATTTGACTAACCTTTGATCCTTGAACCTTCTTGGAAATCCAGCTTCTTCTAGTCTTCTTTATTGAGAATCCCAAGTTCTGTTTTGAAGAACGAGAACTTGGTCTCGTCCAGCGGCTTCATGAAAATGTCTGCAATTTACCTATCTATAAAGACATATTGAAGGTCTATGTTCCCCTGCTCCACATGCTCCCGAATGAAGTGATACCTTAGCTCTATATGCTTTGTCCGGCTGTGCGAGACTGGGTTGTTTGCTATTGCTATTGCACTGGAAGAGTCGCAAAACAATGGAATCTTTTCAAACTTCATGTTGTAGTCCTCAAACTGATTCTTTATCCAGAGTAACTGTGCACAGCAACTGCCTGCAGAGATGTACTCTGACTCGGCCGTTGAAATTGCCACACAGTTTTGCTTCTTGCTACTCTAGGAGATAAGACTTCTTCCAAAGAATTGACATGTCCCTGAAGTGCTTTTCCTATCGTCTTTGCTCCCTGCAAAATCTGCATCTGAAAATTTATTAGCTCGCTATCATTACTTCTTGGGTACCTGAAATCTAGCACAGACACATGTTGAGAACATTATGTCAGGTCTACTTGCAATAAGGTAAAGCAAGGATCCAAAAATGCTTCTGTACTTGGTTTCATCAAAAGGTTTCCCTTTTTCTTCCTTGTCCAGAGACATAGTTGAACCCATTGGAGTCCTCATCGAGTTTGCGTTCTCCATTCCGAATTTCTTAATCAGCTCTTTGGTGAACTTGGTCTGTGAGATGAAAATTCCATCTTCAGACTGTTTCACATGAAGCCCTAAGAAATACTTCAGCTCGCCCATACTGCTCATTTCAAACTTACCTTGCATAAGTTTTGAAAACTTCTTGCAGAGGTTGTCATCAGTAGAGCCCAAAATAATGTCGTCGACATAGATTTGCACTAGCAAAATCTTGCCTTTAATTTCCCTAAGAAATAATGTCTTCTCTATCTTTCCCCTTGTGAACTTGTTTTCAAGTAGAAAGCTAGACAACGTCTCATACCAAGCTTGAGGATCTTGTTTCAGACCATATAACGCTTTATGCAGTAAGTAAACATAATCAGAAAAGTTAGAATCAACGAAACCTGGAGTTTGTTCCACATACACCTCTTCCTTTATGTCACCATTAAGGAAGGCAGACTTCACGTCCATCTGATAGACAGTGAAGCCATTGAGTGCAGCATATGCTAGGAATAACCTTATTGCCTCCAGCCTTGCCACTGGAGCGTGTCTCTGGTCGAAGTCGATTCCTTCTTCTTGATGATAGCCTTTTGCGACAAGTCTGGCCTCATTCTTTACAATTGTTCCATCCTCTTGCATCTTGTTCCTGTAGACCCATTTTGTCCCAATTACGTTTTTACCTTAGGGTCTTGGAACAAGCTTTCATACTTTGCACCGCTTGAACTGGTTTAGTTCTTCTTCCATCGCCATTATCCACGACGTGTCTGAGTTTGCTTCCTCAAACTTCTTTGGTTCAACCTGCGAGAGAAAACATAAATATAGATTCTCATTAGTTGTACCTCTACAAGTTCTAACACCATCCCGGGGATCTCCTATGATCTGGTCCCTGGGGTGATCCTTCAGATGTCTGAGCTTTAGAATCCTTGCATCTGGATTATCTTCTCTCGCTGGAGTGACTTCTTCATCTTGGATGACTTCTTCATCTTGGATGACTTCTTCATCTTGATCATCAGCCTCTCTAATAGGGGTTGGAGTGGTGATCTTGATGAACTTTTCACCTTTGTCTTCGGACGGTCCATCCAAGCTAATTTCTTTCAACTTTACAGCTACATCTTCAATAAGCACATTAGAAGAGTTGCTTTGAATCAAGCTCGTCTCATCAAATACAACATGTATCGATTCTTCTACAACCAGGGTTTTTCTATTAAAAATCCTATATGCTTTACCATGGCTGCTACAACCTACAAAAATACCTTCAAAACTCTTTTCGCTAAACTTAGTAGTATGATACTTGTCATTGTTGAGCATGAAGCATTTACAGCCAAAAATTCTAAAATATGAGACTGTCGGTTTCCTGCCCTTCAGAAGTTCGTAAGGTGTCTTATCGTGGTTTTTGTTTATGAGGGCTCGATTTTGCACGTGGCATGCAGTGTTGACGGCTTCAGCACAAAAGTACTCTGGAAGTGAAGCATCACTCAACATGGTCCTGCAAGTCTCTATGAGAGTTCTATTCCTTCTCTCGGCCACTCCGTTCTGTTGTGGAGAACAAGGAGAGGAAAACTCATGAAAGATACCTAAGCTTTCACAAAATACTGGTATGGCCCCAGACTTGAATTCTGTTCCATTGTCACTTCTGATTTTGACTATGGAGCAGTTGTACTCATTCTGAACTTGCCTGACAAAATTAGCAAAGATGTCGAAGGTATCTGACTTGTGTTTTAGAAAGAACACCCACGCAAAGCATGAGTAATCATCAACAATTACCAACGTATAATCCTTACCTCCCAAACTTCTAATTTGCAGTGGACAAAACAAGTCCATATGCAGTAGATGAAGACATCAATTAGAATCCTTGCCAATAACGCTTTTAAAGGTAGCCCTTGTTTGCTTGCCTTTTACACATGCATGACAAGGTCTATATTTGACGTACTTGATATTTGGGGCATCACGTACTAAGTTCATTGAAAATAATTTATTAATAGTTTTGAAATTAATATATGCTAGTCTCTTGTGTCGTTGGTCACCAAGAGATGCACTATCTTTTGCTAAAAAGCACATTGGTGTCGAAGAATCTATACAAATGAAATTCAAGCAAAATATGTTTCTTCTTCGAGTGCCGGATAAAATCGTTTCCATATTGTCAACAGATTTTATCAAGCACTTATCAGCGTGAAACTCAACTATGTATCCTTTATCGCAGAGTTGGCTTATGCTTATTAGGTTATGTTCCAAACCTTCAACATAGGCCACATCTGAGAAGGATACATTACCGTTTGTAATTATACCGTAGTCTTTAGTGATTCTATGCTCTGAACCTCCAAAGATGACCTTCGGTCCATTCACGAATAGGGTAAAGTTCTGAATTAGGATACTTGTCCCGGTCATATACCGAGAGCATCCACTGTCCAAATACGAGTTTGGCATTTTGGTGGCCTTTGGACATACCTGCAATCACAATCAGTTTACCTTAGGAACCCAAATACGTTTGGCTCCTTGGTCTCGGGTTAGAACACTCCCCCTACGAATATTAGCATTATGAGTGGTCTTCCTCATATTGACAACATGTGGGGTTGCAGCATTTCTGGGATTAAACCAGCAATCAATGGCAAAGTGACAAATTCTGCCACAACACCAACAGTAAAATCTGTTGTATCTATGCCTTATGTTCTCCTGCTTGACCTTTTGGAATTGTGATCTAGCAGGGGCAGCATTCTTGGAGGAAGATGCTTCATGATGATAGCAATCACATGTTTTCTTCTCCTTCACTGTATTTTCTACAACAGGCTTTGCCTTTGGTGCCTTCTTGAAGTTATGGCCATGATTGAAAGGGTCATTGCTCTGAAGAATGACTTCTTCATAAGGTGCCTTAAAGACACTTTCACCAAAGTTTCTGGGTCGAGTCCATCATTGAAAATGAGACTTTGGCTCTACATAGGTAGGTCTTGCAAAGTATCCGTAGGATGAGTACAGATCAAACTCGTTTGAAGGAAATATAACCTTTTTGGCTAAGGCCTTTTTGGCGGCTTTATTCTTCCGTTGAGCCTTATTTCTCCTAGAAGACTTACTAGGAACTTCTTCATGACCTAGTCCAGCACCCTTGTCCTTGGCTGAGAATTCAGCAACGAATGGAGGAACTGTCTTGGGCTTCGAGAAACTTTCAACAGTTTCTTTTCAGCAGCAAGTTGGGCTTCCAGCTCTTTGATGATTTTTTCTTTAAGATTGAGGTGCTCAAGAGCTTTGTTATATTCTTTAATAGCGTTATTGAAGTTCTCTTCGAGCGAGTCAGTCTTTGCGACTTTCTCTCTCAAGATGCTCTCTTCAGCTTTGAGAGACTTTATCTCTTTAGCCTAAGTTTTCAAGACTCGGCGACATTTGTCGTAAGCCATGATTAACTCCTTATATTGGGCCATGAGTTCTGACTCATCGTTAGAAGAGCTATCCTCACAATCATGTTCAGAAACTTCAGAATCAGAAAGAGGAGTGTGAGAGTTTACCTTCCCAGTGAACTGGGGCTCTTATTCGTCATCTGTTTGAGCCATGAGTCCAAAATAGGCTTCTTCTTCTTCACTCGACTCATATGAGTCAGAGTCACTAAGAGTCTTGCCCTTTTTAGCTATCAAGCTCTTCTCTGTCCTCTTCTTGTTGTACGAGGACTTCTTTTCCTCTCTTCTACCACCCTTCTTCTTCTTGTGAGGGCAGGCAACAATGATGTGTCCTGGCTTATTACAATAATAACAAATAATGTCAGTAGAAACATGTTTGTTCTGTTTAGAAGGATACCTGTCGTGGCTACTTGAGCCATTTCTTTGCCGTTCACCATCACGTCGTGATCTTCTATAGGAGGCATCCTTACCTTTCCATTGCTTCTTCTTGTTCAAGAATTTCTTGAACTATCGTGAGAGTAGTGAGAACTCTCCTTCTGATAGTTCAGATCGTGAGGTGCTTAGCTTTGAGGTTTCTTCTTCACTAACTTCTTTTGCTGGAGTAGGAGGAACAACATTTGTCTTCTTAGAGGTGTCTGCATTTAAAGCAACAGACTTCTCTTTGAATGCAGACCTGCTCTTCTCTTCTTCAGCCTTCCTGGTGTTGAGTTGAAGCTCATATGACATAAGCTTCCCGAAGAGATTCTGAGGGTCTGTCTCGGCCAGTTTTCCAAACTCCCTTATGGTATAGACCTTGTTATCCCATTCCTTAGTCAGGGATCTCAAGAATTTATCATTTATTTCTCCATTAGTGAAAACTCTGCCATAGACCCTTAACCCATTAACTATCTTGAAGAAATTCTCAAAGATGTCAGCAATGGTATCTTTGATTACTTGTCGGAAAGCTTCATATTTCTGATTAAGAAGGGATCTTCTATCATCCCTCACTTCTTCGGTACCTTCCATCAAGGTATCTAATGACTGCCACATCTCATTTGCAGACTGGCAGTGAATCAGGTTTTGCAGCACTGAATCATCGACTGCACTTGTTATAATATTTTTTACCTTTTTGTCCAATGAAACAAGTGCAATCTCATCCTTATCTAGATCGATAAGTTTCTTTGGGACTTTCTTAGTTGGATCTATAGTGGAGACGGTCATTGGAATGTAAGGACCTTCTTCAACTATCATGAAGATCCTTGGATCCACAGATTCCATAAAGAACTTGTGTCTCTCTTTCCACATGGGGAAATTATTTTTGGTGCACAAAGGAAGCATGGCAAAATCCTTAGCCTTGTCCATTTTTGGTAGATCTCAAAAGACAACTATTGAAGGATCTGATCAAGATGTTAACCTTTTAACAAACAACCTGGCTCTGATACCAATTGAAAGTTTATAGTTGCCTACCTAAATCACCTAGAGGGGGGGGGGGGTGAATAGGTGAATTGTGCTTCTTTTTGCGGAATAAAAATTTACAAACCAAAGCACAAATCTATCTACCAATCAAACACAGACGAGGCAAGATTTATAGTGGTTCCCCAACCTTGGGTACATCCACTTTCCCTCACCGATCTAGCAATACACTAGACTCGGCTACTCCACTATCTCGGATTGAAAATCAATCCTACCCTCGCAACAATGTTCCTACAATCTCGATCCATAAAATGGATCTACACTCGGAAGATGAAACTTCCTACAATCTCAGAGTTTAAAACTCCTGCACTCGGAGAAAACTTCTCCTACAATAATGAAATAAACTTTGTAAAGAAATACAAATAGTGAAAATTCTTTTTCAGATCTACAACAGTCGACTAGAAATCTCTTCTTCTAGGCTTTGCGGCTTTATCAGAATGATGAAGAGAAATCTCGGAAATATCAGATCTAGATCTTCTTGGCTTCACACGATCGATCAAATAGAGGATGAAGAGTTGAGCGGAAATCTCGATCTGTAAAGCCTTCTTGATCTGAATCCTCAAAAGATGAAACACTAGCCGGTCAGGAATCAACGACGACGGTGGCGGCGGATATCGTTTCTTGGAGAGAGAAAGAGGAAACAGAAATTCTTGAGAGTGTACGGCTGCAAAACTTCTTAAAAATAATCTTCTTAAAATTTAGAATAGTTAGGGTTTGTTGGTTTAGACAAAACCTTTTATAGGAGAGGAGAAGATTAGCCATAATTGAGTCATTATGAGAGACACGTGAACCAATCACGTCAAAGTTTATGAATAAGACCGTTATTCTGGACTTAAAGAATTTTCGAAAAAGTCAAAGTAAAATACTCGAGATATAACAGACTACTCGAGTACATGCAGAACTACTCGAGTAGGTAGAAGATGACTACTCGAGTATATAAGAAAAACTACTCGAGATGGAATGAGATCATTACACGAGTACATGGAGTCAACTACACGAGTACATGGAGTCAACTACTCAAGTAAATAAAGTTCAAGGAATCAGCTACTCGAGTAACAAGAATAATATACTCGAGTACTTGAGTACTTACTCGAGAGGTAGAGTAAATTACTCGAGTAAAAGAAATACTACTCGAGTATATCTGAATGAACTACTTGAGTATATAAGAAACTACTCGAGACATAGACTTAAAAAATTTTTGGACTGGAAAACAGAACTACACGAGTATAGAAGTTGAACTACTCGAGACAAAGAGAACTACTCGAGTATATGGAGATGACTACTCGAGTAATTCACTTAGAGAAATTTTCTGGAATGGAATTCTGGATTACAAGAGTATAAACACTGGACTACTCGAGTAGTAGATGAACTACTCGAGTACATGACTTAGACTACTCGAGTAAGTGAGAACTACACGACTGTCAGAATTAAACTACTCGAGACAAAAGATAGAACTACTCGAGTACTACTCGAGTATTTAACTTAGAAAAATTTTGAGAAGAAAATTTCTGTAAAACCCGAGAGGAGAAAAGAAACTACTCGAGTAGTTGTCTTAACTACTCGAGAGCCATATTTGACTACTCGGGATACATCTTAACTACTCGAGTAAGATTATTATTACTCGAGTATGAACTCAGTAACTAACTCGAGTAAGTAAAGAACTACTCGAGTACTTTACTTAGTAAAAATTTCTTTACATAATTTTTTTCTTCTAATGGATGACCAGCATCATGTCTTTTCACATAGTCCTAGAGCTTGAATATGAAGTGTATCCCAATAGAGAGGCTACACATGAGTCAACACTTTGGAACACACAATGAGGGATTAGATTGTATGGTCCTGTGTTTGGTGACCCATTTAGACTGACATTGTTCTATACTTCCCATAAGAATTCATGCAAACATATAACTCAGACCAAGCATTAAATGTAACTTAATTCATCTTAGTTCAAGGGTGACTTCATCAAATCTGGGTTAGTGTGGATACAATACCCAACACACCCCAAATCCGAAGATTAGGTTTAAGTTGGGCGACACGGCCAGGGATACGGGCGTGTCCCAAGCCATGTCCCGCTCTGTATGGCTAAGAATCCTGTCGAGTGCTCGATGAACTGCACTCGACGAATTCTCAAGAGGGAACATGCCCTGTGATGCGGGTGTGTCAGATGGCATGTCCCCCTCTGGTCAGCGAACTTCGCTCGACGAAATGCACGTTGGAGGCATGTTTGCAGCTGTGTAAGGGCACACGGCCTGTGACACAGGCGTGTCACATGGCCGTGTCCTTTTCTAGATTTGGCCAGGGCAGTGAGGCCTGGTGAAAATGAGCATGACACAGGTGTGTCTCTGGGCACATGGCCTGTGACACGGGCGTGTCACATGGTCGTGTCTTGTTCGGGTTGAGATGGTTGTGTACCAACTGAAGTACACGGGCTAGACACGGGCGTGTCTGATGCCATATCAAGTCACACGGGTGTGTTTGAAGCCGTGTCAAGTCATAAGGCCTGTGACACGGGCGCGTCACATGGTCGTGCACTCTTCTGGATGAGTCGGTTGTGTGCCGCTTAAGGTAAATAGCCTATGACACGGGCATGTCACAGGCCGTGTTAGTCAAAAATTAGACTTTTGTGGACGAATCGTGGCAGTCCATTTCCTTCATCTGTGATCTGATGGCCCAGGCTTCTCCCTACTACTTTAAGGTCAAAAAAGAGAAGATATCTCTCATTATTCACTTGGCCATTCTCTTTCTACAAGAGCTAGAGAGAAGGGAGAGCAAGAAGGAGGAAGATAAAGGGAGTCAGCCACTGGTGGAGCTGCAGAGTTCCGAATTGTCATCCGAGGCCAGCATTGTGGAGGTAAGGCCGCTGTGGTGCTTTCTAGCTGACTAGAATTTCATGGCTCCAAAGAGGTCGTCAAGGATAACGATCTTTCTTCTTGGACATGTGAAGTCCTTATTTTGGCGTGTGCATGTATTTCCCCACCAAAGGGTGGATTCTGAAGGGATTTCCTTGGTTGATTCTTGGAATCCCCAATAGTCTTGCATATAGATCCAGAACTGTGTAGTACGGAATATGCATGCTGTGTGAAGCCCATTTGGAAAAGTTGGTCTGGATTGGTGATGTTTCATTTGCACACCGGAGAAGACTCCGTGGTTAAACATGTAGTTGTGGAGTCTATGGGCTAGACCTGTGAAGAGCAGTAGCAAGAAGTACTAGAGTGGTATTCCAGGAAAACACCCTTGTGATGCTTGTGCTATGTGATATGGCAAGACCATTTTTCTGGCACTGCAGGATGCTATAGGGTTTGGGCAGAGTTGGGTGCAGAAAGTGACTTCTGCGGAACCCGCTAAGAGATCGTGAAGGACGTTAGAATGAACTACCCTTATTGATTGTGAAGTCAGTCCCTTGGTGGACATTGTGGCAATGGTGAGGCCAGTCCTTAGTGGAAAGTATGGCTATTGTGAGCTTGATGAGCTCTTGAAAGGCCTAGTGCCAAATAGGAAAGGTGAAACCGACCCGCGCCTTATATTTAACCTAGAGTACATTGATATTCGGTGATGGCAAGGCGACTTGAGCAACGGGGTGTGGCTGATCTGTACCTGTATTATGTCCGTCCGACTTGTAAACCTGAAAGTGCAGTCAGTTGGAGCGCATAATGGGAGTCTTAGGCCTGCTCCCCGGAAAGACTAAATGCTCAAATTTACCTTTTTGTTTCAGACCTAGAACGGTGGTGGGACCCTGGTTCGCCGGTACACCAAGAATGTGCCCTGAGTGTATGATATTTATATATCTGCCTTTGAATTGCTATGCCTGCAGGGAAGGAATACCACTGCCCCAGAAAACGGGTAGGGTCATTATAAATTGGTCAGCTGAATTCTGACCGTTTCTTTGTTTGCCACCATTTGGTGGGCTTTCCCTGTGCAGGTGTTGGAGAGCCAAGCTGGACACACAAAGGCTGAAGTCCCTGCTACTGCTGCTGCTAGCCCTTGAAGGATAAATAAAGAATGTAGTGTTTTGTTCATGTGTTGCCGGCCCGCGTGCCAATGTTTGGAATCCACACACGTAAAGTGCAATTGTAAGGCCATAAGGCCAAACAATATTATATTCGGTGTACATTCCTATATAAATGTTGGTATTTATATCAGTGGACATTCATGGTTGGAGTTCAGTATTTATGTTAAAAGCTTTAGCTAGAATGCTATGAGTTTTGATGCGCAACTCTGATATCAACTCATAACTTCGCTGCCTGTTTTGTGGCATATGGTGTGGGGGCCCGACCGGACCTTTTATTATATACTATATGAACGGATGGAGTAGTTACAGTTTTTGTATCAGCTGTCTCGGTCTTTCCCTTTCGAATTCGTGGTCAAATTCTTTTTTGGGGTGGCGACCACGTGTAAGTGCGAACCGTGTTAACACTAATGAACTCTTGAATGTCCACATAGGAATGCAAATACACTTGTTTGAGGAACCTGCACATTCCTATATTATTGTTATTACTTGTGTGAGGTCGCTAATGTGTGTGTATTGTGCACCTATAGGTGACTCAGAGTAGTGCTGGGCAGTCGGTGCCCCAGCGCTCTAATGACAGTATGACACCAGCTGAGGTGCCAACACCTCCCCCTTCTACGGAAACTGTCTGATAAGTTACTGAGGCACCATTTGCAATGTTTCAAGCACAGCCTAGTAGGCAAGCGCAATCGGAAGTGGTGGCAGAACAGGTTACGACAAGGCCAGAACCGGTTGCAGCTGTGGACCCTTGAGCAGCTGAATGACAGTTTAAGCAGTTCATGAGCTTCAATCCCCCTATATTTAAAGGTGTGGGATCCCCTATGCAGGCGGAGAATTGGTTGTCGCGCATCAAGTATATACTGACGGCGATCCGAACGGAGGAAGATCAGAACGTCACCTTGGCCACCTTCTTATTGGAAGGAGAGGCACGATTTTGGCCGGATGACATTGAGTTACACCACATAGCGGGCAGGCAGTTAACACAAGTGTCAATCGAGGAGTTCTCGCGACAATTCCTAGAAAATCAACTACCAGCGGCACAACGCATTGCCATGGAAAATGAGTTCCAACGGCTAACGCAAGGAGAAGGCAGTGTGGAGACGTACCTGCATGAGTTCACGCGGTTGGGATGGTATACGGTCTGCATTTTCACCGATGAGCAGCGAAAAATCAATAGGTTCTATGAAGGATTGCGGGATGAGTTGCGATTCCTACTCTCGAGTTCCGTGAACCAACGGTTTCAGGCGTTGGTTAATACTGCATATGTGCTGGATAAAGACATGAAATGGGTGCAGGGAAAAAGGGCCTTGGCTGGGACCAAGCCAGAGTTCAAAGCACCCCGACCTGGAAAATCGTATAAGAAATGGGGCAAGTGGTCCAAGCCATTTGGGCAAGCTCCTTCAAGTGTTCTGTCGGGGGCCACTCCGAGGCCGGAGACTCGTACTTGCTTTACTTGTGGAAGAGTGGGGCATATAGCCCGTGATTGTCGGGTTGCTCCATCAAATGGTTAAAAGAAGATGGGAGCATCTTATGTTGAGAAGGTAAATGCAGTGGTGGAGTCCTCTGCATCCCAGGCGCAGCCCCGAGTCTACAACCTTGGCCAGCAGGAGGCCATAAAGCAAAGTGACGTCATTACAGGTACGATTTAAGTTATTGATTGCTTTGCTTATTGCATGCTTTGTGTGTAGCTTTGTGTGTGATGTGGTTGCTACAGGCTTTGTTATGATTCAGAACACATTGGCGAGAGCACTGTTTGATACGGGTGCTTCACATTCATTTCTGTCTAAGGACTTCGTAACTCGGATTAGAGTACCTAGTCATGTGAAGACAGAGAGCATAAGAGTGTTACTACTGAATGGTTGTTTGATGCTTGCGGATTGGGTCTGTGATGTGGCGGTTCAAATTGGAAGTCAGGATTTCTGTTTAACTGCATCTATACTGCCGATATCGGAATTTTATGTGATCTTTGGTATGGACTGCCTCACAGAGCAACATGCCTTTATAGATTAGAAGTCAAAAGAGATCACATTGGGCTAGAAAACTGAATTTAAGACTAAGTTCGCTGGTATGCAAGGAGTGAGCAGGACCTTGATGTCTGCACTCCAAGTCATCAATGATGTTCGGAAGGGCGCGTAGTTATACTTCACGCTGATTCAGGCTGTTGTGCCAAAGGCCAATGTGAGTGATGTTCCGATTGTATTGGAGTTTGCGGATGTGTTTTATAAGGATCTTCCTGGGCTACCACCACAGCGGGAGATTGACTTCACGATGGAGTTCAGTATTTATGTTAAAAGCTTCTACTAGAATGCTATGAGTTAGGATGCGCAACTCTGAGATCAACCCATGAGTTTTCCGCCTGTTTTGTGGCATATGGTATGGGGCCCCAGCCGGACCTTCTATTATATGCTATATGAATGGATGGAGTCGTTACAGGAGGCACTACTTATATGGTGTTCACAGCGAAATCTTTTCGGATCAAAAAAATCTGTAGTATGTACATACTCAAAGGAGTTGAGCCTGAGGCTACGATGGTGGTTGGAATTTCTGTGTGATTATGAGTTCACATTGAACTACCACCCCGGTAAAGCAAACTCCGTAGTCGATGCGTTGTCTAGAAAAGTACCAGAGTCAAGCCCGGAGTCTCGGCTGATGAGTTTGGACTTGGCTCGTGTGCTCGAGGAGATGGAGATCACATTAGTGTGTAAGGATCATTCAAAGAAGTATATGGAGTACTTGGTTTCTATGTGTATTGTCTGTGATATTAGCGACCAAATCTGGGCAGGGTAAGGGAAGAGTGCAGCTCTATCCCTTGTGATTAAGTCAATTGAAGATGGATCTACTGAAGAGTATACTATGTAGGACAGACTCGTTATCTTCCTTTGTCGGCTCTACATTCCCAAGGGAGGCAAAATTTGGGAAGATATCTTGAGAGAGGCACATTGAACAAAGTATTATGTGCATCCTGGGATTGCCAAAATGTACGAAGACTTTATAAGGACCCTGTTTTGGCCAGGGATAAAGAAAGATGTCACATACTATGCCACATATTGTGAGGCTTGTTAGAAGGTAAAGGTGGAGTGCAAGAGCCCTATAGGATTATTACAGTTATTGCCCATCCCTGAGTAGAAGTTCAAGGATATCTCCATTGGTTTTGTTCATGGGTTGCCTCGCTCGCGAACTAGGAATGATTCAATTTGTATAATTTAGGATCGCTTGATAAAGGTTGCCAGATTTATCCCAATGAAGAAGGATACACATGTGGATGTATTGGTGCGGCACTTTGTGGAACAGTTTGTACGATACCATGGAGTGCCTAAGACGATAGTCTACGACAATGATGGTCTGTTTACATCCAAGGAGTGGAAAGAAGTACAAGCATATTTCGGATCTTGCCTTACCTTTAGAAACACCTTTCATCCTCAAAAGGATGGTCAGTCTGGGTGGACCATCAGAACCTTAGATTATTTGTTGAGGTTATATGTATTGGATAGGAGCGAAATGTGGGAAAAGATCTTACCGTTGGTTGAGTTTTCATACAATAAAAGTCTCCAAGCTAGCATCGTGATGGCACCCCACGAAGAAATTTATGGGAGGAGATGTAGAACTCCGTTGTCGTGGGTGTAGGATGAAGATCCAAAGATTTTGGGAATCGAGTATGTTGATGACACTGATGCTATGGTTAGATTGATATGGTATCGCATGAATGAGACTCAGAGTCGGTAGGCATAGTACTATAATGCAAAGCACCTGATGGTAGAGTTTCAAGTCTGTGACAAAGTGTTCTTCAAGATCAGGCCGATGCATGGAGTGTCAAGAGTGCATGGTACAAAGAAACTCAACACGAGATATGTGGGGCCCTATGCTATATTGGAAAGAATTGGCCCTTTGGCCTATCGGTGGGAGCTACCACCAGAGTTAGAAAATTTGCACGACGTCTTCCACGTGTTGTCACATCAGAAGTCACTATTACGGCCCGATCAACATGTTTACACCACAGATGGCGAAGTGGTAATTGATAGATTTGTTCAACTGGAGCCGATGCAGTTAGTGGACACCGAGACGAGGAACTTGCGTCCAAAAAAGTGTACCTTTGGTGAATGTCCCGTGGTCTAACCATGGGAAGGAAGAATATACTTAGGACCCGGTGGACTTGATGCAGAAGCGCTACCCAGAGTTATTTCCCCAAGGTAAAATATAATTATATTATATTTTCATGCTTTATCTCCCCCATAGCGTTAGCCCAATTTCGGGGACGAAATCTTTTATTTTGTCTATAGGATTTGTAATGTCCCATTTCGTGCTAGACCCCTTGCGGGTTTTTTGAGTCAATAAAGCTGACTCAATCTCGACATGCACTGTTAACAGGCATTGAGTGATACTCGACTAATAGGGCCAGATATGACTTAGAAATATTCTGGATGCTGAGGTGTTGAGTGAACTCGACACCATTCGACGAAGTATCGAGTGCATTGAGTGGTCTCAACGCCACTCGGCGAATTCTGACTTGGAAATATTCTGGATGTTTAGGCCTTGAGTGAACTCGATGTCATTCAATGAAGCGTCGAGTGCATTGAGTGTTCTCAACACCACTCGACTAATTCTGACTTAAGAATTATTTTGGATCATTGAGGCGTTAAGTGGTCTCAACGCAACTCAACGCTTTTGACTTGGAAATTTCGGGACTCAATGAGGTGTTGAGTGGTCTCAATGCCACTGAATGTTTTTGACTTAGAAATATTGTGACTCAATGAGGTGTTGAGTGGTCTCAACTCTACTGAACACTTTTGACTTAGAAAATTGTGGACTTTATAGGCGTCGAGTGATCACGACGAATCTCGATAATTCGTCGAGTATGTATAAGTATACTCGACAACTTTGACTAGAGTTATGGGACTCAACGAGGCGTCGAGTGACCACGACGAATCTCGACGATTCGTTGAGTAAGTATATACATACACAATGCTTTTAACTTATAAGATTTTTCAGTCCACTAGTTGCTGGTTCATATAAAGGGGCAGAACTGGGTATTCAGGAAATGCGCTAATTGATTAATTTGGACCCGGACTTTTCAATAGGACTTATTTAAAGTAATAATAGGTGGTCCAATGTTAGAGTGACATGTAGAAAAGTGATCTAACCCTAATTCTTCCTATAAAAGGAGACTTACAAAAAAACCCTTACCATCACTTTGTTCTCTTTCCAAGCCTCTACCTGTGCCGAAACTGTCAGAAGATAAGAAGATTGTCGGAGTCAATATCTGGAAGAAGACCTTTCCTTCTGTAAGGAACAACACCAACGAGGAAGAACATGCCGCCAAGGAGAGTGACGAGATCCATGGCCGAAAATGAGGTGAGCTTTTAACCATCTCCCTTGGTGCAAGATCTCTCGTTATTATCTAGGAGAGATGTCGACTAAAATGAGTTTGGCTTGTGTGATGAAGATCTCCTAGGAAGAGTAAATGCTAGGACCAATTGCTATTGCGCTGGATGAGCCACAAAACATGGGAATCTCCTTCAACTTCAGGTTGTAGTGTTCACGTTGATTCCTTATCCATAAACGTTGTGTGCAACAACTGCGTGCAGAGATATCATAACATCCTTCAAACAACTAGACTCCAAAGTGTGGTTTTGTCATGACTAGGTCATGACAAAATCCAAGGAAGCTCAAGAAGATCATGTGAACTAAGTCACAAAGGTGGAAATCACCTTGGTCTACAAATAGCAAAATCCAAGTACCAACCCTAGGGTTTGACTTTTGGGCTTCAACTTGATCCCTTGACCCCACCACGACAACCCTAACCCTTTAAGAGGTCCATTGGGTCACTAAGGACCCATTGGGTCAACCCAAGTCGTCATGTTGACCAAAGTCAACCCTAACCCTAATTAGGTCAAACTAGCTCACAAAAGTGAAAGATAGGGGATATATCTGATTTACTCTACAAGGAGGGGTCAATAGAGTAATTAGAATTTATGACTATTTTGATTTATATCAGAGTAATAAAATAGGTGATACTATAATAGTATAACAGAAAATATAAACTAAGCTAAACTATCCTATCCCAACAAAGCAAGATTAACAAGAAAATAGGCAACCAGACAACACAAGAAATTTTATAGTGGTTTCCCAAACTGGGTACATCCAGTCTTCTACCACCCTGGTAGGAATACACTAGCAGGTTTTTGATCAGGTGACTGCCACCACAAGATCTATTTCTAGGGAGATCTCACAACCCTTTTAGCTTTTGCTCAGGTGCCCAAAAACCAAGAATAAACTTTTGTATGGAGTTAATAAACCCTTTGTACAAGAGGTGAGAGAGGTGATGGTGTCTTCTCTTTCTCTAATCAATATAGAATACTAATGGATTGATGTTGTCAAGAGTTCCTTCAAAAATAACTTGGAGCCTTGCTGAGGGTGTAGGTCTTCAGCCTTGTCTTGAAATGATGTCCATGAACTTTCTAACTGATTGATTATTGTTGTTCGTGAATGTTCCTGGAGTAGAAGTTGAAGAAGGCTCTTAATCCTTATTTGTTGTTCTTCTTCAGTCTTCAGTAAGCATAAGGAGAAAACTGGTTGTTTTCTGCACAGAGAATTTTCTTGTTGGTTCTTCTTGTTCTCTATTATTCTGTATCTTCTTGTCTGCTGAAAAGAGAAAAATCTCTTTTATATTCTCTGTCGAATTCTCCTTTGAATTTTGAAATCCAAGCATTGATTATTGATTGCCTGGAGAATGAAATACGATTGGAGAATATTGTCTTTAATGAGTTTCCCAACTGTCCCAATAAATTAAGCAAGTAATTAACCTTAATGAAGACCATAATTAATGTTGCCAATAACGACTATATTCAGGGGAATATATGCATTAATTACCCATAGAATTACTGCAAAATAATATATCGAATAAGAATAGAAAATATGGAAAAACTTTAAGTCTTGCACTGGACAGAAATCGTCGAGCTCTGAACAGATTTTGTCGACCGGAGTTCCAAGTTCGTGGAGCTAAGAAATCCTGTTTGTCGACCTGAGCTCAACGAACTGTATTCTGGAAATAACTTGCCAATTCTGCGGTCCAAGTTCGACAAGCACAGAATCTGCCTTTATCGAGCTGAGTTCAACGAAAATAAACTGGAAAGAATCTGTTGAAGCTGAACTCCAGATTTTGTCGATCTGAGCTCGAATATCATCGAGCTCAACTCAGAGAATTAACTCTGAGTTCGTCTATCTGCGTTCGATGATCGTCGATTTGAGTTTGAAGAATTTCGAAATTATAGTTTGAACTTTGAATTCTTATAAGTCTTGAGTCTCCTGAAGTCTTCTGCTGGTTGGACAATGAAGGTTGAACCTAATGACTTAGCCTAAACTTTAAGACTCAAAGACTTGACCCTGGCTATACAATGTGGGTCAAAACTCATCCTAATTAGTGAACATAGTACAAATCCAAATTAGGGATCCAACAATCTCGCCCTATTTGGGTGAGGTCACTAATAAAAATAAAGGAAAATAATCACAAAGCAAAAAGAATATATCTGGCAAAAAATTTGAAATATCCATCAGATATGTACATAACTGTAGCTTTGCGTTATTTATAACAAATAGAGTTCAGAAATAAAAACTAAACAAAATCTTCACTTGTTCATCTTTGCCTTTTCCTTATCAGCTTTGTCAGAACTATTAGAGGGTTGTCTGAATTTGAATTCTCTGTTGGGCATGGCAGTTTCTCTTTTAGACATTATCATGTCAGCTACTCCAATGATGTTGAGAGAAGTTCTCTTGGAACTACAGCCTCTGGATGCAGGTTCATATAAGCATCTACATTGAAAAAATTATTAGCCTTGTCATACCTTTTTATTTCTTCTTTTCTATAGGTTGACATTGCAGAATACTGAGAAGGATCTCTGCCTTCAGCTTTGCCTTTATTAATCATGGAGAGTCCAACCAGTTCTTGAAATTTGGCCATTCTTGCAGTTGTATCTTGTTCAGGGTCCACAAAATGGATTGGAGGAGATTCTGGCCTTTTTGTACTGTTATCCTTTTCAGATTTTTCAATTTCAGATACAGTCTGTTGCATTTCTTGCTTTTGATGTTGTTGCTATTTGGTTCTGCTTGAATGTTTGTGCTGACTGCATCCATGAAATTGAGATCTTGAAGATCTGCCCTATTGTCATTGATATGTCTGAGTACATGAAGTACATCTCTGAGAAATATTTTCTGAAGCACCGGCTGCTGGAGGAGGTGGAGGAGGACCTCTCCAATTCCTTTGAGAAGGAGGAGGAGGAGAGTACCTTCTGCTTTTTTCCTGGCTTTTTGGTCATTCTTAGATACCCACATCCAATTAGGCATCCCTGGGTAAGGTGTAATCTTCTGCAAAATATAGTAGGGAGTGTCTGCATTTGGATTTGGCTTTGGAACAACCTTAGCTGGAGCTTTTCATTTCTTGGCAACTTTCTTCTTTGCTTTTGAATCATCAGACTCATCAGAGTCTTCATAATCATCATCATCATCAGAAGATCCTGGAGGATTTGCATACAAGTCATCAATTGCCTTCAGAATATCTTTGGATATTTGTTTCTCAACCTGGGGAGGCACTTGAGGTTCTGCAACTTCTGTTTCAGCAACACTTTCAAGAGCAGTTAAACTTTCTTCTACTATATCAGCCAGAATAATATCATCTAGATTGGGTAAAGTACTATCATCCATCTTATAAGTAGGAGGAGAGATAGCCTCTAGAGGATAAATAGCCTTAGGGGCTGATACTGTTGGAGGCTCTGCTACTTCAAAACTGTCCTTAAGTTGCTTAGCAACTGCAGGGCTTATTGGGGCAGTATAAGGTACAATAGCTCTAGATAGCTGTTTCTCAAAACTAGGTAGAATATTTTTGTAAACAAAACTGAAAGATTCTAGTAAAGAATCTAGAATAACTATGGGATTTATAATGTAATCACCAACAGTAATAATCTTTATAGTTTCTATATCTGCATCTATACACAACATATCAAAATCAAAATCAGCATCAACTGCTGGATCTTCTGTATCTACATCTGTCAGCACTACTGTTGTATCTACTGCTGTTGGAGGAGAGAAAACTGGAGCTTCTTCATTTAGTATCTCCCCAAGCCTGGTTTCAGAGGGTGCTGAATCCAGGCCCCCAAAAGAAAGGATAGTGGAGGCAGCAGAGATGATAACAGATAAGGATGCAATAGAGTCAGCAAGAGGTTTAATGGCCTCTGCTATAAGGTTTGAGGTGAGGGGTGTGAGGAGTTCCATAAGAGATGAAACTGAAGGGGAATCCATTTCCATAAACTCAGAGGGTGTCTAAGTTGATACAGAAATATGGATCATTGATGGTGAAGGAAAAGTGGTGATGTCTGGCATTTGCTCATCATGAGATGATGGAGATTGGATGGGAGATGAGAGTAGATTAAAAGATGGAATGGATGTGTGGTTATGAAGGGGAATGTCATCCAAAAGAGGAGGAAGTGGGGATGGAGGTGGTGTAGTATGTTCTGGAGATAGAACTAGTGTTGGAAAATGTTGAATTTGTGTGGGTTGATGCTAACGAGATGGAATTGGTGGAGTTGTTTGATGTACTAGGGATTGAATTGGTGTGGGAGTATGAGTTGGAGAAGAGGATGGTTGTTGAGATGGACGTGTAGGTATCTAGGAGGATGGAATGCTTGTGGAGGGGAGAACTTCTTGGGGTGGGGGATCAGCAATTGCAGCTCTTGTACCCTCAAAACCTCTGGAAGAGGTTGTAGCCTTAGATGGATTTGAGATAGTCCTCTCCCATCTTCTAAACAAGGCACAAGTAAGACTTTTGGAAGCATTGATGAATATGGTCAATGAGACTAGGGATTCAACAGCTTTCTCCCAAAGGAAAATACCCAAAACTCTTCCAAAAAAATCTTCTTTCTTTTTATTCTTCTTATTTATCAAATCAAGCAGTAGTTTTCCGCAGTTAATCGATTTCTTCTCAACCAGAGCACACATCACTAGAAACTGGTGCCTAGTGATGTAGTCATGGGTTGTGTGTTTGCCCAATAGAACTTTCTCGACAACATCAGCAAGAAATTTGTATTCAGACGACAAATTCTTCTTTAATAATTTATTTGCATTTTCTCCAGCATGACACATTTTAATCAGCATGTTATCATATTTAATACTATCCATTTCGATATCTTCATCATCATTCATCAATTAAAAAATTTCAGTTAACACGGTGGGGGTTAGAGAAATCTGGTTACCAGATATAGTACCAGTCATTGTGTCTGCATCTGGAGTTGAGGAGGTAAATACCCATTCTCTTATCTCTGTTGTCGCTATCTTTATTCTTGTGGTAATTAAGTTCTTCAGTTGTTGGTCCTCAAATAGTTTCAGTATGTCTAGAAAAACTTGATCAAAATGTTGGAATGAGTCAAAATCAATGTCAAAACCCATGTAAAACTTCATCGCTGCCAAAGAGCTGGCTGGAATCGCCATTGTTTTCCTGCAAAAGAAAACAGAGAGATCAAGTGCAAGTGGAACAAAAAGCGCGGGATGGAGCTCGAAGAAAACTAAATATATGGTTTTCAGAATATGAAGAAGCATACTCCGTCTGATGAAAAATAAAAAATCTTTGATCTGGGTATGACGAAATATTTTATTGACAAAAGAGTTCGTCGATCTCAGTCTGAAGAAGGGAAAACACTTCGTCGATCTCAGTTCGATGAAACATTTTCTAAAGCAATATCGTCGATCTCCGTTTGATGAAAAGAACTTCACACACAGAGAGTTCGTCGATCTCAGGTCGACGAATTTCTCAAGAACGTTTCTCAGTTCTTCGATCTCTGTTCGACGAACTGTGGCAAATTCTTCGACCACAGACATAAAATTAATGCATCTCCATTGATCATACCTAACTGATTCATAAAGAACAGATTTTTCTTCTTATCCAAGGGTTTGGTTAAGATATCTGCCTTTTGCAATTCAGTAGATACAAAGGTGAGATTAATTTTCTTTTTGTCTACACACTCTCTAATGAAATGATGTCTTACATCTATATGCTTAGTCCTACTATGATTCACTGGATTCTGTGCAATATAAAGTGCACTTATGTTATCATACAGTAGAGTTGAATTATTTAAGTTGACACCATAATCTAGGAGTTGGTTTTGAATCCACAACACCTGTGAACAACAACTGCCAGCTGCTATATATTCAGCTTCTGCTGTTGAGGTAAACACATATGTTTATTTCTTGCAAAACCATGACACTAGCCTATCACCAAGAAACTGATATGTCCCTGATGTGCTCTTTTTATCTTCTCTACATCATGTAAAGTTAGCATCAGAGTATCCAGTTAACTCAAATTCTGACTCAGTCGGATACCAGAGTACTAAATTAGGGCAACTCTTTATATATCTTAAAATTCTTTTTAAGAAAATAAGGTGAGATTCTTTAGGGTCACCTGGAATCTAGCACAAAGGCATGTATCAAACATAATGTCTGGTCTACTTGCTGTAAGATATAACAGGGACCAAACAATGGCCCTATATAATTTTTGATCTACAGGTTTCTCATATTCAAGAGAATCAATTATAGCATTGACAGCCATAGGTGTTTTCTTTGCAAAACCATCAACCATCCCAAACCTTTTAATAAGCTCTTTAGCATACTTGGATTGGGATAAGAAGATGCCATCTGGTGACTGCTTCACTTGGAGACCAAGGAAGTAGGAGAGCTCACCCATATTACTCATTTCAAACTTTGAATGCATAAGGTTGGAGAACCTTTTGCATAGTTTGGAATCTGTAGAACCAAATATGATGTCATCTACATATATTTGTACTAATAATATTTTATCATGATGATGCTTAATAAATAAAGTCTTATCTACTATGCCTCTAGAAAATTTATGCTCTAAGAAAAAGCTAGCTAAGGTTTCATACCAATCTCTTGGAGCTTGCTTTAGACTATAGAGAGCCTTATGTAATTTGAAAACATAAGAGAGATGAGTACGAGAAATAAAACTTGGTGGTTGTTCTACATAGATCTCTTCTTTAAGCTAACCATTGAGAAATGCACTCTTGACATCCATTTGTTATACAGTGAACTCTTTGTAGGCTGCATAAGACTTATGCATTTCTCAATCCTTACAACTGGGGCAAATGTCTGGTCATAGTCTATGCCTTCCTCTTGTTTGTATCCTTGAGCAACTAGTCTGGCCTTATTCCTTATGATAAGATCTTGAGAATCTAGCTTATTTCTAAATACCCATTTAGTTCCAATGACTGTGTAGTCTTTGGGTCTTGGAACTAAATCCCAAACTCTGCCTCTCTCAAATTGGTTGAGCTCCTCTTCCTTTGCAATAATCCAGTGTGGATCTTGCTCAGCATCTTTTACGGATTGGTGCTCAGTTTTAGATATGAAGCAGACATGCATCATGTCCTGGTGGAGTTCATGCCTTGGCTACACACCAACTGAAATGTCTCCAATAACTTGAGATACAGGGTGATCTCTACGTTTAACAAATTCAGTATGAGGAGTTGGTTGAGCAACAGCTTGGGGAATTAATTCTTCTTGTGGAATTATAGCGATTATTAGCTCTTCACTGATTTCAGTGTATTCATCTTCACTATCTTCAGCAATATGTGTAGAAGAATGGCTGACAGCCTCATTGGTGAGGTATACTTCATCCAATTTCTCACACAAATTTGGTTCCTGCAAAGTCTTAATGGTAGAAGGAGTCTTCTCCTTGTAAAATATGTTAGTCTCATCAAATGAAATATGAATAGATTCTTCCATTTTCATAGTTGATTTATTGTAAACCCTAAACCCTTGCTTACTTGGGAATATCCAAGAAAATTTCCTATTTTAGCCTTGACTTCAAACATTCTAATGTGTTTCTTATTATTGTTATGAATATAACAAATACAACCAAAAATTTCAAAGTAATCTACTTTAGGTTTCTTCCCTTTAAGTAACTCATAAGGAGTCTTATTCTTGAGCTTGTGTATCAAAGTTCTATTTAGTACATAATTTGCTGTGCTCACAGCCTCTGCCCAAAAGGATAGGGGAAAGTGAGCATCTGCAATTAATGTGCCTGCAAATTCAATTACGGTTCTATTTTTCTTTCAGCAGCCCCATTTTGTTGAGGAGTTCTTGGAGCTGAGAAGCAGTGCCTGATACCTTCCTTGTCACAGAACTCTTGTATAAGAAGAGACTCAAACTCAGTACCATGATCATTTCTGATCAATGCAACTAGAGTAGAGTACTCAATCTGTATTTTCTTGAGAAAATCTGTAAGAACCTTGAAGTTATCTTATTTTGATCTCAGAGAGAATACCCAAGTGAATCTTGAGAAGTTATCTACAATGACAAAAGTATAAGATTTCCCTCCTAGGTTTTGTACAACAATAGGGCCAAAAAGGTCCATATGTAGCAAGTACAATATTCTAGGTGAGTCACTTTTATTTACAGATTTAAAACTATTTTTAGTTTGCTTGCCTAACTGACAAGCCCTACAAAGGCTTTCCTTCTTGTAGAGGCAAGAATGCAATCCTCTAACAAGGTTATCCGTAGAGAGTTTAGCAATATTTTTCAAGTTAACATGTCCTAATCTCCTATGTCAAGGGTCATTATTGTTACAAGTATGATTAAATAGGCAAATTTCAGTTTTGGCAGACTTAAAGTTAACTACATAAATGTTTCTACTCTAGTTCCTGTTAACACTACTAGGTTATATACTGAAGTAATAATACATGAAGTTTTATTAAATGATACCTAAAACCTTTCATCACATAACTGACTTATGGAGATAAGGTTGTGCTTCAGTCCACTTACATAAGCAACATTCCTGAAAGTGACTGCTCCAATTTTGACATTTCCATATCCTTCAGTCTGGCCACAATTGGAATAACCAAATATTACTTTGGGTCCTAGCTTTGACTTATAGTTGATTAGGTTGTCCCTGTATCCAGTCATATTTTTTAAAGAGCTACTATCCAGATACCACTGTTGCTCTGTGGTGGGATAGTATTTCACCTACAATAAAACAGATTAACTATTCTTAACCCAGGTTACCTGGGTCCTTCTTTCTTAACATAATTAAAACTAGAAATGTAAGAGTATTCAGGTTGACATTTATAACCTAAGGGATGATATCTTCTTGGAGGAATTATCCATTGATTAAATTGATTAATGGAAGATCTTTTTTGATTATTAGTTCTGAAAGAATTAAAGTTTTTGTTAAGATGAATTGTATTCGACGAATTAAGGTAAGTTCGTCGATCTCAGTTCGATGAATGGGGATGAGTTCGTCAAATCTCCACTCAGAGAATGAGAATATTCATTCTCTGGACCCCAATATCGCCGATCTCGTGTCAACGAACCATACTAGTTTCGTCGATCATAGTTCAACGAATAACTATAATGGAAATTTGTGTTTGGAGTTTGTCGACTTGAGTTCGACGAACTGTACATATTTCGTTGATCTGAGTTCGACGAAATCTGTTGAACATTGTTATGATTGAGATTTTTCTTATTCTTTCTCTTTTTCTTAGTCTTTGGTTTTACTTCTGTTTGATTAACATTATTATTATTATCTATCTTTTCTTTACCTTTTTTTGAAACAAATTCTATAGGATTTCTTAAGATGTTCTTTTGAATCAGTAGGGGTTGCCTTGATGAAGCACCTAAGCCCAGCTTGCCATTTAGCCTAGCATTCAATATGCTGGTGATGCCCATCAACTTGATGCTTCTCCCATTTAGGGATTCTTCAAGTTGCCTTGCCTCAGCCAATTCAGTTTTAGATGATATGATTTGTTCTTTGGCTAATGTTAATTCATCTTTTAACGTAATGTTTTCAGAAATAAAGTGATCTTGTTCAGTCAGTCTTTCTCTAAGTGTTTTAATCTCTTTTTCAGAATTTATTAAATCAATACATAATGATTTGAATTCCATTTTAAAAGTATCTGAATTATAATCAAAAGAAGATAGTACCTGATCTGTCTCCGATTTTGATGATTTTTCATTATCTGACTGCTCAGCTTTAGATGGGCTGCAGGAGGCATTGATAGCCATAAGGCAAACTTCCCTTGCCTTTGCCTCCTCTTCATGTTAACTGGAGCTAGAGGATGAAGATTCACCTTCTGTGTCACTCCAAGTTTCAGCAATGAAACCTTTCTCCTTCCTTTTATGCTTGTTAGAGGAAGGCTTATTGCAGTGCAATTTTCTGGAGTCTTTTTCTCTCCATCTATCCTTCTTTTGATTTTTTAGACACTCTGATATGAAGTGTCATGGTTTCATGCACGCAAAACAAATAACTTCTTTAGTGGGTGTCTTGTCACACTTTGGTTTGTCATCTTGCCTAGATGAATTTATTCTGAAGTCCCTCTTTGTCATCTTGTAGAATCTCTTCGCTAAGAGACTTAGGAGTTCTTCACTTGTTGTTGGAGCTTCTGTTTCTTCTGAAGCTTTGAAAGTTATTCTTTGTTCTTTTCTTGCTACTGGAGGAGTCTTCTGCTCTGCAGCTTCTCTTGACTTTATTAGCTGCTCATATGACTTGAGCTTTCCCAGAAGAGATTCAGTGGAAATCTCAATTAAACTTATGGCCTCCTTGATTGGCCATATTCTGGAATCCCATGAGCTTGGGAAGCACATGAGGATTTTGTCATTCACTTCAGTAAGAGTGATGTCCTTGTCCAGAGTCTTCTTCTCATTGATGATTAAGCTTAGTCTGTTTTACATATCACTCACAGACTTAGATTCATCTTTCTTAAAATTCTCATATTGGGACATGAGGGTTGATCTCCTGTCCTTTCTCTCATCTACAGAACCAGCAACCATCTGGTTGAGAGAGTCCCAGATAGCTTTGGTAGATGTGCACTCAGCCACCTTTTGGAATATGTCATCTGATATAGTTTGAGCCAGAATATTCATGGCCTTGGCATCTGCTATTTTGGCCTTCTTTTTGACCATCTGTCCACTCAGGTGGTGGAACAACATGTGTGCTTGAAGTAGAGGTAGATGTAGTAGCAGCTGTAGGTTGAGGACAACCTGTCAAAATAGGTTTATATATGTCTTCATCAATAGAGTTAATGTAAAGCCTAATTCTTGCCTTCCAGATAGCACACTTATTCAAGATGCAAACTAGAGGTCTAGTGCTTGCATAATCCTTATTCTGGCCATACTATGAAATAATCAGAAGAATTAGGAAAAAGTGATGTCGCGGTATCGCCGCCACTACTTGATGATGATCCGGTTGCTGAGGCGCTACAACGTAAAGACGTTAGGAGCCATGATGGCGCTAACGAAAGGTAACGTTACAACCTCCGTCCACGACGTGCTAAGCCCACTTGAAGATTCATTTTAAAATCATGCTCTTAGTTACTTTATTTTTATTTATATTTTATATTTGAGAATATAAATTATTCCATACTTGGGTAATAATTTTATATTCATGAGTGAACTTATTTGTTTATTTCCTGCATTTAAAACATGTGGTGTGTAATTAACCACCCGGATGGATGAGATGTCATCACCATTTTGGACGGTTTAATGTGTGTTTGTAACTCCTATGAGTTTGTAACTCTATATGTTTGTAACTCTTATATAAGGAGACCTCTTAATGAGAATTAATAGACAAGAAGAAGAAGAATTTGAATCCAAAAGAAACTCCCTCGGAGAATTCGGCCAAGAGGAGATCTCAGAGCCGACGCCTCCCTTGTTGTGTGAAACCGCTCCCCCTTGCTTCCTGCATCCCTCTTCGGTGCGACTCCGGTGTGGATTCCTTCGGTGCGACTCCAAGGAAGAAGGTTGCAGCCCCATTCGGTGTGACATCGGTGGATCTGTGGAGAGAGTGATTCTCCACCATATCTAATGAGCACGGTGAATCCAGGTTGGGTAAACTCTTCCCCTCTCTTTATGTTTCCGCTCTTAGATTTGTGGAAGGTGAACCATCGTGTTCTCCGCGGCTTTAAATTTCAATCGCTTTCAAATCTTTGAATTGAAATCATTATTGTTCGTGTTTCCTATTTTCTGGACCGGATAGGTCCATTTTGCATGAGCGGATCTAGGACTATAGCCTTGATCTTTCTCTCAAAAGGATTGGCAATATTTGACCGTGATGTGATGCACTTTGGTAGAGCCAACACGTATGAATTCAAGTTCAATGTCAAAACCATTACATTGAGGCTGACTATCCCGAAGGAATCGGTAGGACCGGTTAAGGGCACCACGATCCCAGTTGAGAGGAAGGACTTGAACCTAGTCGGAAGAAAAGAATTTATTAAGGACCCGTTTTTTGATGGAGTGATGTATGCGCTAGTTCTTCTGAGTGTGAAGACGGATTCTGGAGTATTGGATGATCTGCCTAGTGAGCTACGGGTATTGTTGAAAGAGTATAAGGATACGTACCCGGATGAGTTACCACCGACATTACATCCACTTAGAGATATTCAGCATGCGATAGATCTCATCTCAACGTCTTCCTTGCCCAACCAGCCCCATTATCGACTCCATCCCACTGACCTTAAGGAGTTGCAAGTTCAGATAGAGGACTTGTTGAAGAAGGGTTTAATAGGACTAGTATGAGTCCAAGTGTTGTTCCAGCTCTCCTTGCCCCCAAGAAGGATGGCTCATGGCGAATGTGTGTTGATAGTCGGGCTATCAACAAGATTACCATCAAGTATAGGTTCCGTATCCCACGATTTGATGACCTCTTGGATGTATTATCTGGAGCCACTATATTTTCTAAGTTGGATCTGAGGAGTGATTATCACCAGATTAGCATCCGTGAGGGTGATGAGTGGAAGACTGTGTTTAAATCCAAGGATGGGTTATATGAGTAGCTTGTGATGCCCTTTGGGTTATCCAATGACCCCATCACCTTCTATCGGACGATGACACACATCTTTCGACCGTACTTGGGGAAGTTTGTGGTTGTCTATTTCGATGACATTTTAGTCTATAGCACCTCCACTGCCGAGCACATCTTCCACTTGAGAGTGACTATGTCCACCTTGAGGAAGGAAACTCTATTCCTTAATCATAAGAAATGCATATTCTCTGTTCTAGAGGTAGAGTTTTTAGGTTATATAGTTGGGTCTGAGGGTATTCGAGTTGACCCTGGAAAGGTTCAAGTGATTAAGGACTGGCCCGACCCGACTAGCCTACTAGAGGTCCGTAGTTTCCATAGTTTGGCTACTTTCTATCGACTCTTCATACGAGACTTTAGTAGCATTATGGCGCCTATTAGTGTCTGCATGAAGAAGGGTGAGTTCACGTCGATGAAGTCCTCCACCTTTGCCTTCCAACGTATTAAGAAACTCATGACCGAGGCACCGGTGTTACGTCTACCTGACTTCACCAAGATCTTTGAGCTTACCTGTGACGTGTCAGGGGTAGGAATAGGAGGTGTTTTGAGTCAAGAAGGTCACCCGATCAGTTATTTCCGTGAGAAACTAGCGGGCGCTAAGTTGAATTATTCGAACTACGACAAAGAGTTTTATGCTGTTGTTAGGTGTTTGCATCATTGGCGACATTATCTCCACTCCAAGGAGTTTGTGATCCTCTCCGATAATGATGCTTTACGTTTCATAAACGGTCAGCATAAATCAGCCCGCACCACGCTAAGTGGGTAGCTTTCTTACAAGGGTACACTTTTAGTCTTAAGAACCTTAAGGGATCTGACAATCGAGTTGTCGATGCACTTAGCCGCCTTACCCTTCTACTGTCTACCATGCAAGTCAATGTCGTAGGATTTGAACGAGTTAAGGATGAATATGCCACTTGCACAGATTTCCACGAGATGTATTTCTCCACCCAGGATAACTCTCCCATGACCATATCTGCATTTGTTCTTAAGGATGGTTATCTTTTTAGGCACGGGAAGTTGTGTATTCCTCGATCCTCCTTACGGCACCATATTATTTGGGAATTATATAGTGAAGCTCTGAGTGGACACTTTCGAAGAGATAAGACCATTGCACTCGTTGAGGAGAAATTTTACTAGCCTAAGCTTAAGGCGATGGTTGGGGAATAGTGAGTAGTTGCCGAGCATGTCAAGTATCTAAGAGCTCTAAAACCAATGTTGGGTTATATACCCCTTTCCAATTCCTTCCATACTGTTGGAAGACGTGAGCATGGATTTCGTATTAGGCCTCCCCACCACTCTACGTCGACACAACTCCATTTTTGTAGTTGTGGACAGGTTTTCAAAAATGGCATACTTTATCCCATGTAGTAGGACCAACGACGCATCTCACATAGCTAAGTTATATTTTCGAGAGGTCGTTAGTCATCGCGGAGTGCCAAAGACAATTGTCTCGGATAGGGATGTGAAATTCACTAGCTATTTTGGAAAACTATATGGATTCTAATGGGTACCAAATTATTATTTTTCGCTGCCTATCATCCACAACCGATGGTCATACAGAAGTAGTCAATCAGAGTTTGGGGAATCTTCTAAGGTGTCTTTTGAGTGATCACAAGGGAACTTGGGATCTACTTCTTCCCCATGCTCAATTGGCTTACAATAACTCTAAGAATCGGTCCACGGGTATGTCCCCTAATGAGATTGTTCACTGGTATAAGGATCGTGTGCCACTTAACTTGGTTCCGTTACAACCAACATATAAAGCAAGTCAATTCGCACAATCCTTCGTCCAACACATTCATGACTTGCACGCACATATTCGGGCAACCTTAGCCTCCCAATATGTATCCTATCAAACACAAGCTAATCAACATAGGAGAGTGTCACAATTTAAAGTCGGTGATCAAGTCTTAGTCTGCTTAGTTCCCGAGCGACTACCAACTGGCACCGTTAGAAAGCTAGCTCCAAAGCACACCGGCCCCTTCCGGATTATAAAGAAACTTGGTGATAATGCTTTTGTTGTAGTTTTGTCGGCTGATTGGGGTGTTTCACCCATTTTTAATGTCTCGGATTTGACGATGTTTGTTTCACCTCCACAAGAGTTGACTTCTTTGTCATCTTCTCCTTCCACTCAAAATTCTTGGGGTTTGGGGAGTGGTAGTTCGGATGATCTCTCTCCCCTGGTCTCCATAGGTTTAGCATCGGATGGTAATTTGCCTTCTTTTATTCCCACTACTGACATGTTTCCAAGGTTTCCCAAAACCTTTCTTATACTTGACAGGATACTTGATGCTGAGCTGCTTACTACCACCGATGGTGCTACCCACGCTTTATCATCCATTGGCGTGACCGCCCTCCTTCCGACGACTCTTGGGTGATCGAGCCAGAGCTTCAACAATTGTATGCCTCTCTTCTCCGCCGCTATCTCTTGGACCACGCATCAGAGAAACATGATTTTGAGCGGGGGAGGATTGATGTCGCAGAATCGCCACCACTACTTGATCATGATTCGGTTGCCGAGGCGCTACAACATAAAGACATTAGGATCCATGATGATGCTAATGGAAGGCAACGTTACAACCTCTGTCTGCGGCGTGCTAAGCCCACTTGAAGATTGATTTTAAAATCATGCTCTTAGTTACTTTATTTTTATTTATATTTTATATTTGAGAATATAAAATTATTCCATACTTGGGTAATAATTTTATATTCATGAGTGAACCTATTTGTTTATTTTTCTGCATTTAAAACATGTGGTGTATAATTAACCACCCAGATGGATGAGATGTCATCTCCATTTTGGACGGTTAAATGTGTGTTTGTAACTCCTATGAGTTTGTAACTCCTATGTGTTGGTAACTCCTATATAAGGAGACCTCTTTATGAGAATTAATAGACAAGAAGAAGAAGAATTTGAATCCAAAAGAAAGTCCCTAGGAGAATTCGGCCAAGAGGAGATCTCCAAGCCGCCGCCCCCCTTGTTGTGTGAAACCGCCCCCTTGCTTCCTCCATACCTCTTCTGTGCGAGTCCGGCGTGGATTCCTTCGGTGCGACTCCAAGGAAGAAGGTTACAGCCCCATTTGGTGTGACGTCGATGGATCCGTGGAGAGAGTGATTCTCCCACCATATCTTGTGAGCACGGGGAATCCGGGTTGGGTAAACTCTTCCCCTCTCTTTGTGTTTCCTCTCTTAGATTTGTGGAAGGTGACCATCGTGTTCTCCACGGCTTTAAATTTCAATCGCTTTCAAATCTTTGAATTGAAATCGTTATTGTTCGTCTTTCCTATTTTCCGGACCGGGTAGGTCTATTTTGCAATCTTTCTCTCAAAAGGATTGGCAATCTTTGCGTTTACTTTGGGAACGATCTGACTCATTTTTCATCGTTGTTTTAGAGTCGATCATTCTCCGAATGTGTTTAACTTTTGTGCATGAAACGATCACGTATTAAGGGCGATAGATACTTATGTAGGTTCGGCGGATCTAGAGTGCATTGTTGGCGAATTAGAACCTTCTCTCGTGTAGATTTTTTGTTAGCAACATACGCTACACCAAAAAGAAAATCAAATCTAATAAGGATCTTTTAGTTCAAGTATTAGCTTGTACAACCAAAGGAACCTGCCTCTGGTACCAATTGAAAGATAGGGGATAGATCTGATTTACTCTAAAGTGGGGTGGGGGGGGAGGAGTGGGGGAGGGTGAATAGAGTAATTAAAATTTATGACTGTTTTTAATTATATCAGAGTAATAAAATAGGTGATACTATAATAGTATAACAGGAAGTATAAACTAATCTAAAGTATCCTATCACAGCAAAGCAAGAACAATAAGAAAATAGGCAACCAGATAACACAAGAAATTTTATAATGGTTACCCAAACTGGGTACATCCACTCTTCTACCACCCTGGTAGGAATCCACTAGCAGGTTTTTGATCAGGTGACTGCCACCACAAGATCTATTTCCACGGAGATCTCACAACCCTTTGATCTTTTGATCAGGTGCCCAAAAACTAAGATATACTTTTGAAGGGAGTTAATAAACCCTTTGTACAGGAGGTGAGAGAGGTGATGATGTCTTCTCTTTCTCTAATCAACAGAGAAGACTAATGGATTGTTGTTGTCAAGAGCTCCTTATAAAATCACTTGGAGCCTTGCTCAGGGTGTAGGTCTTCAGCATTGTCTTGAAGTGAGGTCCAGGAACTTTCTGACTGATTGAATGTTGTTTTCCTTGAATGTTCCCGGAGTAGAAGTTGAAGAAGACTCTTGATCCTTCTTTGTTATTCTTCTTCAGTCTTCAGTAAGTACAAGGAGAAAACTGGTTGTTTTCTGCACAGAGAATTTTCTTGTTAGTTCTTCTTGTTCTCTGTTATTCTGTATCTTCTTGTATGCTCAAAAGAGAAAAATCTCTTTTATATTCTCTGTCAAATTCTCCTTTGAATTTTGAAATCCAAGCATTGATTGCTGATTTCCTGGAGAATGAAATACGGCTGGAGAATATTGTTTTTAATTAGTTTCCCAACTATCCCAATAAATTAAGCAAGTAATTAACCCTGATGAAGACCATAATTAATGGTTCCAATAATGGATATATTCAGGGGAATATAATTATCTGAATTACAGCTAAATAATATATGGAATAATGACAGAAAATAAGGAAACACTCTAAGTCTAGCACAAGAGAGAAATCGTCGAGCTCTGAACAGATTTCGTAGATCGGAGTTCCAAATTCATCAAGCTGAGAAACCATGTTCGTCGACCTGAGCTCAGCGAACTGTATTCTCGAAATAACTTGCCAATTCTGCGATCCAAGTTCATCGAGCACATAATCTATCTTCGTCGAGCTGAGTTATGCGAAAATAAACTAGAAAGAATCTGTTGAAGCTGAACTCCAGATTTCGTCGATCTGAGCTCGAATATCGTCAAGTTCAACTCAGATAATTAACTCTGAGTTCGTCGATCTGAGATCGACAATTGTCGAGCTGAGTTTGAAGAATTTCAAACTGATAATTTGAACTTTGAATTCTTCTAAGTCTTGAGTATCTTGAAGTCTTCTGCTAGCTGAACCATGAAGGTTGAACCTAATGACTTAGCCTAAACTCTAAGACACAAAGACTTGACCCTAACTATACAATGTGGGTCAAAACTCATCATAATTAGTAAACTTAGCCCAAATCCAAACTAGGGATCCAACAAAAAGGTCAATCCCACCTAAACCTCCCTAGCCCTAAGGGAGTCCATTGCTCCACTAAGGACCCATTGGGGTCAACCAAAGTGGTCAAGTTGACCAAAGTGAACTCTAACCCAAAAATGGTCAAAGTACCCTAATAAGGGTCAAGTGACCACCAAGGTGTCAAACCTACCATACCCAAGTCTCCCTAGACCTTAGGGGGGCCAATGGGTCACTAAGGACCCATTGAGTTCAACTCAAAAGGACAAATTGTCTAAAGTCAACTCAATACTAAAATGTGTCAAACTAACTCAAGTTGACCTAACCTAGCCAAATCCACATGGGCTAAGGCTAATTGGAGCACTCACTAGCTTTAGGAGGCTGATATTTACCTAAAATGCAACTTAAATTCCAGAGGGGTGACTAGGAGAAAGAAACCAGGTTTCCCCTTTAATGGAGGAGAGAGGAAGTGAGGAAGTAAAGGCCATTCATGGCCAAGGGAGGCCAAGGGCCTCGCCAATTGCTGAGAATTCATTCCCCCTTCAGTTTTGGGAAGATCAAGAGCCTCTCAGGGTTGATTAGAGGCTAAATCTAGTGGATATAGTAGTGGACGATAAAGAGCTTTCATGGCCATTAATGGATATTGATTCTTTAACAACTCATCTCCCATTTAATTCTTTTAAAAGCTTTCATAGACCCAGAGCAATCATTTCCACCATTCCCTTGAAGGAACTGAGCCCTCTGGTAGTGTCGTTGTAGAGCACAGAGCACCTCCACCACTGAAAATGGAGTCACGTTGGTCGGCCACACTCCAGCCACCGTAGAAGTTCCTACCTTCCTCCTTTCTCTCTATGGAATGATCTTCATCTGTTGGCCCCAAGGTTTGGGTCCAATTGGACCCAGATAAAGGGAGCCGAGAGCTTGGTTTTAAAAGTTTTCTTCCATCCACCATTCACTATTCTGGCCACCTCCGGCCGGCCCACCACCGTAAATCACCAGACACCACTTCAATGAAGGTGGTGGTGGCAATGGCCTGCCGGGAAGGGGCACTGGTGGCCGGGAATTCAATAGCCAAAGTGGCCCAGGACGTGTTAATCTGTCTGTATACTAAAAAAGAGAAATCAAAATTTGGACAATAACAAAGTTTTTATTTCGAAGGGAGAGAATAAAAATAAGTAATGTTCCACTAAATACATTTATGGGACTAGCGGCTAGGAAAACTCAGACCGTATAGATCGCGTGGTTAGACAAGGAGGCTTAACCACCCGACCATACTCATAAAAGAAGACAAGCCTCCAGAGCAGACCGCCTGACCGCACGGTCTCCAAGCTGCTGGAGAGAATCTACCAGAAAGCCCGGTCTCCAAGCCGCCTAAGTGAAGCTGCCAGACTGCTCGGTCTCCATATTGCAACACACCACCTCAAGCTAGAGCATATATATCAATCATGCCCAACTTTTCGCAAATGTGAAAAAAAGGAAGCTGACACAGGCTTGGTGAAGATATCTGTCAACTTGTTGTCTGATGTAATGAATGGAGTACAAATCTATATCTTCAAAATCTCTTCTCTGATTAAATGTCAGTCAACTTCGATGTTCTCACATGAAATACTGGATTTTTGGAGATATATATAGTGGCCTTATTGTCGAAGAACATAAGTAGAGGATCATTGTAGCATACTCCTAAGTACAGGATGAGAGCCCGTAACCACTTTAACTCACAAGTGGTTGACGCCATACTCTGATATCCAGCTTCTGCACTGGACTGAAGACAACAGATTGTTTCTTACTCTTCCAGCTCACTAGGTTTCCTCCCATAAATGTGCAAAATCTCGATGTGGACTTGCGATCAACTTTGCCGTCAGCATAGCTAGAATCTGAGTAGGCATCAACCATTAAATGACCATTTGTTTGAAATAGTAGTCCCTTAATAGGTGCCGCTTTAACATATTCTAATATCCTCAGGGCATACTGTAGATGACACTCTATAGGAGCATGCATGAACTGGCTAACCTTGCCTACAGCATAGGAGATGTAGGGTCTTGTTATTGTGAGATAAATGAGTTTGCCCACCAGACTCTTGTACCTCATAACATCTAATAGAAGAGGTAAGTCATCTGTCTAGGTTTTATCTTCTCTAGTAGCCATGGGGCATCAGGCAGGTTTAGACCTAGTCAACCTTATCTCTTATAGAAGATAAATAGCATACTTATGATGGGAGAGTACCAAAAAATTGGGATATCGAGAGATTTCTATCCCCAGGAAGTACTTTGGGGAGCCTATGTCCTTTGTTACAAGGTGTTGACGTAGTTGTTTCTTTGTCAATGCTACCCCATCCTGGTCATCACCAGTGAGAAGAATATTGTCTACATATACGGCAAGAACCACCAGAACCCGAGCGATTTAGTGAGTAAATAGCATGTGATCAGTATATATCCTTGTGAAACTAATGGCTTCGACAATGTTGCTTATCTTATCAAACCACGCCTGAGGGCTTTGCTTTAGGCCATAGATAGCCTTATTCAGCCTGCATACGCGTGTCTCTCCCTGAGTAACATACCCAAAAGGTTGCTCCATGTCGACATCCTCTTTTAGATCACCATTGAGGAAGGCATTCTTGACATCCAGTTGAGAAATGGGCCAATCCTTGTTATTTGCCGCTGAGAAGAGAACGCAGATAGTGCTGAGATGGGAAATGAGAGAGAAGGTGTCAAAAAAATCAATACCATAGGACTGAGTGAAGCCTTTAGCTACCAGGCATGCCTTGTATCGATCCACACTGCCATCCGGATGGAACTTCATAACAAAGACCCAACGACAGCGCATAACATTGGTTCTCAAAGGAGGAGGAACAAGAGTCATGTACCACTTCAGTTAGGGTGGTGATTTCCTCATCCACGGCCTCCTTCCAATAAGGAACAACAAGGGGGTCCTGGTAGGTGTGGGGATTGGTAGTAGTAGAGATAGCTAACGTAAATTTCCTGCGAGAAGGGGTAAGTACAACATAAGAAATAACAACAGCAAGTGAATGATGTTTACACGCCCGCACCCCTTTATGATGAGCAATGGGAAGATCTAGGTCCTCAGGTTAAACAGTAGACTGTGTATCCACACAGGATAGAGCTTGCCTAGGAGCAGAGAGAGATAGTGAAGGAGGTGAGAGTAGAGGTGGAGATGATGAACATCGCATATGAGGAGGGGACTCGGTGGGCGTAGACGGGATAGAGAAGTGGGTCAGAGAAGTAGGAATATCAGGAAGAAGGGAAGAGTCATGAGAGAAATATGACACATTCTCAAAGAATGTGACATCCATTGAGACGAAATTCTTCCAAAGTACCAGATCAAAATAACAGTAACCTTTCTTAGTGGAAGAGCAACCAAAAAAAACACACTTGGTGACACATGGAGAGAGTTTGTTCGGAGTGGCGGAGGGAGCGTGTACAAAGGCCTACAGCCAAATATTCGGAGAGGTAGTGGGAAGGGATCCTTGCCCGGGTAGAGAATGAAAAATGGTGTCTGGCCGCGGAGAATGGTGGATGGAATGCAATTGTTGAGATAGCAGGTGATAAGAATGGGATAGCTTCAATAGGAGCGAGGAACCTGCATTTGAGTCATTGGCATTCGAGTGACGTCAAGGAGGTGACGGTTTTTGCGTTCAGCCATATCATTTTGCTGAGAGGTATAGACATAACTAGTTTGATGAATTATGTCATTTTGGACATAGAAAGAAGAAAAATCATGACTAAGATATTCTTTGGCATTATTATAACGAATAATTTTAATAGATGCATCAAACTGCATTTTAATCATATAATAAAAATATTTCCATACAGATAATAGCTCGGAGCAGTCTTTTAAGAGATACACCCACGTACACTAAGAGAAATCTTTAGTAAAAGTTACAAAATATGAACTACCCCAACCTAGAGTTTGGGTAGAGGCAGGACCCCAGACATCGTAGTAAACGAGATCAAAAGTATGGGAAGAGCCATGACCTTGCTTCGGAGGGAAGGATGAGCGGTGATGCATGCCAAGCTGACATGCATCATAGTTGAGAGGAGGATTGTGCTGAGGTAGATGGGGCAGAAGCTAACGAAGAGGCCGTGGAGGAGGATGACCAACTCAAAGATGACACTTTAGAAGATCCGTAGAATAAGAAGAAAAAATGGACATAGCAGATACGTTGTCTAGGAAGTAGAGGCAGCTGCTCTCAGTCCCAGTAGCAATCGCCCTTTGGGAGCTCAGATCCTAAAAAGAACAAGAAGTATGAGTGAATGTGATAGAGCAGTACAGTTTCTTACAAAGAGAAGTAATAGACAATAAATTGCAAGGAAACTTGGGCACGTAGAGGGTGTCCGACAGGTGAAGAGATGGAGTGAATTAAGCCACTCCCATCATATTGAACAGTGAGGGAGATCCTTCTACAATGAAGATCGGGGGCCACCGATCACGTTTTTCTAGGAGAGGAAAAGTTGAAGATTGTCGTTTATATGATTAGTAGCACCAGAGTCAATGAAATAGTTACCTTGAGTCACCACCTGTGCACTACCTGAAGATGTGACCACCGAGGCGGACTTTTTTTGAAGAGGAGGTGGAAGCGTCACCAGATGGGCGAATACGCAAATGCTTCATCCAGCAACGATCAACCATATGGCATGTACAGCCATAATAAGAGCACGGAAAGCGGGAAGGTCCATATCTGTCGGATTGATGTCTCCCGCCACAAGAACAACCATGCCGAGTATGATGAATATGGGTGTCAGGGAGCAGTGAGGAGGATAGCAGTGGATGCTAAAGGAGAAAGGTAACAAGAGTGATGCGGGCAGCAGTGGCATCCAAGGTGGGAGAATCTACCTTGCCAAGGATCTCTTGACGGATCATGTCATAGGAGTCTGGAAGACGTAGAAGATAACACACAACTAGAAGCTCATGTAAGTGCTTGTGTTGCTCGGCCAGATCTGTAGAGAATGGACAGTTCTTAAGAATTTCGGCTCCAAGAGCCTGAACTTGTTTGTAGGCGGCAGCATGAGACATGGATGGACGAGCAAAGAGGTCCGCATAGAGAGTATAGATGCGAGATGTTTGAGCATGTTGGGTACATTGGAAAATGTGTACCAGATTTGGAGAAGCCTCACCTAACTCAATGATATTCATCAAGGTGTATTTGATGTTGTGTTGAGTTTGTATGTGTAGGTTAAGGAAATGAAGAAAATGTTTCTAAGTACAAGTGTCGACACTTGAGAAGCATTGTGTCGACACATGGGAAAGGCTATGTTGACACCAGAAGCCAGATTGTGTCGACACCCAGAACTTGTGTTGACACACTGAAAATCTGTCGACAACAACTATGTCGACACTAGGAGCCAGATTATGTCGACCCCCAGAACTTGTGTCAACACATAGAAAATCTGTCGACAACAACTGTGTCGACACACAAGACTTGTGTCGACACATTCCAGAATTCTGTCGACAACAACTATGTTGACACACAGGACTTGTATCGACACACACCAGAATTTTGTCGACACCAACTTTCTTGAGACTAGGAGTTATTGTGTCGACACATAGGACTTGCGTCGATACATTCAACAGAAGCTATGTCAAGAAGTTAAAAACAACCTGTGTCGACACTATGCAAGATGTGTCGACATCACCAAGGATTGTATCGATACATGAACTATTTGTGTCGACACATTTGCAGTATTGTCCCGACACATTGCTGCTGAGACAAAGGACAATGAAGTAACTGGAGACTTGACAGTTATCATAACCAACCAAGCTGTTGCATCTGACAGAGCTGTCAGAAGGTTGTTAAGAACTGGATCAGCCGGTAACCTTGGATGAAGCCTATACAAAGACATGTTCTATCGTCAGATAGATAACAAGAAAGAACATACTAAAAAGTGCTGGAAGAATCCAAGACAGAACAAAGAAGAAGAAGAGAAGTCTTCATCCAGAAATCAACAAGGGCAGATCCTAAACAGTCTGGAAGAAGAATTCAGATTAAATTCTGATTAGAAGAAGAAGCTGGATAGAGGATCATCTCCATCTTGACAAGTATATCCACCTTACTTTGTTCAGATTCAAGAAGCTTTGAAGAAGCTAATACAAGTTGATTCTAGAGTGGTCAGATCTATCAAGAACTGATCAAGAAGCCTTCACCCTTTCTCTCTCTATCTGGGTGAATGAATTATTCTTTTTATCATACATTTTTCTATAGGATCTTTTATAGATCTGAGTTGTAAGCCTAAATTTATAAAGGCTGAGGAAGGGTTGAGTGCCTGAGGTAGGGGAATCATTTCTCTGAGTTGTAGGCCTGGGAAAAGGCTGAGGTAGGGCTTAATTACCTAAGTTGTAGGAGTGTGGACTCACTCTGAGGTAGGACTCTTTGAGAGAATCTGAGTTGTAGGACTTGATGAAGTCTGAGGTGTAGGAACCATTCAGGGTTCTGAGCTGTAAGATATGAGGATCTGAGAAGGAAGAAAGGAGTTAGGCCGAATCTAGTATACTGCAAGATATGCGCAGGGGGGAAAGTGGATGCACCCAGCACTTGGGGAACCACTATAAATCTGTGTGCACTCTATGTTGGGTGTGTTTTCATTGTTTTTGTGCTGTTTAATTGCTGAATAAGTTGTCTAATTAGTAAACACATTGTCTGCCTTAATAAAAAGGAATTGAACCTATTCACCCCCTAGGTGTTGATGATATCTTGAAACCATTTCTTTCAAGTGGTATCAAAGCGGGGTTACTCAAAAAGGGACTTAATAGTCTGAGTTGATTTGTAAGGATGTTAACATTTAGACAAAATGGGTTCAGGAGAAAATCACAAGGAACTTGGATCCATGAAATTACCTATCTATAGGAAAGAAATTTTTGGTATTTGGAAAGAGAGAGTCAGTTTGTTTATGAAAGCATCTGACCCAAGAATCTATATTACAGTTAAAGAAGGGTCATTCATACCTATGAAAATCTCAGTTCTTGATGCAAATCTCAGGGCTCCAAAAGATTATTATGAAATGACAAAGTATGAGATCATCTTAGCTACTATGGATAAGAGAGCACAGAATATAATAGTTAGTGCTATAGATGACTCAACATTCCAAAACTTGATTCACTGCAAAACCTCCAAGGAGATGTGGGACACTTTGATTGTCTACATGGAGGGATCAGAAGAAGTGAGAGAGGACAAGAAGTCTAGGCTTAATCAGGAATATGAAAGTTTTAGACAAGCCAAAACAGATAGTATAGCTGAGTGCTACAAGAAGTTTTTCAGAATAGTCAATGAACTAATGTCATATGGAAGGGTTTTTAGCACATATGAGCTCAATGATAAGTTTCTTAGGTCTCTAACCAAGGACTGAGATACTAAAATATGTGCCATCAGAGAGGTGGCCAGGCGTGCAGATACACCTCCACCAACTCTATTTGGAAAACTATTATCCTATGAGATGCAGCTCACTGCTTCATTTGGCGGACCTGTTTCTAATTTTTCATGTGTCTTCTGGTATGCTCACCAACTGAGAATAGGGTAACCTGTTCCCTTGTCTCTATCTGATATTAATTACAATATCGTATGTTGTGTAGCTTAGCTTAAGTCTGGGGAAGAGCCAGTATTTGTTACCTTTTGCACGCGCACATTTCATTTGCATACTAGAAGCTTTTATGTTTATATTTTGATAAGTTCATCGCATTGCACACCATTGCACCCACATGAGCGCGTGCTTAACTGTTAGTGTGATGCGAGTTAAACTCGTTTATTTTGTATGATTTGGGAAAATCTTTGTGCTGGCATAGGATTGCGAGACAGAGTAAAATATTGATCTTGTTATGCTCTAAGTCAAGTGCTCTCGTCTCATGTAGAAATTGGAGTAGATTTAATTTTTTTTGTATGGTTATAGTTTTATATTTTTCTAATTGCGTAAATACTAATTTGTTCTACTCAAAAATTTGTGAATCCGGTGCGAATCCGAAGGTAGCTGAGGGATCTGTGTAGATGGCCGTTTGAATCATATTGTTCGAGTCGGGAGGATGGATAGTCTTTCTCGTTGGATAAGAACTTGCCCCACATTATTTTTGAAGCATGGGTATAGGTTAGTTCAATCTCATGAGTGTGATGTAGGCCATCATTTTGTCCTGGTTGAGCTTTGTATCGTTCCTAATGTCTTATCCTCGTTAGCCCCGTTGTGCCTACCCTTCCATTTTGATCATGTCCACCATTATTTCACCAAAGCCTCATAGCCGATCCTAGTTGCACACCCAAGTCGAGCTTTAGTATTTTACATCTTCATTTTGGCGTGTTGATGTGGTGATATTTCTTGTGAATATGTGGATGTGCTCCAAAGTTTTTATTTACAGAATTTGTTAAAATAAAAAGAGGATTAAAAAAATATTTATACAAAAAAAATTGTGAAAAAGCAAAGTGAAAAGAAAAAGTATAATTGAAAATTCTATTTGAGATAAGATTGTATTTGGAGCAGGCGGTGCACACACCCATATTTTAAAAATTAATTCTGGGGGTGTGGTGTACCTGCATGTATTTTGGTTAGAAGATAGCTTATTTTTTATGCTAGCTCATTTGGTTTATGCGCGTAGCCTTCTTATTTATCTTTGTTTTCCTCACTGTAACCCAAGCCCCATCTCTTCACCTAAAGTCCTACTGATTCGTTGTGAACCAAACTAGTGTCGTAGAGAGAGTGCGAACGGGCAAGTATATGGTCACCGACATTGGTGGATTCCTTTGGAGGTTATCCCGAGCTCCGATCTTTTGCAATGCATGCCCTAGTGATTAGTCTATTTTATCCCTACGCGTGACCGTAAGATTCACCGTGATTCCATTTTTGAGTAGTAATAAAATCTAGATATGCATTGTGAAAAGTATAAACTATTTTGTATATCTAGAAATTTCTTCTATTATATTTTTACCCGCGCGAGCATAGGACTTTGCATGGTACTATATATTTCAATTTCTATGTTAGCTAGTTTATTTTCCCTAACTGCATAGATTTTGTTCGCTCGGGACACGGAAATAGATAATTCTGGGGGTGTGATGAGTCCGATATTTATAGGGGTTTTAGGACTCATCTGGGCTGGTTTTCTCACCCGTACACTACATTTTAACCGGTTATCGGTTATATTTGCATTGTTCAGTCATGGACCATTTTGTGAACTATTTTGGCCTGAGGGTGTGCAATTGCGCATTCTTTTGTTGGGGGTGTGCACATGGTTCTCCACATTGCTTTTTCCGGCTATTATTTGTTGTATGTTTGGTGCTGGGAGATTTTGCTCCAGCTTTTGTTCTGTGTGTAGGTAGTGCGTTTTCCCAACGGAAGGAATTCTGAATTGAGGAAAATGCACGGTCACGCATTTTTGCTTCATGCACGGTTTGTGCCCGATCGTGCATTCTGTTGAATATAAGAAACGTCGAGCTGAGCTCGATGAATTTCGTCGAGCTGAGGTCGACGATCTTCACGCATGGTTAACACACTATTTCTTTGAAACCGTGCGTGAAGAAAACACACAGTTTTTCTGTAGCATTCTTGTTTGCACCAATCTGTGGTTAATCGTGTGTTTTGTTCACGCACGGGCGGAAGCGCCCATGCGCGTGTAAAACACACGGTTCCCCTATGTTATCCCGATTTCTTTCGCTTTGTTTTTACCCATGCGATTTCCTTCATGTACGGGCAGAAGTGCTCGTGCATGCCCGATGTGCCCGTGAGTGAGTAAAATGCACGGGTCAACGCTTCTTCATCCGCAAGCTTGTCCTGGAAGTAAATAATGCACAATTAGCGCACGGTCGTGCGCCATACCGTGCGTTACTATTTTTCTGACCTACTTCTATTTAAGTGCAGATTCTCCTCCATTTGGAAGGACCGGACTTTAGCAATTCCTCCCACCATTTTAGGGCAAAGTTCCGCCATTTCCCTTCATTCTACACCGTGGAGAGGCCTCTGGGCAAGCCTTTAACACCAAATTAAAGTCAGAGCTTCCTCTCAGCCTCCTCCTTCATCCTTGTGCTTCAAGAAGAGTTTGATCTAGATTTCTCCATCAAGCTAGGAGAACCTTGTGCCATCCTCCACCGGATCGTGGCAAGAAGAAGACGGGTCCATTGGGAGTTAGTGACAACATCCTCTACCCCGGACACATTTGAGGACCGAGCTAGGACGTAGATTGACAACCCAGTGATTCCTTCCGTGAATCCTCAGTAAGACTTCGATCTGGTCGATTTTGTACACTCTCTTCCCGTTTTTGTTGTTGATAGTGTATTTGATGAATTGTGCTTAATGTAATATATGTTTGTATACAATGATGTCTATGTGATTTTATATTTACATTATTTTGCTTGAGGTGTGTCATTTTCCCTCTACCACCACATGTGGTTTTGCCGCTCTAGCTATTGCTAGAGGTGTGCGTAGCAAAGGGTGCTCGTGACCCTCATTTCGTTGTTCTAACCACCGCATCCTCAAGCCTACTCGTCATCCACCCAGCGATTCGGTGCATAGTGGCCCCGTGTAGTCTTCCATCCACCCGAAAAGCATCGTATAGCGGCGTTGCATAGGAGTAGTTTATTAGCATTTTATTTTTTTTCGCAACATTCAAAACCCCCCCTCATCAACTCTGACCTAAGGAATTCGATCTCAAGTCCTCCAAAAATTAACACCACCTTACTGTGTTCCTTGAGAGATTGATACTTGGCGATATTCACCCATTTTATATTACTTTTGCGACTGGTACACTTATCGTTCAACGCTTCATGCACATAGAGTTGTGTGTGTGTGTTGCACTTGTATGAATCATTACCATCAAACCCACATAACATAGCATATCATATCATCATCACATTCAACCCTTACCCCTAACATATAAATTGGTATGAGTCTTTTTATATACGTTAGGCCCTTGTAAAATGACCTTTATTTTATAAGCTTGTGTGGGCATGCTTATATGCTAAGGTTACTTTCTCTGTAATAACTGCTACATTTCATTTATGGTGCACTTTACTTTGTACTCTTTAGTGCTCTATTACTTTTAGTGTTACGAATGGATGGACTGCTACTAAGGCCCTTAAATACCGTGTATAACGTGTTTGGATTTTTTGTGGCCGGCACCTGCTGCCGATCTCCAAAAATGTTATTTGTAAAGATAAACCTTGTAGGCCATAAGTCCAGTGTGTGGGTGAGTTGTATATATTCCTTTTTGAATATATAATCGTGGAGTTTAATATATTAGTGGACATT